>CM052198.1:7004925-7073281 GCA_028455805.1 Lasioglossum figueresi | reverse complement strand
TTGTGCGGTCACTTATGAAATCATTTTTATTATTTCAATAATTGTAAAATAAAAAATTTGTAACCGTTCGTTTTGACCGGTGGTGGTAGGTTCAGTGTTAAACAAACATATCAATCACACTATACAACGACGAATAAGGTCAGTAGAAATCAAAACGAAAAATTGTTTTACTCGGTACATTCTGGCACCGAATATTGTCAAATAAAAAGAAATGAAAGAAAATTTGGATTGTCCGACACCAAAATATTCCTGCATCCCTTAACGAGTTAATTTACATGAAAAAGTAACTTACACAATGATAAAGAAGCGCAGATATAAATTCCAGAGCATGCTGAATAAACACTGGGAAGCCATTACGGTTGTACAATTTAACAGGAGCATAAATCGATCTTCCGGATCGTTGAATATCGACTGATCACGGGAGTACCGCTGATAGGTCTGCCGGCATAGTGTTTACAGGTGTTGCACACGCGTGACCGTGATCGATCGGCAGCCATAACCTTGGGAGGATCGAAGGAATTGCGAACGGGAGGAGATCTAATCGAGGTCGCGGATCGAGGTCGACTTTTAGACCAGCGTGACGCCTAATCGCGGTGTCTGAGAATGATGCAGGTACCGTTTTCCTCTCATAAGGGTCAAATCCTGGAGAAGGGGCCAAGGAGTAGAAAAACGTACTGGGTGTCTTGGAACGTACTGCAGGTAGGTCAAGTTTTATTATCAGTGGCCTAATCGCATAATTTTATTTATTGTATTGTATATGTTATTTTTTTATTTATTGTCCTGAACTTGTGACAACTTTAATTTCGGATGGAGCGCAGACTTTTACAAATCTTTTGCGCTTTAAGTATACAAGTTAGGAGAATATTTTTTGCAAGGAAAAATTCTGTGAACTCTCCAGAATACGGTGGTATATATTTTTGCGGCTGTATAGATGTTTAAATAATTTTAAACAATCGTTAGAGCAGCCGAACCAGTGTAATAAAATGAATTGCACCGAACTTTCACAGATTCTTTCTGAAAACGAAGGTGTCAACAGAAGTAGCTTATTTATCTATGATAATAGCAATTATTTGTCGCACACCTAGTACGTGGAGAAGAAGAAGAGGCCTCACTCTCTCCCTCTTCAATCTTTTTCTTCCTCCTTTCGATAGTCAGTCACTGTCCATGGCGTTTGTCACGAGTAGACAGCAGATCTAAACACTTAATTGAAAACACTTAATTGAAAATTAATCCAATCAAAAATTTCTAAGATACTGTTGAGGCTCTGTTTTATTTGTTTAACTGTTTATTCTACATTAATCTACACGATTCTCACGGGACAATAAAGTCAAAATTGTCTACACACTTCTCTTGGATTCTCTTGCAAACTGCAGCCAAGAAAAAGATTCTGAGTCGATTAGACAGGCTGGAATATTAAAGACGATATCCGAAGTGAAAATTGGAGGTTTACCAATTTTTCTCTTTGCAACCGTTGAGATTGCAACGAGGTTTCGTAGATAATTGCGTGCATAATACGTCCGGCTTCCTCTTCACAGCCGAATTGTTGCGCAACTGTAGGAAAGCAATAACCGGGCCGAAGTATCCGACGATATTTGCAATTAAGTAGATTGCGTGTAACTACTGCTAGGTAATAGATTAATTGGAACGCACCGAACGCGAGAGGATGGTTGCTCCAAACTCGATATGCCAGTTGTCGAAATCGTATGATGAAGAACGCGGTCCTGACGGTACTCTGTTACTCATGGCTGAACCTGTTCACGGAAGTGCGTTCGAACGCCAGGTAAACCTAATCGATCCGTCCTCTGGATCTTGCGAAAATGTTCGCACACTCCCACATCCACCATTTCCACATTACTATTAAAAAATATAAATAATAAACATCATATTAACAGTACTGTTTATTAGACATCAAACAGAATTCAAGCTTTATTGTAACGCAAACATCAAACGCTTATTGTTACCATTTTTGTTAGTTTTAACATTCTCGCAAGGTTTGACGATTTTCCTAATGGAAGATTTTCCCATTTAGAAAATGTTATACGCTTTTTTATTTCATAAAATATGTGTTTTGGAATTCGTACAGCAACGAAATGATTATCAGACTATTCGTAATGCTTCTTCGTTATATAGTTGCGCTCCAATTTAATCACTATCTTCCCAAGTATCTCTTCCTTGATTTTCGACGGACATTTCCCACTTTTTTAAAATCTAATGAACGTCTTTAATTCATAACTTTCATTGCTTTTATAGCTCTCTGTCCGATGACTCGAAGGATCCGACGATAAAGACCGGGATACTCTTGCCGGAGCATTACGTGAAAGGTTAGTGTATTCCACTCTCCACGAAACTTTTCCACTCCTAGAATTCGTTCGAAGAAAAATTCGCATTTTCCATTGCACACGCGGGGAGTATAATGATTAATCGGGACTGAATGCATGAGACGTTTCCAGGCACGCGATATTACCGCGTTGCGTTGCGAGATTAAACTTTCGATCCGGAGCAGAGATTACTGGCAAGAGATTAACAATGGATTAACAATCGGTTCTTTTTATTTGTTGCTCTCTGTGGCATCGGAGGAACTGATAATTATACTGCGTATTTGATGCGCCGGTGTGAAAAAGTTGTTGGTTGGACTGTGGCACGGTGAAAGCATTGATAATGTTGCACGAAGTGTAGCTTGTTCTACAATTTACTTGAACACTTTACTTTACTCGGACAATTTAAATGAAGGGATTGAAGACTAGCTCCGTTTCCATTTCTAAAAACGATGCAAGAAATTACACTCTTAATTGATTAACCAAATAATTCTCCAATAATAAATAATGATAATAAAAGAGTATATTTTCACTTTTAAAAAAGATGCAAAAAATTGGTATATTTCACCAAGAAAAAGAAAGTTCATTGTGATTGAACGGACCAAACGAGTTTTCAATTGAGCTACATCTATTACACTCTCTGAATAGAACTGGTCTACAAAATCCATTCACTGGAATCGAACAGCAACAAATCAATCGACTTTCTATGTTCCCCAGCAAACTATTTTACAATGCCACAGCACGGCGGCTAGCATCAATGTAGAATCTAGTTGCTAGATCAAGATTTAGCGCAGCTGTAGAAATGAAGGACGATGCAGCATGGTCGTAAGTTCCTCGAGGATTTTACCCGTTCCGCGAGAAACGCGTTATTCTTAGAAAAGAGTTACGATCTAGCCTCAGGATCACGACCTCGACACACAGATCCTGGGAGTAGTCGAAGTAATTTGTAAACATATGATCCAAGCAGAGATCAGGCCGCCGTCGAAGCAGGGTATGCCAGTGCTGGTCGACTTCAACATCTTCGTGGCGGACATCAACTCTATCAATGTCGAGGACATGGACTTCCGGTAAGACACGTTCCAGGATAATGCATACCAGATTGTAGCCTAGTTTCCTATTTATTCGCTAGGTTGTTCAACACGAAATCTCGGATTTCGATCTTATGTTGAAAGTGTAAATTCATGGAAGTGGACACAATTTTACGTTCATTCGTAAAATTATTATTAAAATTTGCAAAACAGAGTGGACATGTCTGTTCGCGAGAGCTGGATAGAGTCTCGGCTAGACATGCCAGGAAACATCTTCGAGGAGGGCGATGATTATGTCACCTTGCCACCAGACTTCTTCGACAGCTTATGGCAACCGGACCTGTACTTCCTGAACGCGAAAGTTTCTGGTCAGTTTCAGCAAATAATATTTCATCCTTCTATTCCCAGAGACGACTATGTCCATCTCTATACGAGTATAGTAAACACAGTCGTGGACAGAAGTGTTTCTCGAGCCATTAAACTAACTATATATCGAATAATTCAGACATTTAAGGGGGTAGGCTCTTGTTTCCAAAATTTATGGGGTTTTCCAGTAGTCATAAACCCTAGATTAAAGATTAAACTAGGCATAAAGCTGCGAGTAATACAAAATTGAATAGATTGATCTTTTATCCAGAAATGAGAAAACGCATCCCGCATCCTTGCAATCCTAGAAACGAGTCTAAGGAGAGAATAATTATACCAATTTTATAATTGTTCACGCCGTATACTGTGATTAGGTTTGCACTGATCTATTTTCAGAGATAGCTGCCCTAAATCATAAATTCTCCTCGGTGACGCTCTACAGGAACAAGACAGTCAAGTATTCGGCGCGAATGCACGCGATTATCGCCTGCCAGATGGAATTCCAGCTGTACCCGATGGACATTCAAATTTGCCCTATCTACATAGAAAGCTGTGAGTAATAACGACAAAACAAGCTACGCCGGATTGGCCAGAAACCCTGCATTAATCCGGAAAACCGCGTTAACCGCGACAGTTTCCTATCACAAACAGAAGTTGCGCTTGAGATGGGGAGCGGGCGACGTTACGGTCAACCCAGAATTGAAGCTCTTACAGTACGATATCGGTAAACCCATGGTCTCAGAGGAAACAGTCGACTACATGCTGGAGAAAAGCGGTACGGTGTTCAATCCAATGCCTAACACCTTGAGACCTTATGAAAAGCATGATCTTCTATGATCTTCTTACAGGAAATTTCTCTCGGTTGGTCGTTTACTTCCGTTTTGAGAGGCAGATAGGACATCATCTGATACAGACGTTTGCACCGTCGACTCTCGTGGTGATGCTGTCTTGGTTCAGCTTCTGGTTAGGGTTGGACGCTATCCCTGGAAGGGTGGCTCTGTTGGTGACCAGTATGCTCACCTTGGTCACCATGTTCACCGGTCTGAAGAGTGACATACCACCTGTAGCTTATGTGAAAGTATGTTTTCCCATCATGGCCTTTTGGCTTGGGTTCAAGACCAGGATACAAGGAACCTGATTGTAAAATCGATCATTGGACATTGATTAATGTACTCAGGCACTGGATGTTTGGATGGCAGGCTGCATGATGTTCGTATTCGCCGCGTTAGGTGAATTCGTGGTGGTCAAGGTGCTCGACTTGCAGCATCAGTTGGAATACGATTTACAGACATCAGTAATGTCTCGGCATTACCCAACAGTTTGTATAATAGTTTTTAATACAAAGGTTCTCTAATACTATTAATACCATAACCGTATGCGCGAATCATTGACGATCATTATAAAAATATATTACGTAGTTGTCTCGATCGCAAAGAGCACTTTAATAATTGTGATCGACAATGTTTCACGTCTGTGTTATTTTCCAGCGACTAATCACAATGGAGAAAAGCCAAAGCATTTGGGATTACGACTCGCCGTACATTCCGAAAACAAAAAAGAAGAAAGCTGGCAGTAGACACCTGCTGCAATCAGCGTGGTTAGATTCAGAGTATCAGATAATACGAGTGCACAAAACGAGATCGCAGATAATCGACAATTACAGTAGAATAGGTTTCCCCATACTGTTTCTGTTGTTCTCGATTTTGTACTGGCCGATATTGTTGCTTAAAAAAGCCTCGTAAGCATCTGTGTAACGCTAGTAGATACATCCGTGAAAATTGTTGTTAGAAAATTCTCTGAAATTAACGCATTGTCTACCGACAATTATTCCGTAAATTTTTAAGGATTTTTTGAATTTATTGAAAATCCTATTAATAGACTTTCGGTAGATAAAATGTTGATCGATTCGTTGCATGGTATGTTAGAATATCGTTATGCAATCTAAACAGTATCTCGTGGTTAAATATTTTAATGTAAATAATTACACGTTCAGCTATGTAAGTAAAATCTGTGCGAAATTAAATCTACTTAAGTTATCAAATGAATCGTTGGTAAATTTATTACAAACGTACACTTAATTCGAAAGATTTATATACTATGTACAAATATGTAAAACAATTCGATCGTACTCATCGTTTAGTCGACCTCCATCGATTCAGCTGAAGATACTTCATCGGAATCTTCGCCTTCCAAATCTGTCTTTTCATCCATGGAAATTGATTTCTCAGCTTTGTGTTTTCCTGACTCCATCAGGTAACTTATCGTGTACTGGTTGAAATCACATCTGCAATCACAATAAAAAATATTAATTTACTGCACGTTGTTAGACGGTCAAGTGCTAGATTTAATTATAGACCAACTGACATTTTACTCAGCTCGTCGTATTTCTTTTGCATGTTTTTCTGAAGCATCAGTAATATCGGCATTTGAAGTGCGGAGTTTATTCTGGGACCATGAGTGGTTAGAATAGACCCCACCCAGAGAAGATAGAAGTGTATATGCCTCGATAATTCCATCTCCGACGCCACGAACTTTAATACCTTCTCTACATAAATGTCGGCCAGTGTAGAAACTATTAAATCAACTGAAATCAAATACGCAATAAATAAATGAACATCGTAAGAATGTTGTCAACTATGAATTTATGGGCTTACTATTCGAGGTCGGAATGTTCTCCATGACCCGTTTTATCAACAGTTTCTCGTTCAATTTTATAGACATCATCAATGCTGAAAATATTTGATAGTTTGTACTAACCGATATTTTTAGATCGTGCAAAAGTTCGTGTCTGATTTCTTGTTAAAATACAACAAGTGATCGGACACAAACTATTCCACTGACCTAATAATTAGCGATATTTTTATAAAAAATATTAGACACCTTTTGTGTACTCTCTGTCGTTCAGAGTCGTTTTTACAGTTTCCGGTGTGATTCCCATTTCTAATTCGAATGGATCGAACACCATGCCAACGTCCAGAGAATATATTAGAAGACCTTCTGTTGTAGCTGCAGCCCATGCTTGCCCTAAACAATAATTATATGGAAGATATAAGAGAATACATCTTGGAATCGTATTAGAAAATGCCAATATTGCATAAGAATGCACAGCTGCTTATACGTTAAAAAAAGTAGCAATTTGCATAAAGATCCGCATTCCAAGGGTAAGTAAATTTTACCTGTTGGAGAAAACTGTAAACTGTACACTATGATTTCCGGTTTCAGATTTCTGCTTGCCATGTCGCCGCTCTTCACTCCCGGAAGTCGCAATCGTACATCTTCACCTTCGTCATTGTCGCGTTGCTCGATTAATGCTAAATTACCAAATTCTGTTAAGTTTCTTCTACTTATAATATCCTGTATGAAAACAAATTTTGAAAATAATAATCCACAGATTGTTTTATTTAAAATTATACTTGAATTAGATATTACTTACGTCAACTGCGTCTAGAGATCGATTCTGAGTTACGACAAATTTCTTAATTAGTATGTATTCTTGAACATTATAAATACATATATTCTTAGACAATCCACCAGCCAGTATGCACGTCCCATCGGCAGAATAGCATAAAGTATTGAAAGCTCTGAAAACATATTTCTCATTGAACGTCAAGTTATAATTTGTTTCAGAGAAGGTATCAAAACTATTTTTGGTGAAATAATAAATAAATCTTATTGTGATACTCGAGACGTGAACTTTGATAAGTATACTAACTTTCCCTGCAGGCTCTTCTTCGCAGTAATAAAATCAGTATTAGCTCTCCCACTGCCCAAATCATTCCTCCCTTCAATGCTGCCAATCTGCGTCGCCGTTTTACAATTAAAAAACGAAATCTGGCCGTCCAAAGTAGCAACAGCTACATCCTCGCCGTTCGGTTTGTAAGTAACAAACAAGCCATCTGCTGTTAACTCTATTGTTTCATGGGAGGATCCATTTTCGATCGCGTTCCATATTTTTAACGATTTGTCCCAGGACACAGACACCATTTCTGTACTGGCAGAATTTGGATTGAACGCTATACTGACTACTGGAGCTTCGTGTCCGCTCATTATCTGTTTAAACAATATGAATGGCAAACATCAGAATATTTAGATCATTTTAACACAGTTACAATCACTCCAAAGAGTTTTTTTTTTTAGACTACAGTTATAATTCTTTCATCCTGCACTTCGTAAAATTATATTAACCCTCAGTACTTTTTCACATTATTAAATTTGTTCTGGTTTATATACTGTAACGTGTATTTCTTTAGAATTTGGAGTAGTAAATGAAGCATATATTGTTGTAGAATCTTTTATGCAACTATTTCTGAGATACGCACAAGGGTTAATGGAATATGTTCTTCTGTGCTATACGAAAACTGTAGCACCAGTACGTACCTCCAATAAGGTGCCTAGTTTGACGCTCCACAGATAGATTTCAAAGAAATCCTGGCCTCCGGCTGCAATAAACTCGTCGCTTGAGTCTAACGCAACGCAGGTGAACTGAACCGGTCGTGGTGAAGTAAGGGTTCGAAAATTCCTGTACCTTGCCAAATCATAAGCTCTGACCGTTCCATCTAACGAGGCTGAGACAATAAACTTCCTATTGTGACTAAACAAAACGCTCGACACGGAAGAAGCATGTTCGTGGAACGTAACGGAACAGAATCCGTTCAACGTGTTCCACAGCTTCACTTTCCCGTCGTCGCCACCGGTAACAATATATTGACCATCAGGACTATATGCTAGAACGTTCATGTTGTTACTGTGACCCTGTTGCTTCATGGCGTAAGTCTCGCTTTGCCATTCCCATACCAATAATTGGCCAACTGTGGAGCACCCTAGGGCTATCCAGTCTCCGGTGGAATTTATAGCAATCGATGAAATGTGTTGTTTCGATATACTGAAAAGAAATAAAATATATCAAAGCACGTGCTGTTAACTCGTGCTATAAACTACTAAATATGGATGATAAAAGACAGAGTAGTTTTATTCTATTCATATTTAAAAAATGCTGGAATATTAAATTCAATAGAATTTAGTACCATTTTTATTTATTTTGGATCTACAAATGGTATTACCAATGAAAATAGAATTGTATATAGTACCAATTCCTTAAAATTAGTCTACAAAAATTGAAAATTGCATAAACATCCGCAATCTATTCATCACAGCAGTGAAATGAGTGAAGAGGTTCAAGATTATGGTTAATTGAGAGTTACTAGTACCTGAGAGAATGAATCATATTAACATCAGGCATCTCGTACAAGTGAAACGAGCCATTATCGAACCCGACTACCAAAATACCAGTTTCTTTATGATAAGCAGCTGCAGTGAGCATCACCTTTTTATTTTCCTTCTTCTGGACGTCGTTGACTAGGTAATGACGTTTTAATCTATAGTAGTAAAACCGCTTGCCCCGCGGATTAACTTTAACAAGTTTGTCTTCATCTTCGTCTGAGGAATCTCCTGAAATATGAACAATTTTAAGGTGAAAGAATCTTGAATTAACTTTCTAATCGCTGTGATTTATTAAGAAATTACGTTGTAAATTGCGTTCGTGTGCTTTAGCTTGTTTCTCTGTCCTCTCGACAGCTTTATCGAGATCTACATCGTCTTCTACATCGCTGTCATTAGTTTGTTTCCTTCTTTTAGCAGGGGGATTCCACACTAGCAAGTCATCTGGGTCGACTGAACATTCCCAAACACAGAGTTGGCCATTCCTGTACAATAATGTTTTTAAATAAGTACAATCATATTTTTTGAATACTTTAACCACCAGAAGCCTGTTAATAGGATTTTCACTAATTGTGCTGTACCAAAAGAAAGCTTAAAAATCATATTTTGTATAACAATCCTGAGGAAGACTATTAGATTACGATACTGGGGGTAAGTTATAGGTTCACGATTGAAATTGCAATTGCTGTCGAAGAGAGAAGCTATTAAATAATCCTTCCTTTAAAAATTAGAAACAAATTCAATTTTGAATAAGTATGCTCACCTGCTAATCGTGGTCAAATTATAGTCTTTCTTCTCGAAATAACATGCCATGATAGAGTCGGTATGGTTACCAAGATTGATATACGTAAAATTCACATATCTTCTTAAGCCGTATACTTTGGTAGAATTATCTTTTGATCCAACAGCGATCAGTTTCGAGTCGTAAGACCAATTAACAAAAGTTGTTTCATCTGAAGCTGCATGAAATACATGTTCCATGATAAACGGATTGTATTCACCAGTTTGCAAGCCAGGTGCGTTAAAAATAAATACTGAAACAATAATTAAACGTAAGAAATGATGAACGATAGTAGAATATAAATTACATGGGAAATTTACCATTGTTCCCTTTACAGACTGCAAAATGTTTGCTGTCTGGAGAAAACTTTATACATCGAACACGTCCCTTGAACCTATACATGTGGATTATAATTTTACTGACCATACTGATCACATGCAAGTCACCCTCTGTAAAATGCATTTGGAAAATTATACAATTTTAGTACTGAAGGAATGCGCATAGGAATAATAGTTATACTTTCGTTAACAGCAAGTAGTAGAGCTCCATTAGGGGACAAGTCAATGTTTGTGTAATTGTACCTGCTCTCGATAGACAATGTATTGGACATGTTGCTAAAATAGAATAACATTTTAACATCTTTTATGTATCTTCGTAGAGATAGTGCCGACACAGGTTTCATTGATACAGTTTTCACTGACAATATTTTACCGACTCCAAATTTGACCGATAATAGCATTGGCCAACAACGTTTTTAACCAATAACGACTTTAGTCCATGACAATATTGTTTGATATTAACATCGTTTGACAACAATGTTAACCGACTACGTCTAATTCTTCTTATAGTGTAATAATTATATTTTTATACAAAAGTAAAAGTGTCAGTGCAGAATAGTTAAAGAAAAAAATTTCAGCACCATCTTTAGAAACGATATTACTATCGGATAATGGATCGGATTGTCGATGGACAAAGTTGTTGTCGTTTAAAGTTATTCTCAGTCAAACGTGGAATTGGCTAATTATTATCTATAATTTCCATGGAACCCGTTAATTTTACAGTACTTACTTCTTTAAATCATATATGGTTATCCGATTTCCCACGGGGCTGATAACAGTCGATCCATCAGGAGAAAATACTAAATCTCCCTTGTGGTAGACTGTGCCCAGCAAATTAGAAAACTAGAAACAGAAAAGAATGTGAATAAAAATACAGACGGCCTAATATTTCATAAAAAAGATAACATCGAAAGAAATTGTTTTCACCTGTGCCTCTTAAAATTGCATAACATACGATAATAAATACGCGAATTATTTATAAACAATCCGGAATAAATATACAAAAATTCTAAAATCATTTTCAGAAAAATTTGATAAATGGTAACAGTACTTCCTTGAACAAAATTGATTGTAAAATGTATTGAATGAATAAATTAACCCTCACAGTAGTGTAAATACAAATCACAGTGTGAAATTAGGTTAGGAATATGATGCACATGACAGTGGTAATCATTACAATAAAATTATTAATAAATGCTAACAGTGATGGTATGCTAGAGATACTTTATTTACCTTATACGCGAACCTCATGATTTTTTAATTTATTTATACACAATTTTTATAACAATCTATTGTGATCCCGCTGAACACGTTTATCATGACATTTAAATCGAGCATGCTGCAGTCGTTTAGGCACAACTTCCGGTCATACGCATGTCCGATCACGTGTATGAAATTAAGGTGTTGGCTCGAACTGCCGAGAATACTAAATCGAAGATTATTGACATAAATCAAAATAACAATAATCGTCTGAAAACTACAAAAATTACATTGTCATAGAGCCGATTCGATAAAATTATAGAACATATACAAAGTAATAATAGATTCTACAACACATTATGTATTATAACAAAGAACAAATACTTTCGAACAAATCTGAATAGGAAGTCTTCGATGATAAAGAATTTAATACTTATGAATGCGGACGTTTATGCAATCATTACGCAGCGATAAATCAATTAAAACAAATTAAAGCGAAGCTATTGTTCTACTTCCTCTATTCATTACTGACAGTCACAGATAATCGTATCTGTTGCAAATGCATAAACACTCACAATCTTGTGACTGTGAAAATTGCAATCTAAACAAGAAAATATGTGTGAAAGCATAACCCATTTGGTAACGTTAAATGAGGAAAAAGATATCGACTACGTAATCCATAAAAACCGTCGAAGACACATTCAAGTTTGCGACGATAATTGAAAAATAATCTCCATAAAAATTAATCCTTCAAATCGAGTACATGATAAGTTTGAATCAGAGTTGGACATTAATCTCATTGATCAATGACTAACTATTTTACTGGTTAATTGTTTAATGTTTCTAATTGAATTATCACGCAGTTAATATTGATTATGAATAGTAATCGTTAATTATGTTAGGTATGAATTTGTAATTGTTATTGGATTCATACTACAATGGAATACATATATCTGACGATTGTATACTGTAATATTTCTTTCCAGAAAATGAAGCATAATTACAATACTTGCAGAAAACTTGAAATAGTTAATCATTGATCCCATTAACGATTGAATCTCAACTCTAATGGTCGATCAAATGAATGATTAAACGAATACTCTATTTAATTGCGGCAATACGTCAATGGAACGAGAAAAATGCGTGATGATTAACCGCGAACGATAACGAAATATTTCGATAGTAATCGTTAATCGTCAATTGCATTAAACATTGCCCAACTCCGGTTTGAATCTGATCACGTGTTTTCGCACGTTCCATGAAAATAACCTCAAAACAATGTGTGTTCGGGATGGAACGGTTACAGGGAACGAGGATCATTTTCCAGGGAATATTTAGCATATTCCAGGGGGAGTTTAGGGCACGAAAATGTTCGCGAATCTGGAAAAAGAACAGGAAACGCGTGTCACGCGCTCCGTGCTGGGCAGAAGAGGCTGCGCGGTGGACGGTGCGCAGTGGTGTCGCGACTCAGCCTATAGAGCGGCTTGACGTCAGATATAAAAGATGAGACGCGCGACGGGATTCGCTTCTGACGGTGTAGCCCGCAGTCGTTGGCCAATAGCAAGCGGATAGAGATTCCGGAGCGACGGTGGTCTCTTCTTCTCTCGCTCGTCACTCGTCACATGACCCGCACTACTGTACGGTAGGCCATATTTGACAGTGGGCACTAGTTTAGCGAAGTGAGCGTGAGTCAAAGATCGCTCCTGTTCCGGACTGTCGTCGCGTTCCGACAACCTGTAAATACTCGTGTAGAATCCCGATCGACGCCGCGAGGTCTTGAATAAGAACGCAACAATGTCTACCAAACCCTTAGGCGAGGAGAATCCGGTGTACGCACCGTTCTTCGGTGTGATGGGCGCCGCCTCAGCTATCATATTTTCTGGTGAGTTTCACGCTGTCTTAATCCGATTCCGAACCCCTATCGCAAACTCTTTCCCTCGTACACAATACTCATTACCGATCCCAAACATAATCACCACGATCGTTATCCATCAACGATCGTTCCGAGCACGCCATTTTCTTCGCCCGTGAAGTAACGAAAACACGACAAGACCACGAAAATCCGTTCGATTTTTTTTCCGTCCACCGATCGAATCGTTTCGAATCGCTAGATTCAACATTTATCTCGGAACGGTCGCCGATAAGCGGCCTGAAAAATCGATCGTCGATAATGAACTATGCTGCTGTTGCTGCTGTTGCTGCTGCTTCTTCTTCTCAACGAAAACCGTGTGTCCTGTATATTTATTTGTCTCTCTTTCTCGTTGCTCCCGTTCGTCGTCGTTTTTCTGTCAAGCAACAGTGATATATACGCGATGTCGGCCACCGAAGGTGTCAAGGATACAGATTCAATTTTGAAGCGCCATTTTTCTAGGCACGTAGATCTGGGATTTCGTAATGTTCCGTAAACGCGGTCCAACGCGGGCCGAGCTTAATTTTACATTACGAGAGAAACGCGTCCCGCTATTTCATAATGCCTGACCTCGTTGACGAGCTTTCCGAAAGCCTGTCCCTCCGGGTGAGAATGCAAGGGATCGATCAAAGGAAGAATAGAGAAGATCGATCGATGGATGACCCGTATCCTCGGGTTTAATCGGGTGAACCCGGTGTGAACTCGACGAAAAGAACGGGTTTCGGGGTAAAGAGCGCGCGCGGGTACTTAAAGTTTTCGAGCGTCTCTGTCCCTATCAAGGAAATCAATACGAATCTCCCTTTTCCCGTGTGCGCCAGTCTTGAATGGACGGCGGCACACGAGGAAGATTGACCCGAACCGCTGCCGAGGATTCTTCGCGGAAAACCCGTTGAAAAAATGTTGATCCTGGGCCAACTGGACGATCCTGACCAGAGATCGGACTTGGCAAACGTCTACGGCACTCTCTCGGCCCGATACTCTCCTTTCGGATGCTCTCGAAAGAGT
Source organism: Lasioglossum figueresi (assembly GCA_028455805.1). Lineage (NCBI taxonomy): Eukaryota > Metazoa > Arthropoda > Insecta > Hymenoptera > Halictidae > Lasioglossum > Lasioglossum figueresi. Next base: position 7,059,122 of record CM052198.1, on the reverse strand, counting down.
TTTTTTCTCACTCTCTCGCGTCTTTCTCTCTCTCTCTGTAGTATTCGTCTCGTAGTCTCTAGATGTTCAATGATCGAAGGGAAAAATCGAGTATCGTTAAAGTATCATTGTCCCGTGGTTGTGCCACGCCCCCTACTCACGGGATGGGACTTACATGATTATCATGTGACTGCCAACGTGAGACTCATGTGACTGCGATTTCCAGCCCAGCCGGAATAATGCACCGTGACCGAATCGCTGACACTCCATTTTTCTATCATTCGAATTTTCGCGGGAAATCCTGCTAGCTAGAACGTAGGTGGTCATTGTTCAATACGATTTATGATTCATCGACACGATACGGATTTGAGTCATGTCCGTAATGAATGGGACAATTGCAAGATAGTAGAAAATTGTTCAGATATATTATTTTGAACTCGTGAATATTTATGTAGGTTGTTGCGATATTTATTTTTAATGTCCACTGTTTATTTATCGGTGACCATGATCTTGAATCCACCGTGATAGTAATTAACTAAAGTAGCTGCTTAATTACTGGTAGTCTGGACGATTGTACTAATTGCTCGAGTGATAATCAAGTATTCAAATGTTGTATATTGCGGTACATGGACGTGTTATAAGTAAACAAAATTCTGTTGCATTATCTTCCTCGAATAAGCCGAATTTCAAATAGTAGAAACACTAAAAAAATTTAAGTATATCAATATATTATTTGTATCGTATTGTTTGGCGACTGCTTGTTTGCAATGGCTAAATGTTAAGAAATGGATCGAATTAAAAATTTGCATCGATCAATGCCCAACTTAGTACTGAAATATATATCAAACGGCGAAATCGGGTCCGCGACCTCGGCGTTGGGATCAATATTAAACGAGATCGATAGCACTTCACGGGGCCGCTGTTTGGGGGGCAATTCCGGTCGGATGATAAAAAAATCGGTTGTCTCGTTCACTGAACTGCAAATATCATTTTAGTATACTATAATTCAAGAGAAACCTTATCTCTGATCGAAAACACTTAAACCAAATTTTATCTAAAATAATTCATAAAAATTTTCGTTTTAATCGAATGAAACTAGATTCCCGAATCCAAACTCCTAAATAAGACCGATGTCCGAAATTGTTAGATGCACTTTTTTGTAAGAACAATGTATGCCTTTGTTGTAAATATTCCAAGTGATTCTGACAAGCTTCCGAGGCATCAGCTTTGCCATTCCTGCAAGACTAATTCCATTTAACTCACAGCATTTGTTGATAACAGTCTAAAGGAGATCAAATATTAGTCTATGGTTGATACTGATATCCTTATCTTGCTTCTTATCTTTCTTGGTAGACACTCCACAGAAGCATTGTGGTTTTGTTATTTAGGTCTACCAAGAAAATGTTTTCAAGGGTACAAGACTAATTAACACGCTTCTTGGTAGCATGAAAAATGCTGTGTATGTTTAATGTTTAAATATTGTCCCTGTTTTTTTGTATAATTGTAATCTGATAACAGGAAGAAACTGATAGACTCTTTATATACAGGGTGTCCTAATAGTAGTGATATAATCTGAAAGAGAGCCGTCTTTCCATTTGTATCATGAATACCAGGACACTTTGTATAGTAGTTACACTATTCTAACAGTTGTCAGTGTAATTATTACACTGCAGATTGTATACATATTCGGAAAAATGAGTACGTATAATTTATGACAGTCAAGAGAATAAAATCAAGGAAGTATATTTGTATACAACACCTGCAACTTACAATTGACAAAAATTTTGATTTTGTATGAAGATCTGCAGTCTAGTAACTATATATATATATATATATTCCATAGTCAATAATTTTCGTCTTTATATGTTCGCAAATGAAACAAATACAATATCATGGTTGTTTTACTTACAGCTCTGGGAGCAGCGTATGGCACGGCAAAATCTGGCACTGGAATTGCAGCGATGTCTGTCATGAGACCAGAACTTATTATGAAATCTATCATTCCTGTTGTCATGGCGGGTATTATTGCCATTTATGGTCTTGTAGTAGCGGTCCTTATCGCTGGCGGTTTAACTACACCTGACCAGTATAGCCTTTTCAAGTATGTTACAATTTTCTTTACCTAATTTAACTAATAATCGACTATACTCTAGGCTCAGCGAAACCACTATTCAGCACAATAGAGAAAAAGTTGCGTTTACACGTTGCTCTTGCTTCAACGCATCTGATATAGTATTTCCACTTTGAAACAAGTGTCTCAGTCGTTTATGTTCATAGTAGTATAGCTCTGGTGATAACATAAATAATTGTAGTCGCAAACAAATCTGTTCTAGATTTTTTAGTTTGTGATTTTCGAGAAGATACATTGTTGTAAACGCAAACTGTCACAAAAAAAATTTTAGCAACGCTTGTCTATTAATATTCTACTTGACTACATGCTGGGCTTCGCTAGTTCTAACTTCTGCTTCATTTAACGATTGCGTGGATGTATAGTCAATAACCTGTGGATGTTTATGCAGTTAGTTTTATACAAAAGTGTATAGTTCAAGATCTGTTTAAAGAATGACTAAATGTAGTCCAGAAAAATAGAAATTGATGAAGAAAGCCGTTTAGGATCATCATTTAGTGTCATTTGTAGACTGCGAATTTTATGCATTTATAATGAAAATGAATAGGTCAAATATAGAACTGTAAAGAATTACTAGGCAAACATAAAAAAAGTTGTAAAGGACAATATTTAGTATTTTCTCTGGAATTAAATTAATTTGTAGGCCAAAATTGTTGATATTGCTATTTTTTATGAAAGTACGTCTTTGCATAAACATCTGCGGTGTAATAATGAGAGCTGTACGAGAGCTTGTAAATGTCGGGTCGAGAACTTTTATCAGAAAATTTCGGGGCGGAATCCCGATACATTCGGGAATCCCGATATATCCGAGAATCCCGAAATTTTCGAGAACTCTATCACGAATAAAATTCTCGGTCCGACCCGACCCGACATTTTCGTTTTCTCGCACACCTCTGTTAATAATTGGTTGACTTTCTTCTCAGCGAGTTAACAAGGAATTTTTTTGGTCTTTTCACTAGGGGTTTTGTTCATCTGGGTGCTGGCTTAGCCGTAGGTTTTTCTGGTCTAGCTGCTGGATTTGCCATTGGTATTGTTGGTGATGCAGGTGTGAGAGGTACCGCTCAACAGCCCCGCCTGTTTGTCGGTATGATCTTGATTCTTATCTTCGCGGAAGTATTGGGTCTCTACGGTCTCATCGTTGCCATCTACTTGTACACCAAGTAAACGAATGTTAGTGGCAGGAATGCAAGACTCGTCGCCTGCAATCAACAGCGCTCCCCGTCTGTTATAAATATATATATTTATATATATATCGTATATACATATACATATATGTATATATATATATATACATTACGACTTGTTTCGACATTTTACTTAAAAAAAAACACATTTCTCCATGCATATTCACATCGAGTCATCCAAGCATCCTTCTGTAATTCTGTATTTAAAAAAAGTTGAGATCTATTAGAGTCCGAGCATTTATGGAACAACAACAACAACAACAACCACGACAACATTATTCATTACACGAAAAAAAACTGTACGAAAGCGAGTTACCAACAACAAGAGTGCTGACGAAAAAACCTTCAGTCCATAAGAAATAAACTAAAACAAGGAAAACATCGATTCAGTCTTGCATGAAGAGGATGCGTGTGTACAGAAGATACGAATAGAAAAAAAAAGAAAAGAAAAACTTAAGCGACAGGCGACAGGGAGTTTACACTGAGAGGAGAAAAAAAAGACCCCGTTACCCCATGCCGAACATTTCTCGTTCACTGTATAGTAATCATTTGTAGTGTAGTTTGACATTGAATTATCAAGTAAGATAATCGGCTCTACTGAGTGTATAAAGGAAAAAAAATGTTATTGATAAAAGAAATATTTAGCACAATTATGTATTAAAATGCAATTGAAGCGACAGCATACAAATATTGCAGATATATGTCTCTACGAGAGCAAGAGAGAAAGAAAGTGAGCGAGCGAGAGAGAGAGAGAATCTTACAAAGGAAATGGAATTAAGGATTATATCCGGAATGGAAGAAGCGAACTAAAGGGACATGCTAGTTGCATGTGTAGGATGCAGCATAATACACACGCAAGGATTGTACAAAAACTGTATCCTTCTGCGCGAGAATAAAAAAAAACCAAAAAAAAGAAAGCCACAGACATTGTACAATCGAAGCAACAAGACACAAAATATAGTAATGTGGAATGATGATGATGATGATGATGATAATGATGATGATGATGATGATGATGAGGAAGAAAGAAACAAAAAATGATGAAAGAGCGGAGACGAGAAAAACGTGAGTAGACAAATGGACAGATACATGATAGTATTAAGTCAATTCAGTGGCTGCTGGACGTATCAAGAAATCTTACAATGAGCAACACACACAGACACACCGTGTATGGTTCAACGAGAAAATTGGTTCGGATGACCGCAAAGGCCGGCGGTGATTCCCTTCTCGGAGCTGAACGTACTAATCTCGCGTCTCATTCGGGATATATATAGATATTATTCACACATGTATATGTATATATATACATAACGATGAAGCGAGAGTGAGGGTACAGTATACAGAAGCTAAACACACACACACAAATATACACCGAAAACTACAAAAAGGAAAAACAAAACCGATTCTTTGCGTTCCAGCGGTGTTATGACTACCTAAGAGAGAAGGGGTTACGAGATGATACGGTAAAAGATAAAAAAAAAACAAAATAAAATAATAATTTGTACATTCCATAATAAGTTCGTTCAGTGCAGGCGAGCGGGCGCTTGTAACGGCGCGCGATGAGAGTGGGAGGAGTATAAATCGATGTTCTTTTCTTTTTTTGTTTTCTTATTACTTTTTTTCTTTTCGAGGAGAATAATCGACCGAGAAACAGAAAGATTCAAGTGCGTTCGAAAGAGTGGGTGGTATAGTTATATATGCAAACATTGTGTTCTCGAAACCGGGGTTCACTGTCGAGGGAGCTGACAGTGAATCTCCACATTGCCATTGTTCGATCTGGCCACCACCTCTCCCCAGAAGGAAAACAGAAATATCCGAAAACAACCGGATAAGATCGCGTCCGCTTGCCAGAATTTTCTTGACTGTGCAGTATTTTCTATCTAACGAGAAAACAACAACAACAACAACCAAGCTCAACGTGTAGGCGCATTTCCGGGGGAGCACCAGGAAAACGCGTGCTGTTTGTTAAACGTAAGGCTGGAGCAACAGAGATGGCGGTCCCGTTTATCCTTTATTCCCGCCAAGCATACAACTGACCTAAATCATGGAGAACAAAGAATAAATTTCTTATTTTTCCTCCTAATTGTGTTCGTTGTGTAGTCAGACATTCTTCTATTTTATTAAATTGGTTGTTACTTAATTCATGGAAGCAGATAATGAATTTCAGACAGTCCCCCTTTCAGCGCGTAATTTGAATCGGATAAATATATTGATCGATTTGATTAAATTGGTCTGCGTTCCCCTTCAGTGCGCAATTCTAATTGAATAAATACATTGTTCGATTTTATTGAATTGATGTGGGTTAGAAGATTGGAATCAATTTTAGACTGTTCCCCTTTTGTCGCACGATTTAAATAGTTTTCTTGCTCTGTCTTACGTTGAACAGATACTCCACCGAGTGATTGAACAACCTTCGGTTCGGATAACGATCGCGAGTGTACGCTGTTTCGCAACGAACGTGTCCGTGAATGAATATCAAGAGTACGGAAGTCGTTTCGAGCTTTCTTGGTACCGTTCCTTTTTTTTCGTTGATCGCCGGTAGACCTCGCTTGAAAATGCACCTATATATAAATATATATTCTATACATACATACATACATACATATATATATATATATATATATCATCGTCGTCATCGTGAAAAAGATCGAACAGGTAGCCGACAGATGATTCGATCGAATTGCCCTTTCGAATTCTCAACAACGACAATTTCATTAAGTAAAAAACAAGAAGAGACTAAAAAACGAAATGGAACACACACACACACACATGAAACGGCGTGTAGTGGAAGAAATGTCGAGAGCCTCTCGAGGGAGAACTCGTAACTAGCGAGCCGGGGAGCGGTGGTGGTGTGGTTTTCTGTAATGAGTGAGAGAGAGAAAGAGAGGAATGCGTGATCGATCTTCACATAAAAGGAGTCACTTTAAAAAGACGTTTACATATATTCGACAAAAATGCAAGCACACGAATATACTATAATGCCAATTACCAATCTTCCCTTCCCACCCACCTACGTCTAGTGGAGATAATTAAACATCTGCTGTGTAATCATCAGGCTGCGGATGTTCATGCAAATCCCTTAAACGCCGAGTTTCCGTTGTACCACACGAGGCAGACACTTGTTCCTGCGTGCTACATGTAAAAAAAAAGAAAGAAATTGCATCTGCATTTTCATTACAGCAACGTACATCGTGGTTGCTGTCGAGAGTTTGCATCGTGCTTTTCGCCTATATATGTGTGTGTGTGTGTGTGTTTCTTTTAGTTGCATACGCACCCGCAGCCTCTACTACGTAATCATAAATTCAGCGCGTGTAATGTATATATCACCCGCCATGCTTCACACTTGTACGATTTAAAACCTGGAAAACAAGAAAGAGTTTAAGCTAGATTAGGTTAGGTGTTATTGTATACCAAAACCTTGTGTAGCTGAGAGAGAAAGTTATTAATCACACTGATATGTGCGGTAGAGGTGTATCTTGTGCGTGTGCGTGTGTGTGCGTCGAAAGAGAGCGAATTTGTATGCAGATAGCGCACGAATGAAAGGCAAAAAAAGATAATTGAAGCACTGGCAGATGTAGAGATCGCTGTTACCGACGCCGCCGCCGCCCCCACGTACTATCTTCCAGTGTTACTGAAAAAAATACGAAAAAAATAGACTCATATTGTTGAGCGCAAAAAAGTGATACTGATCAATAATAATGATAATGATTATTTATGTTATGATTCGTCCTCGATGTTACAGAAAAAAAACCGTGTTTAATAAAAATTTAATTTGGACAAACAAAGTATCAGTACTCACTTTTACCATCGGAATTCAACCTAAACTGTACACACATATCCAAAAAGATCATGCATGCAGAGAGAGAGAGAGAGAAAGAAAGAAAGAAAGAAAAACCACACAAACTATACACGTGCATATTAAAACGGTCCGAGTGATTAGGGGATGCGATCATGTTTGTTAATGAGATGCTTGAACGAAGCTTTTTTTAATCAAGACCCTTAACCTGTTGTCTGGGCGACATTTTTCTACCACGAGCAAACCCGCACGGTCCTAATTAAAGATAAATAGCGAAAAGAGTTGTCTTGTAATAAATATATAGAGTTGTTCAACTGCGTAACGAGTCCTAGACATATATATACACGAGCATAATCGACGAGTCGACTCGTCTGTCCCAGTTAACAGGTTAAGAGTCCGAACTTCAAGATTTCCCGTTCGATTTAGGAGTCAAGTTGCAAACGCCCCTTAATCGCTCGCGAGCCGGATCCATCTTTGATCACTGCCATTCAATTTAACGAGAACGAAAGAGAAAAACTAAAACCATATATGCTTTCTACACACCGTCGCCGGCGTTGGAAGTCTGTTTTGCGTAGCAGAGAGAAAGAGAGAGAGAGAGAGAGAGAGAGAAAGAGAAAGATTGAACGAGAAGAAGCCAATCGAAGGAAAAACTCGGACCTTTTAGCTAAACTCTTAACCTGTTGACCGGCCGCGACGAATTAACTCGTCGTTGTCCAGTCGCCCCTCTGTTTTTCTTGTCTAAACGATGGTACCTGTACTCTCAACTGTAACTCGACAACTGTGTATTAGCATAAATTCATTAAAGTATTTGTGTCCGTTGTGAAGGAAACTTTCGAGCAGTTTTACTTCGTCGAATTAATCAGACCGTGGATCTTCGTACAAACTCGAATATATTGTTAGACCAAACGTTACGGATTTCGTAGATTTCAATTTAATTTTCATTGTAACATAAGATATACATGTATACAGGGTGTATCACGTAACACTTTTCACGATTTTTTAAGTACTTGCGGTAAAATCTGACAAAAGAATATTTTAAGCAAAAGTCGACCAGACTTTTCGATCGGCTATTATACATTGAAATAAAAGAAAAAGTACGAAATTCTTTTTTTATTATTGTCAAGACTACCTTCATTTTTTAAAATGGCACATCAAGGTCATGGTATACTAGGCCGTTGAATTCGTTTTGACACGGGCTACAATACTGTTGAGTCAAAAACACAAAGTACCATTTAAAAACATGAAGGTGGCCTTGACAATAATAAACAAAAAAATTTTCGTGCCTCTTTTTTACTGCAATGTACAGCCAATCGAAAACTGACCAACTTTTGTTTAAAATATATTTTGTCAGATTATCGCAAGTATACTTGCAAAATCGTGAAAATTGTTACGTGCATGGGACACTCTGTAGATGTGAATTCTCAGAGAAAAGCAGCTTCATGTCATCAACTCTAGTGTTAAGAGAACAAATAAGATTATTGCTGTACAATTGTTGTCATCATCAATGGTTTCAGCGAACGAGAAATAAAATTTCAATTAAATTCTTGTCTGTACTCTCTGTTTCAATGGTTTCGCGTCGGATAAGTGTAACGTGGATTATCGTTGTAGTGTTCTCTGTAGTTTAGTGGGATATTCTCAAGGGCAACGAACGCGCGAAGATCCACGATCTACCAGATTACGATCGAAATATCAACCGGTTGGCAGGTTAAGCGTCGAAAGGAAACAAGGTTATCGGTTACGTCTGTTTGGTTACGAGCCGCTCGTTCCTCGCCTGCGAATGTACAGTTATTGTTTACGTAACGCGTTCGGACAACATTGAGAATTAAATTCGCGTCGGAGGCATCGTGCTGCACATTGATATTTTTTTCCGTTTTTTTTCGAGCGAGAGAGAGAGAGAGAGAGAGAGAAAATTCGCGTGTAACGGAAACGTACGCTCGTTGCGCAATCGACTCATTATACGGACAGTTGCACACGACAGACGGAAGTCCACAATTCTTCAAAGGGAGAATTACCAACGCCCTTCCATTTTTTTAAAACACAATATCCAATGGCGTATGAAGCATTTTAGGGGCCCACCAACACTTTCCAGCCTGAAAATTCTACATTTCTGAAGCGAAGCAAATAAATCCAACGATTTAACGCTCGTACGCTCTTCGAGGTAAATTATATGGCTTGATTATGTTATCACTGGACTGCGGATCTTTATGGATTGATAGCAAAATTGAGTAGATAAAATTCAAAATTGTTGACCTATTAAAATCATTAAGGGAAGATATAATATTCAACTTTTGGTATCTGCTTCTTGCAATCGATGAAGACCGTTTTCATTTTGCATTGATTGGGAATAGCAGGAATAACATAAAAATTGTTTTCATCCCTTAACGACTTTGTTACGTTAAAAGCAACATTATACAACGTTCTTGAATTTGTAAAATCTTTTACTATTTTATATTTCGCCGGACCAATTTCTCCATAAATCCATAAAGATCCGCAGTTTAGTCATAACTATTTGTTCGAAGTATGAACTTACGAGGGTTAACTGTCCGCTATTAAGAATATAATTGTTAACGAACCACGATCGAAATGATTGGTCTCCGAGTTCGAATAAAAATGATCGAGAGCCCGTTTGTTGATGTTTCATGCGATTTCTATTGTGGCACAAGTGTAAATGAATTGATTTATTGGCTCTTTGATCGTTTCGAAAGCGTTCCGAGACCAATGATTTCGATCGATCATTCCGGTGTTGATCCGTGCACACGTTTCTCGGTCGCGAAGCGGTTAGTTTTGGTGACGTTGCGTGTAAGTACTTACGTGTTGATTATAGCAATCGTTTTTCGAATTATCACGGTCTCCCGTGGTAATCTGTAAATACTTGAGGAAATATATATATATATACATATATATATATATATACATATATATATATCGAGATGGGTCTGTGATTAGTTTTATTTTCTATTACACTTGTATTTTCAGCGATGACCGGCGTATTCAGTTATACAAATCGCAAGGTACCATTAAAAAATTAGTTCAATACGTATAGACTGCTGGTCAGCTTGTCCTTCTCCTTTTCTGGATTTTCTTCGATTTTTTTTTTTCTCCTCTTAATGTAGGTACAAGTCAAAGGTTACAAAAAACGCATATAATATAATCGTGTTGTTGTATCGCATGTAAGTGTCGCTGATTTGGAGGAACGATTGCATCGCTGATCAAAATTCGAAAAAACAGTCGAAGGAACTAGGTTACAACTTTTGTTATAAAATCTTCTTCACCCTGTATTTCCGGAACACCCGGTGTTTGAGAGATTTACGGATCAAGATATTCGAGAGAAGAACGAAGCAGACGTTTTAACAGAGATTTTTCTTAAACGATTCACACGCTGTAGGAGTGCAATCAAAATGACTTGGAATTTTGTTGAACAAAAATATTGCGAGGCGTTTACCAACGACGGTACCTTTACGATTTTAGTAAATTTAATAAGAATAGGACGAGTCATTGTGATCCTCCTGTTTTTGTTCGATCGGAGCTGGTTGTCGAGTATTTTCTTGTGAATATAATTTTGGTAAATCATCTCTCTGCACAGTGGTGTTATCGTTGCTCCGTAATGACGACGTATAGCTGCAGCGTTTTCCAAACTATAGTTTTCGAGGGCAGACAAATGCGACGCGCGTTTATCGCGCACGTTGCTTCGTACATACATATCTCCGATTATCTCTCGTGTCCAACTGCGTATTTGCATTGTGTGTTATGGGACACGGTTTGGAAAGCGCCGGTGTTCTCGTTGGAAATGATGTAACGTGGTCTAGTAAAGTTAGGTTTAAATTAGTCAGTCGAACCACGACAAACACCGAAAGATGCTGCACGGAACTTTAGCACTTTCCTCACGAAACAGAGAGAGAGAGAGACGAAAATGTATTCATACACTGTTTATGGATTTGTGTAACTGTGTTACTTCGAGAACAGTATTACTCATAGCTTAACAAAACTCAGGGCCCATTTTGACCCTGCAGCGTTACAATAACAAACAAATATGAAAGTAAAAATAACCGACCTTGTAAGAGCGAACGATAATAACGAATAAAGAATCTATGAGTGCCACAATAGAAAAGTTCCATCGAAAACCTCGTACTGAATGAATTCATAAATATTTTAACTTTTGATAATAACACAACAACATTATGTTTAACGCTGAAGATGTATGAATACGTTCTTTTCTTTCTCACCGTACCATTTCAGTACCGTGTACGTGTAAACGCGTCCAAAAGAAGACAATCATGAAAATCGTTTCATTCGTCTCGAGTACATCTGCCCAGAAACGATAAGTGTCCCAGTTAACGGGTTAACGCTCGACATAAAAATGGATCACATTCTATCGTTTCCATCGAGAGTACGTAAGTCCTATATTATACTCGCTGTATCGCGTCTCGCCGGTTGAAATATCCTCCTTCCGAAAAATTAAGGGGAGACGGAGATGTTGTTAATTTAAAAATACCATCATTCGAATTCAATGAATTAATTTTCCACGCGTTACAGGTAAGTGTAGAATATATACTTCCTCAACGTTCCCAAATTTTTCTGTTCTCCAATTTTATACTCGGATACTCAATCTAGATCGGTCGGATATCATTTTTAGTACTCGCTCAATTTTAAATTCAATTACTGAGATGCCCCATTTATGTAAATCCAAACACTGAGATATACTCACTCGATTTAAATTAAAATACTGAGATGTCTTTCATTCAAAATAATGAGCGACTCACTCAATTTATATTCAAATACCGAGATAGTCACTCAATTTAAATTCAAATACCAAGATGCCCAATTTAAATTAACATATCGAGGTGTCTAATTTAAATCCAAATACTGGGTTACTCACTCAATTTAATTTTAAATACCGGGGTACCCAATTTAAATTCAAATAATGAAGTGTTCAATTTAAATCCAAATACTGGGATACTCACTCAATTTAAATTCCAATACCGAGATGCCCAATTTAAATTCAAATATCGATGTGTCCAATTTAAATCCAAATACTATGTTACTCACTCAATTTAAATTTAAATACCGAGATGCCCACTTTAAATTCAAATATCGAGGTGTTCAATTTAAATTCAAATACTGGGTTACTCACTCAATTTAAATTCAAATACCGAGATGCCCAATTTAAATTAAAATATTGAGGTGTTCAATTTAAATCCAAATACTGGGTTACTCACTTAATTTAAATTCAAATACCGGGGTACCCAATTTAGATTCAAATATTGAGTTGTCCAATTTAAATTCAAATATTGAATTGTCCAATTTAAATCCAAATACTGGGTTACTCACTCAATTTAAATTCAAATAACGGGGTACCCAATTTAGATTCAAATATTGAGTTGTCCAATTTAAATTCAAATATTGAGTTGTCCAATTTAAATCCAAATACTGGCTTACTCACTCAATTTAAATTCAAATACCGGGTAACCCAATTTAAATCGAAATACTGAGAGACTCACTCAATTTAAATTCAAATACAGAGATACTCGCACAATTTATATCCAAATATTCGGATAGCCAATTTATATCTTAATTCCATATCTGTTCGACAATTTTATTTTCCGAATGTTTCCAAAATATAGGAGGTATCAAATACAAATTTTAGTCAAATTTTTCTTGTGTATAAAATAATGGATAGGCTAGAATGGAGGAGAAACGACCGAGAATTGATTGAGAAATTGGAGAACGTATTCGCCGCATGCTTGAACGTTGGATACCTTCTTTTCCGACTCCCCTGGTTTTACGATGTCCTCGACCGCGATATAACGGGGATTCGCACAAGACACGAATTCGTTTACTGTTGGTCGCGTTCACGGTGAAAGTCTGTCGTAAGGGGTCGGCAACAAAAGGAGGAAAAGAAATACCTACGAAGAAGGAAGGAACACACGACAGGATTTAAAAGCGACTCTCTCGAGTGCTCGAGGCAACTTTTTACGATACGAGAGACGAGTATGTGTTTCGCTTAATTAGATAAACACTAATGGCAGTTGGTAATGCATTACGTCTATCAGTGTAAGTGTTATATATATATTACATATATGTACGTATAGCGAGATAATAAGAATATGTTTGTGGTGAGGACGAGCGAGAACGAAAGAGAGAGCGAATGTTTGTGTGTGAATGTATGAAAGAGAGAGAGAGAGAGAGAGAAGAATTGCTGAAACAGCATACAGAATTGTAGTAGTTAACTATGGTAATTTGTTCGTACATGTACGGAGTTGCGTTTTCAAAAAAGGCTTAACACGTATACCGTATAAACACTGTTTATAAGAGCCCACCACGTTTGTTATTATTTTCCACCATATTCTATGTCAAATTTTTACATTTTCAAAATTTCTTCAACTAATACAAGGTTCCCTGAATTATTGTTAAACAGTTCATTTTTTACTTGACTAGCCAAGCGTTGAAGGACAAAGAGAAATTGGTTTCAAGCAATCCTGTAATTTATGTTTTGACTGAAGACATTTATGCAGTTATTTATGCATGGTATTTTAATATTCTGTAGAATCGTGTATTTATTTTTGTTTGTTGTCCATGGTTCGTGGATAACAAGAATTGCTAGTTAACTCGTCTCCCTCGAGTGCCATTACTTCGCGTTAATTCTTTAACATATGCGATGTTAAGCCTCGTGGTCGATTCTTAAACAAACTATTCACCAGTATACGTGTGCTTGATGAATTTACTCGTGTCCTGGTCCGCTTCTCCGTTGACGGTCACCTTCGAACAATTTTCAAGACGCCATCGAAGCTATAGTCTGTCTAACAAGAGCTCTACAAGCCTAAATAATAATCCATTAACATAAATAAAATTACTTACACTCCTTTTATCTTCTATTACAGTCCGTCCATATTGTACACAAATTTTGAGGGCCACTGTAGTTTCTCCGCCTGGAGCTACAGTACCACGCCCACTCAGAGACCACGCCCACAATTCACAGACAAAGGGCAAAATACAAGATTTTGTTGTAGCGTCGCGAAATTCGGTGTTAGAAATAAAAATAGACGCTGTTTCCTATTGGCTAACGACTTAATGACGCTTTGCAACAAAGCAGAATGCTATTGGACGCACCATGGGGTGGTGGGGGTAAGAACTAATTCAGAAACTCGTTAACAAGTGTATGCCGTAGATTTCTGACTGTAGTATTCCGTCGTTGTTAGCTTAGTCATTCTTTGATGTCATTGGCTCCAAGGCGTTGCTCCGGGGCACCCCGGAGCACTCCAAGGGTAAACAGTATCTAGTAACGCCCAGGCATGCAATTCACCGATTTTGCAACAAGTTTCTCATGCCAAGGATTCCGATCCGATTTAACGAATTAGTTTAATTACTCCGAACCTTCAGCCTCGTGCAACCACACGCATTTTTTTGTTTCCCATTGCGAACGAAGACGGCTTCGCTGTTTTCCGGTTGTTTCTAATTGGATCAGCCTTCGAATAATTGGTTATCGGATCATTATATTATCCGTTTGCCGATTCTGAGTTTCACAGAAACTTACAACAAAACTGCTAATTCTATTTTCAATTGCAAGATACAGAAGTCGAATAAAAATTTTTTCCTCCATCAATAATTTCGATAAATCCAATAATATTATTCCATTTTCGATTTATTCAAATTATTAACGGACCGAAATCAATTTTTACTTACCTTCTGTTTCCGGTGATTAATGTAGACAATTTTTACCTTCTGTTTTACTTTGTAAATAAATCGTTATTTTATTTTTATGCTTCCACCGAGGTATACTCTTTTTATTTTTTTTTCAATTTCGGCTGCTTTCTCGAGAAATTTATAGAGAATTAGTTTTTGGAAATTTACCCATAATGAGTCCATGAGACTAGTTCAAATATCATTTTTAAAATATTGTCCAGATGAAAAATTTAAATTTGGGCTGCTTTCCTTTTTCCATTTGCTCGAGAAATGTATAAAGAATTAGTTTTTGAAAATTTACCCATGGTGCGTCCACGTGTCTGGTTCAAATTACCTGACAATTCGAATATTCTTTAAAAAATATTGTCCAGATGAATAATGTTCACTGCTGAAGGCTCTCGTTAGACAGGCCGTCGTTTATTATCCGTTATCGGAAACGATAGGGGTAAACGTAACATTATTTTTGCCGCGATCCATACAGTAAAAAACAGTACTTCCGACGGCCGATCGATCCGTCATCGACAGACGCCTCGATTGTGGATCATCCTTAATCCGGATTAGACGAAGCCCTCTAACAACTACCCGACCCTGTTCCTCTTCTCTTCTCTGTTCTTGTCGCACTGAATTACATAAAGTTTAGTCATCGACGTGTATGGTACCTCGTTTAACCTGTTAACCGGCTGATTTTACTGCGAACACCTGCGTAAGCTCGTTTCGAGCTCGATCGAAATGATTTCCCATGAATCAATCCGCAATTAGCTAACACTGAACCTACGAAGCATTAAAACGTCACTATGCGCTGCTTCATGACACAGTTCAACTCAATTTAGATTTCAAATAAAAGAAATTTGTTGCCAATGTATCTTCGCAATTTTAATAGTTTATCATTTTATGGGTAATCAGATAAATAGTGAGTACACGTAAATGAATATTAATGACGAGTAACTCGTCCTCTACCCGGTCAACAGATTAAAAAAGAAGCTGCATTAGGGCTCCTCGATCTACGGGTATTCAACGTTGAGTACTCAATATAGATCCGAGTAACAGGGTACTCACTTGATTTAGATCTGCGTACCGACATACTCGGTTGAGTTACATCTGGGTACTGACGTACTCGCTTGATATAGATCCGAGTACTGAAGTGCTCGCTTAATTTACATCTGAATACTGAGGTACTCGCTTGACTTAGATCTGATTACTGCAGTACTCGCTTGATTTACATCTGAATACTGAGGTACCCGCTTGATTTAGATCTGAATACTGAGGTACTCGCTTGAGATACAACTGAGTACTGAGGTACTCGCTTGATTTACATTTCAGTACAGAAGTACCCGACTGATTTACATAGCAGTACTGAAGTACTCGTTTGATTTAGATCCGGGCACTGAAGTATTTGCTTGATTTAGATTTGAGTACTGAAGTACTCGCTTGATTTATATTTGATTACTGAAGTACTTACTTTATTAAGATCTGAGTACTGAAGAACTCGTTTGGTTTAGATCTGAGTACTGAGGTACTCGTTCGATTTAGATCCGAGTACTGAAGTATTCGCTTGCTTTATATCTGAATACTGAGGTACCCGCTTCATTTTGATCTGACTACTGCAGTACTCGCTTGATTTACATCTGAATACTGAGTTGCCCGCTTGATTTAGATCTGAATACTGAGGTACTCGCTTGACTTACAACTGAGTACTGAGGTATTCGCTTGATTTAGGCCTGAGTACTGAAGTACTAGTTTGATTTACATTTCAGTACTCAAGTACCCGATTGATTTATATAGGAGTACTGAAGTACTCGTTTGATTTAGATCCGGGCACTGAAGTATTTGCTTGATTTATATTTGAGTACTGAAGTACTTACTTTAGTAAGATCTGAGTACTGAAGAACTCGTTTGGTTTAGATCTGAGTACTGAGGTACTCGTTCGATTTAGATCCGAGTACTGAAGTATTCGCTTGATTTAGATCTGGGTACCGAGGTACTCGCTCAATTTAGATTTGAATATTGAAGTACTTGCTTGATGTAGATCTGAGAACTGAGATACTCAATGAAAGTCCGAGTACTCAAATATCGATGGTTGATTCAGATTCGAGTAGTCGAGTATCAGTATTCAATTCAGCTCAACAGTACACGCAGTTAAGTTTGGATACCAAAGTATTTGATGTGGAGTTTGGATACTCAAGTACTTCAGATCAGTTTGGATACTTAAGATTGAGTGTCACAATGTGTGCCAACGTTCAGATTACATTACAGTACTCGGATACCCAAACGATAAGAGCTCGGATCAGCAGGAAAATTCGGAATTCGGTAATTACGTGTAGTTGTGTTGATTAAATGTGGTCCTCGGTTTGCGTCGCGAACGGTCGAATACAAAAGATGATTTTTGTAATTATTCCATACTTTTGGCAGCGTTTAATCGTCCCGTGTACCAAGACAGCGGATGCAACAAAGAGTTGCATCATTGTTAACAAACCGAACGTTCCTTACGCCTAGCTTGGGGGTGATACACACGTGTACATATTGTAAATAATCATGCGCCACTAATAGACAAACATATGCGCTCATAATTATGTGAAAGTCTAAGTCATACATTTCTTTTGTTTCGAACTCTTAGCACTCAAGTGGTGACTCAGAGATAGTCACCGCTAGAAATTGCTGCACCATTATTCAAAAAATATTATTTACATTATTTAATATATTGGTATCTAATCAATTACTAAGCATTTAAGTATTCTATTAGCTATTATATCAATTTCATATTCGCACAAAGAAACAAATTAATATCGAATGAAATTATTCTAGGTCGAAAGAAATGTTTAATTTTCATGTTAAAACAGCACCGAGTGCAAATGGGATTAAAGGAGAAGGATATTAATTAATACTAAATGAATTCCATATAATGTAGAAATAGCATGCACTATCTAACGGCTCATTTTTGACAATATCGTAAAAGTTACATTGAATTAATTCAGTTTAAAATAATGTGATATGAAGTAACTGATTAACTCCATTTTTCTTTTAAATTTTGACTTATCGTTAGACCACTTTCTTACAATTACGAGCACATATGCGATTTCGAAAGCGTAAAAGGAATAAGATCGACGACGTTGTCCGTCAACCGGGGGAAGATGAGTTAACTCTTCGTTAACGTCTTCCCGTGATTTCGCGTGTTTCTTTTCGCTTGTCTCAAGAACTGCGTAATTGAAATATAGCGTTACAATATCCGTGTCAGTCGAGACAGTTGAAATCATGCTTGTTTTAGAGAAAGCTGCGTCGGATCGGCGTTCTTGATGTTTAACCCTCAGAAAGCGAACACTGTTAATAATTACACGGATAACAGTGCTTGGGTCCATTCAGATAATTATCTACTTATTTTATTTAATTCGTTTTCATAGATATTTTATCTACAAGCGTCGAGACCCCTTTCCGGTCTTCAATTAATATTAATTATTCGTAGTTGAATAGATATACATGGTTACTCTGGAATGCTGGGTCAAAATGGACCCGGGCACCGTCATCCGAGGGTTAATTACGTAAAGACAGTTTCGTAGGGTAGCACAATCAGGCGGTCAATAAATGTAAACCGGTCGAAATTGGCTGGTTAATTAAATGATGATTTAAACGATTCAGTGTTTCACAGGGAAGGATGATGGCGGAGATGATGAATGAGATTGGACATGATGGGAGACACATTTTCAGAATGTTAGTGAGCGCACACTTACGAGGAGAGCACGCCAAGTGTTGAGTATGTTGAATGAATTCAACTGAAATCAATTTTCTGAATTAATTACGTACAAACAGTTTTCTTTTTATCTATTAAAAAAGATCAGGGAAAGAGATTTTGAGACTCGTTTAGGCTAGTCTGTACTTTAATGAACTCTGCCGGGGTCCTCAATTGAGCTATACGTTTGAGTTAATTAAAAATAAATATGAATTTCGCTTTCTTATATTTTTTCATCATTAAAACAAAAACTTGGCTAGGTCAAAAATTATTAGACAATTACGATGCTACTAGAAATATATGTGTGGGTCAAAAAAGACCCGCAGCAGGGCACTAGAAATACCAGTAAAAGTACAGTGGACAATCACATTATCGTTCGAATCAAACAATAATGAAATATACACTATATTTTAATAAACATAGCAAAATAAACTTTAGGATTTTATATTTCTGATTTATTTTTACTTTAAACAGATGTAAATTTAATTTTGAAAAATCGCAACAGAATTAGGGCAATTGTCGCTACTATAAAAGTTGTAAAATATCCATAATCGTTGTTACAAGTCATTAGAAACGTAACAATATTTTTTCGGAAAAACTGAGATCTTCCGAAATATATTTCTAACTTGGAATGGGAATTTCGAAATGTTCATAAAAATCGTATCATCCACTGCAACTGATTTTGAATCGAGTGCATTTCCACAGATTCTGTCATACTAATTATAATTTCCTACAAATCTGTTTCTAATTTCAGCAAGTATAAAATTAAAAGAAATACTGATGGCTAATTAATCAGTGTTAATACACTTCGTGCACTCTTCTCGTGGAAGAAATAAAAGCGAATCGACGATCCGCAGCCCTTTCAATTCAAAGCGGTGCAGGGTCGTCGAAGATGAGAGTCCTAGGAGAGCAGATACATTTTATTGACAAAGATAAAAGATATTTCGATTGTGGGTTGTATCAGTTTTAATGTCTATGATGAATTAAAAACGATTATAATGTAGTTTGTTACGAGAGAAATAATACTGACGATATTATACATGACTTCATTTTCCCTTCATATTTTTTGTTTCCATCGAATTCTAATCAATCAACACGCGTGAGAAAAAATAAATTAATAGAGTTGAAGTACAATATCGCAAATGTACGTGGTGTGTGTATATGTGTGTGTGAGAGTATATGTATGTGTATTTCCATATCTGTAATCATGTGTGTAAATGTGAGTGAGAGTATGTGTGTGTGCGCGTGTGTGTGTGTGTGAGACATTGATCGACGAAGGTTTGAAATATTTAATATTCGACGACACGGTCGCGGGGATAAATTATTTTGTTTAATTAGTCGTCTCGCGTTTTGAATCGTTCGGTTCTCGTTTCAATCCCGGTCCTTGTTTTGCATCTACGAATAAAAATGGGGAACGAGCAAAACACGTAAGTATACCACAATACCCATTAAATATTATACACACTAATTGTCGCTATAAATGTCGTCTCGCGTACAAAGGATCGTTATTACTTTGCAAAAATTAATTAATAGTAAGTTCTCCGCTGGCGGGGGTGTCGAGGGTCGTTACTTTCGTGAGAGAAAGAAAGAGAGAGAGAGAGAGAGAGAGATATATATATATAACATGATAAAAATGAACGACCCACACGTTCGATACGCTTTGGGTTTCGAGCTCGCAAAAGTAAAAACGATTTAGCATTTGTCAGTTTCGAGACGCGGTCATTAATCAACCCTGAACAGAGCTTTTCAACAACTATACAGTTCGGGCCCGTTCCATATTGTTTAACAATTTTTTTTAACACAAGAACTGTCTCATTAAATTTGATTATCGTGCGCTCTCTTTTAAAAATGTCAAGATTGCATTGTGACAAATTTTCTATAATTTTTATTGCAACTTGAGCTTCAACAAAAACGATTCGGTTATAATCAGATAGTTCTAGCGTTAAACACATTCTGTAAGGTTATTTGCCTAGTCGTCCTAATGGAACGGATTTGTCTTAATCGTCAGAAACCGAGTAGTCGACTGTCGGTTTTTCGCTCCGGGTCGAAACAGACCCGGGCAAGGGTCAATATGCGCATCGAACGGCGGTTCGTCGTTCGTGGAAGAAACAGAGCGATCTATAAATGATCGATCGGACACACATTATGCATCGGGATCGATGACGCTCCGCGATTGCCAATAATCTACATCGATGAGAGAAAGAAAACAGAGAAATGTGAATATCCGTTGACGTTTTCGGCAACAAATCTTCGAAAATTGGTGACAATCGATCGCAATGACGATAATAATAATAATAATAATAATAATAATATAACAACAACAACAACAACAGTATTAACAGTAATAATAGGACTGATGACAAAGTATATGGAAGTTTCTAATTAAAGAAAAAACATGTGGTGTTTATTGCTACGTACAAGCAGGACAATGCACAGTGCATACAGTGACCTACATTTCGTTCACATCAAGCTTTTACATTTATTTATCCGAATTATCTATAGAATTTCAAATTTTTTTTTATAATGTAGAAATTTAATGAATTATAATGAAGAAATTTTCGACGAAATTAAAGAGTGTTTTTGTAATTAGTTCATGTGGAAACACGTATTAACAAATGTGCGAGTCACTGTACTAAGAAATGACTCTAAGTCAATGATACTGACACAACTTGTTGGGTTCATTGGATAGGGGGTGTTCTAGACTCGTTGTGTTGGCTTGCTTAGATCAGGCTTGGACACATTTAAATATTTTTTATTTTAGAAGTAGTATAGAGAAAGCGGCTTTAATTTATATATCAAATTCAAGCAGATCTTTTTCTTACAGAAGTTGATGAATTCATTTAAATAAAACAGAGCAAATGTCCTTTTATAGAAGAGACAATCTGGATTTGATTTAAATGTATTTATTTCTACTGGATCGCACAAGAAATATTTGAAGTAAACGTTGTAATGCCTCAAGCCTGATTCAGAAGGTCACAGGTTAAAGACAACACTTGCAAAGATGTCCACATTTTCTAAAGTAGTTCGAAATTGAAGGAAGCCACAGAAGAATCAGAATAGTTTACATCAAGAAGGAAGACTTGGGAGATGATTGATAGAACTATAAATATAAGTTCAGCATTAGAAAGAAATAATAAGAATGGTTAGTAGGTAGGAAGCGACCCTGTAACCATGATTCCCGAAAAGAATCTATTACAGAGCCTCCGAACTGAAAACTACAGGCTGTTTTTCGAAAGAAGAGACCTAAAATACGATCACAGTCGTAATAACTGTCCACTTCGTTCAGTCTTGCAACGTAGTCGTGAATTGAATAGCTATTACAACCATAACAACGTATACGAACCGGAACTTCGTAGAATAATCTTAGAAATACATAATTGGAGAGAATACATAGACTAATAGAAAAAGACGATAGTAATAAATGAGAATTGTACAAATAATCGAAGTAGAAATATTAACAGAACTAAAAGAAAAGGAAGAAAAAACCAACCATCGACAGGACCACGACAAGACAGCAGAGAAAACAGCTCTGAATCCGAAAACAATAATCCACAGACACAAAACAGTAGTAACAGTTAGGAAATTTTTACAGCAATAAGGGAGCATGTGACTCGATAAGAAAGACCTGTGTCACATGATCGTCGAACCACAAGTGTGTGTCTGAACAGAAAAATAATAATAATATGTACATCATTCGGAAAGAAGATCGCTCGTAAACTGTAAGAAAAAATCTATCGAACTTCTTATATGTATAACAAACATGATACGTACAGGCTTAACAAAAAAGAAAGAAAATCGTGAATCGAACTGATTGATAGTATCATTTTACCCACCAGAGGTGTATCAATTAAATCAGAGATTAATCGATATTTCAACAACTATTTCATTAACGAATCAAATTCGCAACAAAGGAATTCTTATAATTTCAGTGATCGTAAAATCGAACGTCTAGAATCATTTCGATCTAAGAATTCAATTCTTTTGTTTTTTCATGTGCGATTTAATCGTTAATAAATCTATCAACAGCTCTTCTGGCAGGTAAAACAACAATATAATGTACACTAAGTTTCTCTAAGCGGCAAAATAAAATTAACACGTAAGAGAAGAACGAGGTACAATAGAGAAAAAGAGAGGTTTGTCTGACTTTTTACCGATTACAGGAGCTGCGATATTGCACTAAACGGTTTTCTCTCTCTCCTTTATGTTTCTTTGAACGCTGTGAACAGTGTCGTGTCGGTCTGAAAGTTTTTCCACGCAAACGCTGATCGATGAACTGCGGATTTTATGCGTTCACAATAAATAAAAAAACAGCAACAACGTCAGAATATTACTACATCGTTATCAAAATTAAAATTAACCCTTCGCGGACGGATGTTGCTACATCAACATCAGGATCGGCACATCTAATTCGAAACAAATAAGTCAAATATATTCATAAATAACGAAAGATCCGTGCACGCAATGACTCGCACACTTATTCACAAGCTTGTCAAATAAACATTTAGTATAAAAATTGTTATTCCGACAAAGGATTTGAAATTTTATATGCGATTCGAATAAGTGTAACAGCTTTCTGTGAACGAATCTGTGAGTGATTGTTGTAGAGTGCTTGAGACTTCGATACAGTTCTCTAGCAAGTTTACTATTTTAAAAACAGCTCGTCCGCAAAAGGTTGATGAACCTAATTCCCCGCAACAGATGTAATTTTCGTTTTCGCATAAATATCGACAGTCCACCGCTAAAGAAAAGAAGATGATCGCGACGATACCGGCGATTGAGTCTTCTAAGAGGACAACTATAGGAGATGAGAAGGTAAAGAGTGTGTGGCTGTGGTCATCGACAGAACAACCAGGGGGCCATCTGTAATAAATTACACCAAGGTACGTTTATTCCGTTTTTCTTCATTTTTAAATACGATTGTTAAAGTCGTGTCGCTAAACGTTCATTTCATTATTTTTTTTTCCTCTCCATTTCATTATCGTTTATACTTTTTTGTTTTCTCTATTGGCTGCTCGTTGAAGCGAGCTCTTTTTTCCCTGTGATGTTGTGACTGATGGTTGATAGTTAACGGTCGTTAATTCGCCTATTTATATGGTTTTTTTCCCCCTCGATAAAATCGACGGAGCGGTATAAGTAATACGCGCGCATTGGCAATGAAGAAAATGGTATTCGTTATTTATATTTCTTTTTTTGTAGTTTTCGATTGGCGTTACTTAAGAGCTTCTCGCGACTCAGCGTTATTAATCCATTTTTTTGTCATTTTCTAGTTTTCCTTCATTTTTTCCGCTTCCAATATCTACAAAATCATTTTTGTATTTTTTTCCATTTTTCGGTCTCTCCGAGGCTCGAAGAGAACAACTCGATGATCACACGCTTCGCATATTATTATTATTATTATTATATATATATGTATGTATGTATATATGCACGTATATATACTATATTGCTGAGTCCTGTTTCATTTCACAATTCTTTTTTTTTATCCGTTTCTGATCGAATCGTTCTTTTTTTTTGTCATTTCCTCCCCTATATATTTATTCGCATATTTTTTTTCTTAGTTTTCATTTTTGTTGGAAGGTAGGATGATGTATTTTCATTCGATTGTTGGCGATCAATTATATAATAGTGATGATAATAATAATAATAATAGTTAATAATAATAATAGATAATAATAATAATAATTCTTCATAATAAATGTAAAAGCTGGTACACAGAGATAACAAGCGACTCACTGGTGCCGCAGACAAAAAGACGTACAAAAACGTGACACATGCACAATACTAGAGAAAAACTTCGACAACACAAATTCACCAGACTAAATTCATATTTTTTCCTTTCTCATTTCAATTATTTTCTTTTTTTTTTCGAATTGCACCGATGTTCATACAGCGGCGTGCACGCGTGCGGGCGTGTGCGTGCACGCACGTGTGTGTGTGTGTATCGTGAGTGTGTATATGTAGATACCTGCTGGCCCGATATGATTGTAAATCATATATACATATATATATATATAAATATATGAATATATATATGTATATGTATGTATATATATGAATATTTAATTATCTAAAAATATTCTAAAACATTCTTGCTTCGATTCAAGTCTGTCGGCAAACCACTCGATTGGCTGCGAACAAAAAAATCATAAACTAATTGCCCCCGCTCCTCCTCTCCCTTTGTCGGACATTTTGATTGTTAAACAGTCCTCCTTCTCCTCCTCTTTATCCTTTTCTTTAATCCTCCTTTCTCTTCTCGATTTGCTTGCGCGAGGGTTTGACACACAGACTAACAAGACGTTTGTGGCATTGGATGGAGAGAGAACTCAATTAGCAGTGAACTGAAACCGCCTGGCTCAGTAATTATAAATAGTAAAACCCTATTTCCAAATTATAGGTAGTGGTAGCCTGAACAGCGTAGTTTCCCATCTCAGAGCTTTTGCATCCGGTAGTTTTTATTGTTGTCATCGTCGTCATGATCGTCGCTTTCCTCCTCTGTGGACGCGGTGTCTAGCCACGTTAACCAATTGTTCACCTACACCATTCAATTGCCTCTAATTAATCGTTTGCTCTAGATTTCATCAACGCTGTCGATGGAACAGTATAGTGACCTTCATTTTGTATCATTGTATCATCGTATTATCTCTAGTCGCACCATCAAATGAATTTTAACCTCGCCGTGTTCTTTAAAACTTGTTTCTCTAATTTTTCATGAATGTTCAGTAAAGTCGCGATCTCTAGTGGGAATATTAACCCTTAGCACTCGAGTGGTGACTCAGAGTAGTGTGGAAAAAATGTTTAATTTTCGAGATAAAATAGCTCTGAGTGCAAAGGGTTAAATAAATTATAACCTTGCCATGTCCTCTAAGTCACTTTTGACACACTACCTCTTCGTTTCTTTAACCTATTTGCATCGTAACAAAGTATGAAAGATGAAATACCCTTATCGGTGCCATTTAAAAATCATCAATCATGTTCTAAATAGCGCTGCGTAATTTAGACTGTATGCTAACTACTTTCAAGGATAAATTTAATCGATATTCCACGTTATGTGACCTTCGAACGACCTTGGACCGCAAAGGTTATAATAAAACAATTAGGAGAATTAGGTCAAATATTCAGAATGGCGACTTCGACAATAATAAAAGACATACAACGTCTGTTTCATCAGAAAAGAATGTTTAGATCAAGTTCATTGGTGAAGCTTGAACACTGAATATTCAGATGCTCTCAGCTATTATAAAATCACTATACTTGTTCTATCCACACGTATTATGTAATAGCTATACTGTACAGATTATATGAATTAATTAACCCCTTGTCTTATAACATCAGACACGTTGCGAAGAGAACTAATCGAACCTGATAAATATATGTATATCTCGTTGTATAAGCAATGCAAATTTTCTGTTACGTGTAATTTTGAAAGATAAACGATTAGCAAACAAAATTAGTGTTCCACATATCTTTAAGCTGACCGGAAACCAGCGTTCTAGAGTTAAATAGAGTTAATCTGTAATCGTTCGTAACTCGTTTTGAATTTCCGTTACAGGTCCAAATAAAAAAGTTGTGAAAAATAACTTTCAGTACGCAAACGTAATTTTTCGAAAATTTTCGTTACATATTAACAGAATATGATAATTCTCAGTGCCGACAGAGGGTGGTAGAGCGCACTACCATTCGAAAACTATGCACTAGAATAAATGACTAAATGAAAGAGAAAAAAACTTTTGACTACTAAATGAAAAAATGGATAGTTTCAAATTACCTCGAATAAAGCTTTTCCTTTCCCTGGATAAGCGTCGGTGACACACTCCTTCCACTTGAAGTAAGCTTCCTCCTCGATCACTTCGAGCCGGTAAAGACCGTCGAACCATCGCAGTAGCATCCCTTTTGGAAAATTGTGCGAGAACCAAAATGCTTGAAGCGCATGGAGAGCTGTCATTTGAGACTCTATATTGACAAAGAGCAAGCGCATCAAGCGTGCGTATTTATCCAGTAATGCCTTTTCCTTATCTATCGCTGCTTTGCCTACGTTAGATGGATCAACGCCAGGTGCCAATATTGTTTCCTGTTGTTATAAATAAAAAAAAGAACACGCCGGTTATTGAAATGAACTGACAACGATACGTCTATCAAGCAACAAAGAAAATTTACAAAAACGGGAGGGTGCAATATGGATTTTTAGTTAAGCGTGCCAACTAGAGCTGCGAGCGAACCCGAAAATTCACGTACCAACCCGCAATTTTCGGGTCCTCGCACACCTCTAATGCCAACATTAAAAAACAAAACGAACATTATACTTATAGGGTGTTACAAATTATTTTTTTACTATGTACCGTACTATGTTTGTACGGTTACCCTCAATTTTTAAAGCACAGAGTGTCACACTTAAAACAGTAACCTCAATTATATATATTGTTGACGATATCGAAAATGGTTGTAAAAAGAATTTAATAATTTTCTTGAAAGACGAGAAAAGGTTCAATATTTTTTCTGAAAAAATTTTAAATGGCCCCCTCAAGTGAAACACTCTGTGGACGTTGGGAGGAAGTAGTTTTTACAAAAAAAGAATGCACAAATGGAGTAGATATCATGCCGAAGACTAACCTGTGTAATGTATTTGAGAAGGACGTTCATCAGAGCGTTAATGAATTCGGAGTCGGTGTGATGCGAGGGTTCCAGCTTTTCTTTAATCCATTTGTAAAGAGTATTCGGGTTCGGGTCGTTCTCGAGCTGGCGCCAGATGTCTCCTTGGATCTTGAGCAGCGGATAGAGGAAGGTGAGCTCCCGGTCCTCGAGAATCTCGGCGAGCCTCTCCTTCGTCTTGTCCGCCTCGGGGAGCTGGCTGATCAGGTTCACTTTGCTCTCGTTGAAGATCTCGGTGAGCCTGACCTTGCCCTGGCTCTTATGCAACTGTTGTAGGGTGAGTAAGAACAACGGGTGGTGTTGGCCGTTCTCGGTGACGGCGACCAGGTCGGTCAACTGAATCAAATTATCGACGATAGCCTTGGCTGTCAGATAGGCTACGTGAGACGCTACACAAGGCACGGTACTCTCTTTTTCTGGTATATTCGACACTAACTCCTTCCAGCCCTCATGTATCTGTTGCGAGGTGACCGCTTCGGCTTTCTCAAGCTCGACCACGAATTTCGCAGCCAGCTCTCGTTCTGTATCGCCTCGGTCCAATGTGTTCGAATACAACGTGTACACGGCGTGTCGTAATAGACGCTCCGGTATCTTAAGATCTTGGAAAGCCGTGACCGTGGCCTGTATGTTCCCGGGGGTTGCGAGGTCGTCCATCAACGCGTTCACCTTCTTCAGTATCTCTTCCCTGGAAATCCCCTTGTCTTTTCTATCTCTGGCTTTCTCCCGTTTGTCCACTGGACCTTGTTTGATCACGATCGCTGGCGGCAATTCCTTGTGCAGTAGTGGCGAGCTGGGCTTCATTGTGGTAGTACGTAACAGAGGCAATTCTGATGCTCTTCCTGGGAACAGATCTACAGTTTCGATAATTAGAAATCTTATACAGGGCTCTAAACACGCTTCCGAAAATAACGGTTTAAAACTGCTATATATAAAGGTTCCGATTAAAACAGTTGTGAAGATCCTGTGTTTGGCAATTGATGAACTTGTTATTTTACATAAAGATCCGGAGTCTATTTGCAACTGTTTGAAGAACCGAAACCAATATTATAACAGTTTTCAAGCCCTGCTCTTATACTTTGCTCGAAGTCGGATAATTTCTAATCACTACAAATTTGGTCGATCCATATTCGAGGTCGTATCTGTTCAACCAAATCATGGTTTTGCGCAACTACTTTCATTAAACGCGTTCGGTGGTGGGATTCAGAAAATTTGGGGAATGTAAGTCATGTGAATGTATGTCTAATTCAAAAGAATATGAATAAACTGAATAAAAGAACATAAATAGACGTGAATATGAATTCAAAGATACTGTTCGCGGAGAAAGGACTGAATCCCATCACTGATCGCATTCCATTCAAACCTAGTTATAACTGAGATCCGCTGTCTAGTCACAACTAAATCCATAGAATCAGAACGCGTTCACATTGACAACCTAACTTATTGTTACAACCTGATATTATGTTTCATCGATGTAACACTTACCACTGTTCAGAGGTAGGTTGGGATTGATGTTAGTTTGTTTGAACATCATGGAATTAGCTGACGGTCTAAGCGACACCTCCTCTGGGTGTCCGATCAACATCTTATTCTTGTTGAAGCGTAATTGTTCTTTATTGCTACCTGCAATTCATTCAAGCTCTTTAGTATACTGCGGATTTTATGAATATAGTGTTATTTAATACAGTGTTTTATCGATAAATGTCCCAAGTGTCTGGCCTAAAATTGTCTCAGATCTATCCCACTACCGCGGGGTATACCCCGTCAGAGTATAATACGGGTCGGGTCTATCGGTGCGAGACCAGAAGACCACTACTAATCCAATAACAAAACTTTTTTATTATTCATTATTTTTCTATGGGACCATCACCAACATATTCGTGGTATTTTTCTCGTAAACGATACCAAATATGATATAATTCCGACGATATTTACTTGTGTAAATGTCCTTCTTTGTGTCCAAAACTTTCATTGTTCATTACACAAGTAAATATCAACGGAATTATATCATATTTGATATCATTTTCATTAGAAAAATGGCACGAATATGTTGGTTCCATAGAAAAATAATGAAAAATAAAGAAGTTCTGTTATTGGATTAGTTATGTCTTCACTTCTCGGCGACCGAGGCCCTCGAGCTTCGCTGTTCTTTTCTATGTTCGGCAAAAGTCAAAGAATAGTCCCTGGCCCGACCTGTGTTTTGGACAAAATTATAGTGAGTGGAAGAGACAGTGCTTACTGTTGTTAAAGTTTTGCGGCAAGTTGTGTTGCTGTTGATTATGTTTTCCTTGATAGTTATTTTGGTGACGATTCTGGTTCTGATAGTAACCCGGCTGGTTACGTTGATTGTGACGGCCGTAGCCGACCCCGGAACTTCCTGAGAATCCGTTCGAGCTGAATGGAGATGACATGCCAAACGACGGTGAAGTCAACGGGATGCTTCCCATCATGTCCATGTCTAGTCCGCCACGTCCCATCTTCCTTAAGAACTCTGCTCCGAGGCGATCCTCTCGTCTATGGAAGCCATTACCCCTCGAAGACTCATCGTTATCACTGCGGATCTGATTGATAGGCATTGGACCTTCGGTGCTAGTCGCCTTGCGTGGTACCCAGCCATCGCGGCGTAGTTCAATGACATCACGCAGCATAAACTTGATGCGTAGAGGAAGATCGCTGCTCTCTGCCAGTGACTTCATACGTCGAAAATATTGATCCATGAGTCCGCGACCTTTATCCGAGTCAAGGATACGGCCGCAGGTACGCATAATCTGGCAGAGGCACTCGATATCCTCGGCGGTGTCCCCCCGGGATCCCCCTCGTCTTTTCTTCTCGAGTAGCTGCTGGATGCAGCGATGTAATATCGGTTCCGATACGATCCCGAGCTTGCCAAGTTCCCCGATGAATTTGATGTTGCCGAGCATCTTTCGCTTGGCCACCTGTCGGCGTTCCTCTTCCTCCGGACAGAGTTCATCCTGGCTCTCGAATGCTTCGCTTGCTTTCGAACGATTCTCAAATTCGTCTTTGCACTTGTTAAGGAGAAGAAACGTGAACGTGCTCTGGCCTTTTTGACTTTCGATAAGAGCTTTTCGTGGTTCAAAGTTTGCAGCTTCGTCTGACAGCCGTTTGCACAGCTGTGCGTACATAGAACTGTACTTGGGTTCATCAAGCGCTTTTTCAAAGATCTGCAATACCAACATCAATATTCATTAGCACACACACTAACTGTATTCCCATTTCTCGCTCTGCTATCAAAAAAACTGCACAAATTTATCGCTCACGTATTTATACGAAAAACTTTTTAGGTTAGAGTCGCACGTCAAGATCGTATACAAGAACGAGAATTGGGAACATTAAGAAGAAAATAGGCATTACTATACTGTGGATACTCAATCAATTGAATTCAATACTATGTTTCTGTAACACTAGGTTTACGTGTCCTAATATTTTTAATTTACTATTGCCGAGATGTAAAGACGCATCCATGAGGAATTTTATTTTGTACAAAAATCCACAGTGTAGTTACTAATACGTGAGAATGTGAAACTTACCAAGAAAATGACACCTTTAAGAATCAGATCAGAATTGAGCTCAACGTTGAGCAGATCGTTGCTCAGCTTTGCGAACTTTTCCGGCGTAAGCTTATTAAGAATACCCCGAACCTTTCTAAAGATGAGATCATTTCTGCTTTCTGGGGTGCGTGCATCGCGTCTAACAGTTGAAGGAGGGATCCAGCGTTGCTCAGTGGATAGGGAGCGAATATCGTCCCTGGAAGGCATCGAATTACTTTTAATTTCAGTGGTTACTAGTTGGAAAGTATAACACGGTGGACTTGTTTTTGAGGGGATGTAAAAGAGAAGCGGCTCGTGTATGAATTGTTTACAGTCAAGGTTATTATTTGACCCTGACCTTCCTCCCGAGACACGAGAAGCACCCCCCTGGCCTGTGGGGTTGTCCGTTGTTGCGCGTGTTTCGGCCCCCTGAGTGATAAATCACAGCACACAGATCTTCCTTTAGGAAGCTGAAACAGAGAAAAGATCATGATCAAAATATTGGACGATCCGCCAGGAGATTAACTGCTTACACGCATGCTACTCCTTCCACGTTTCATTATTAATACTCAGCCTTTGCACCTGATGATACAGAAATATAATGTATTAGCAATTATTCGTGGCAAGTTTCTTGCTTGAAAGCACGACTAACGCTGCGCTGCAGAACTCGATAACATTATTGTGTCATACGGCTTTCTTCCTGCCACTACACTGGACATTAACGATCTGTTTCAAGCAGAATTGTTCATTTCGTATCCTAAATTGAAACTATCCCATTCTACGCTACAGGAATTTATCTACGTAAAAGGCTTACTTGAGAATCAAACTATACAACATGTATTTCTGCATCTTTGGTAACAAGTATCACCTGAAATCTTCCTCGTGTTACACAGACACGTTAATCGTACACCAAATATATAAAGTACTCGTGCAAATAATAGAATACGTGTTTATTTCCAAAGATACTATAAACTAATACAAAATAGTCAGATGTTCCAGTGCTCATTAATGTTACAATGTATGTAAACAATGTATAGGTACATCCACGGTATCATCATGCAGGACAGAAACATCGATCAACATTCATCCGAACGACAACAAGAAAGACGACAAGTTTTACCACCGTGAGAAAAGTGCGAGCAGTTGTATAAAAATTTTATTTGGCTTTTCATTAAGTAGACATACAATATCGTTACCTCTGGTAGAAAATATTTAATCGAGTATCTGTTATCTGTTATGACTCACAAAAAATGCAAGAAAATTTCACAGAGTGTAAACAAATATTCAAAGTGATTTTACGACAGATTTTCATAATTTTCTGAGAAAATAGTGTTTGTTGCATTGTTGTTGCATTTCAGGATCATCGATGTACCATTTCCAGAAATCGAAATGAACATGAATAATAATAGCGATGAAAATGGAACGGTTTCGATCGAACACTTTCTGCCAGGGGTAGTACATGGCATAGTGAAGCGTACAGAAACGATCAATTCCTGTTTCAGTATATATAGTATATATAGAAATTCTAATTCCAGCACCAGGAGGCACTGATTAACGCGTGCGGGCTTATCGCGCTCACAGGTGAAAGTCTTCAACGGGGCTCAGGACGAGGACCTTCTCCAAAGAAACGGCTTTGATCTTGAGGTATCGGTTACGAGTAACAAAACAACCGAAAGCCGTGGACGATGAACGTGGAGAGGAGCGTATGTGGGGCGCGGCTCATGGTCAGACGGTCAATGAACCTTCCGTCGTCTCACCTCGACCGATCTCGGCTTCTATCGTCGGCCGGATCGGGCGAGGTCGGGCAACTTCGGCTGCGGTTCGACTAAGGTCGTCTTTGACCGCCTCGGCCTAGCGTCCCCCCGTGCACTTAGGATTACGGAGTCTGGGAAAAGCTTTCGGGTGCGTTTTCAACCACCACGGTTTCGAAACTGACGGGAAAATGGCTTTGTCTCAAGGACAACGTCATGCACCATTTCAAATTGAGCATGAACTATAAATAAATTAATCGTACGATCGAAAAGAACTGTAAAAGTCTCTTCAATTTTATTAATTCATTAATGTTTGTAACCGAACAGAATTTATTACAGAAAATCGCGATTGATTGGAGTAATGAAATTAGCTGTCGGTTACTAATTATAAATATGAATTATTGAAATTCTTTATGCAATGTTAGTAATTACTGTTTCATTTTTTAGTGCAAATAGTTACTGTACCATGTAAAGAATTTGAATTGTTAATCATTAAAAATGCACCATGAACTACAAAAATGATAGGAA
This sequence comes from Lasioglossum figueresi, assembly GCA_028455805.1. Taxonomy (NCBI): domain Eukaryota; kingdom Metazoa; phylum Arthropoda; class Insecta; order Hymenoptera; family Halictidae; genus Lasioglossum; species Lasioglossum figueresi. The sequence continues at coordinate 7,026,164 of CM052198.1, read as the reverse complement.
TTTTATATTATCGAGCTAAAAGTTGAAAGACGCGTCTTCGCTTTAAGATTCTTTTGAAAAATTCAAATCACAAGAAATGCTCGGCATGAATGTTCGAGTAATCGTCGATCACGTCAACGTGAAAATCAGCAGAAAAAACTGGTATTCTCGTTTATCAGATATGAAATTATGTATGACCGGCATTATCATTCACGTATGCTGTCGTTCCGCATAAATAACGAGCAGCATCATATCAAATAAATGGATCAACAAAAAACACGGCTCGATCGGAGAACAAGAGAGCTGCGGAAAGTGGATTAGAATTCTTGGCAGTGTTACCAGAATGCAAAGTACACGCGGGAATATGCAAGTTGTTGAATATCAATAGAAGGCGAAATTATTTTCATGTGTTTCGAACGTCACGCGGGAAATTCGAACATGTTCGAAAAATGGAGCGAGAATACATGGTTGACGACGAGTCAGAATTTTAATCTAGATATTGTTTGACGGATATTTTACGTTTGCATAGATACGTACAGAAGAAAGACAAGGCTTACCCCCAACGAACAAGGCGGAAGCTAAAATTACAGGCGCACACGAGCGGATTCTTGCCTGTCTCGAGTCACGTTGCTCTAAGATTGCCCAAGCGAAGGTCGCCGCCAGAAACACTGCGACATTGAAAATGTTGCTCCGGTGCATTAAACCGGTATTCGGTATCTCGTTTCCTTTTAAATTTACATTACCTTCGCCGGAGGATGTTTGGACGAAGGCCTCTCCGAAGGCTCACGGGCTCTCCGGCTCTCCGGACTAGTCGAATTACCAAAATAACGATCAAAATCGCTTCGTCTAAATTTATCCGGCGAGAATTTCAATTTACGTATCCGTCGAACGTGTCCCGATCAGATACATACGACAAAACGGTCGCGTGTAAATATTTTCGTAACCGTTGTCCCAGTCTGTCACGGTCGACGTCAAATTCGTCGTTTCGGATAACTTCGATAAACTCGTTGTGTTCTTTTTTTTTTACGAAAAATGTTAACGACTAGTTTGTACAGATAAAAATTCGCACTACGCGTACCCGCGATAACCGCGTTCCGCGATTCAGATTATGGAATTCTGGGATCACGACACCGGAAATGCAACATTCCACGGGAACAGTTATATGTTACTAGTTTTCTATAGGAATGTTGGTAACCCGCGGTTACACGGATCTAGTGATTTCAGCTAGAGAGGTGTATACGATCACGTTTGAATGAATTTATGTTACGAATCGTTAGTTGATAAGTTAATCGACGAGTTACATGTACAATTTCGAAAAAAAAATATCGTCACCTTAGCACTATTAACAGCTAGGACGAGAACTCCGGTTCAGAACAGTCGCCAATGAAACGTTTGACCCTAACCTTCAAAAGATACAACATCGGTGAATACAACATCGATACAATCGGTGAATGGCTCTTACCTATATAAATGTATAATCTATCCGGACGCGTTGAAAAATCTACTTTCAACTTAAAAAGAAAAAGATAACTATGAGCTTCATCGTTACAATTTTCGTAAAAATTGCATGCAAGTTCGAGTGTTCGTTTTATAAAGACAAGGAGGTGTATGATTTGACTTTTTTTAGTACCCAAAAAATTCAATAAGGTCGACAGTGTAAGCAATCGTGTTTTAACCGTGGCTAATTTTTGTGCGAGCGGGCCACGATATGGGAACGCGTGACGACAGCGAACAAAGAGATAGCAATGGAGTGACGTAAAGCGAATTGTCGCTATCCTTCCCCGAGGAACTTCGAACGCTCCATGTTGTTACTCTCTGTGTGTCCCTGTGACACGTCACAGATGCGCCGTGACGGTTGCTCTCTACGAGTTAGAACAAGGCTGCCAACTTCCGAAGGCCGATAACACTCGAGACCCAGCGGATACTCTCGACCGAGCTGCGGATGCTCACACAAATTTACATATTCACAATCCAATTACAATATTCAACCATTTCGTCGTTAGCTAAACGAGACTCGTTCACAGCTCGGTGAACAACTTCACCAGTCAACTACTATATCATTAAACTGCATTTCCTATTTCTTTTCGAAAGAACGAACCCGAGAACCGTCATATCAACTGTCCGCTCCACTCAAGCACATTATAAATATGTGCACGATGAACATCTACTATGACTGCAGATATACACGCGAATCGTCGATAATAATATTAATTGTTCACTCGACTCGAGCACATTATACAAACATGCTGGACATTTATTACGATTAGACTGCGGGTTTTTATGCAAAATAAGAAATGTTTGCATTCGTTGCACGACACAGAAGCCAAATATACATTTCTTTCTTCTTTGAATAATTTCATTCAGCTGAAACTAATACACCGATGCCCTTGAATCTTTAATCAACGTGCCCACTTTTGTCGCAAATGCTTAAAAACCGCAGTCTATAATTATGTCCGTAAATGTATCAGGAGTTTCTTTTCAAGAAAAACAGACCCAAGTGCATAAACATCCGCAGGCTACTATAAACAGCAGATGGTTAGCTCGGCTACTGTGCAGCAAACTAAAATACGTGGAATGTAAACTATTGTAAACCATGGAAAACGAAAATCAGGCCACGACACAGGCGACGGCGGCTATTACCAAATAAAGGAAGAAATTATGTGTACGTGGGCACTCGGGAAAACAGGAAAACACGTGTTTGCGCAAGTCAATTCCGTCTTTACACAATTTCATATATGTCATCGATATTTCTTCACGTTCCGAGACACATCGAATACAACGGGCTCATTGTCATGCAACTAACGCTCTTTGTGCCGCCGTATATGAATCGCCTTTATTCGTACGATGCATTTACGTAGCGACGTATACTAGTCTCCAGCTGGCGGATCTTGGTGGGGATAATTTAGGTTTCGTCCAGCGAGAATGTAACTAGAGCGGATCGTTTTTCGCGACTGGTGAAAATTGTTTTTGCCACCGGGATGATCGTTACTGTCTAGCTCGATTAGGTACTCTTGCTAAGTAAAATAATTCGAAAAGCAAACGACCTATTTGATTGCGGCTCCAATATTTAGAGAAATATACATTTCAAAAATAACTTGCTAAACATTACACTTTGAATTTAAAGTGCTGTTTAAATTGTATACCATACGAACGCCGCCATGTTGGAGTCACGGTCCATTAGGATCACTTTATTCTTCCCATAATGAAAGAGCAATAGGGTGAATGTACCCGAAAGGAATTACTTAAAAATAAATATCTACTAACAAATTCTTATATACTGAATGAGCACAATGATCTACTTCCAGTTTACTCCAATATTGTACCCTCGGGTCCCAAATTTTAAAGCATTTCAAAAATAATGCATTAATAATAACGACGCTTAAAATGGCTGACTGCTGGCCGTAAATGGCCGCCGTATCCCTTTTGCCTAGTATTCAAGCGATTAATCTAGTCCTTAAAGAAAACTATGTGTCTCGGAAAGGCTCTACAATCGAATATTACTTTTTCTTTTTAAATTTTACCGAACTCAAACAGCGAGAGGAGAGTTCCCGGGATTCGTCACTGAATTTCGTAGGGGTCTCGCGTCGACCGGGATTATTCTAGCGTGTCACAGTTCTGTGGCAAGGTGTAAACCAGCCCCCAACAAAGTGGACAGCTGAAAGGAAATCAGTACGTCTATTCATAGCCCGATAAGCGTTCAAGTCTGCCCCTGTGACAAAGAGGCCGCGTACGGCCGTCACACTTTCGACGTAGGAACAGTCATATGGGCGAGCATTTAAAGGCGCAGCCGAGCGAACGCGCTCACCGACGCTGACCGACCGTGAGCCTGTGTATGTGACCCGACCATTAAACGTTTCGAGGTTGTAAATCGCTAGAACACACGGGGCCCGTTCATACAGAAACTAGATCAACTCGCGAGGAAAATCATCCAACCCTAAAATTATAATTTTAATGAAACGCGCCGCGTATCTAGAGCGTAATGGACAACTTTTTCTCAAAGTCCCGGCAGCCCCTTCTTCGAGCGCGACTTTACTTAACGAAGAAATTGTACGCTTCATCGGGATTCAAATCAAAACGATCGTACGAGAAATCAGACGTGAAACGATAGATAGAACCGAATGAGCGTCGTTTGCGTACACGCCACGAGTAAACCGCCATTTTCCCCCGCTCGTCTCCGGACCGTTAATTATTGCAATCACGTTTTCGAAACAATCACGCTCCCATCCCGTAAACGAAACTGCCTCCGATTTCTTTTCGATGGTGTAAATCATCGAGGGAAAATAATCAAATGCAGGGAACGAAGAAGACCAGCTGAACAAACACGGCTTATATGCAAGAGTCCAGGTTCTCGGCTGAGCTAAGCAGAAATTCGAGATTCGAACATTTCTGCTGAACGGACGCTGTTGATGCTGAACCGAAGCGACGAGTAAAAGGCGATTGTAGAAAAATCTATATATGCATTCGAAAAGTTCGCTTAGTGTGCCACTGGGTTCCCCCAATATAATATCGATTCGAGAGACCACGAAAATTTCGTGGAAACGTCGGAAGCATGACAATAAACGGCTGGCTGGGCTTTCGTGCACGGCTGGGCTCTAGTGTGCATGCACATCGATCGACAGACACACGGACGTGCTTGCATACGTGTGTTTACAAGAGGGAGGCTGTCGAACATCCCGTGACAAAATGAGAACGGGAAAACCGGCGGAATCGAATGCTGTTCCGAGACGCTAATGAATTTCATGAATTTCCAGGGATTCGAAAGCGAAGAGGCGAGCGTTGGTCTCGAGCGAAGTCTACACGGCTGAGGCGCGTTTTGTGAAAAACAAGCGAAGCCAAAAAGGGGATAAAATTCCACGCGACGTCCCTCGGCAAATGGGGGCTCTGTCCATAGGGACGCGACACGATTACCGTGAACGTCAGCGACCTCAAGGTTTTCTTGGGAAACAAAGCGCGTTCGGGAAAGAAGGTTGAAGCGAGCATGCAAGAAGCCGTAGAGGATCAACCTACTTGAAAAGTTGTACCGATTAAAATGTCAAAAGTAGAAGTAGTTGCGTAGGCGGCCGCAAACAACGCTCGATTACCCCAGTCCCGCGTATAGGTTCTGCTTTTTTTTGTTTTTTTTCTGATCGAATATTGAAAAACGGGGGTTATTTTAGCAGTCGAAGGGATCGGGCTTGACGCTCGGGAACGATTCGCGCAAACGAAGCGACGGAAGATGCGTTCGGAGCCGACATGACGCACGACCTATGTACATGCAGCGTTGACTGGCTCTGAAGCAACCCTCGAGAAAATTCTATTCCAGTTTTCACGGGTATCCCGACGGGATTCCGGGAAAATAATTAGCGGACCGTGGTAATCGCACGTTCGGCTTGCTGTTTACGATTTCTGAGCGACTGGGAGGCGATTATATTAGCGGATAAAACGATGAGAAATTACAATAGCGTTTACTTACGGCCGACGGTTGTTGTTTCTGAAGGCTTTCGCAATCTGTCGGTCGTATTCGGGAACTTCCGTGCCGTACGTGTTGTCAAGCCAGCGTCCGCCATGCGACTAACCTCTGGCCAAGCAGGAAGCTGGCTTCTCGACAATACCGACCGCCGGATGAAAAAAATTTCTTTAGATTTTCTCGAGCTTTTTGCACCGCCGACGCCTAAATTCCCGTTAAATTGAATTTATTGATAAATTTATTTTTGATTCTAGCGGTAGGAACATATTAGACGGGGCTTTAGACACATTTATATGAGCTCACGAAAATTTGTTTATCGCCAAATTATTTCGTATTTTTCGTGTACGATAATTTGAGAAATTCTGGGGACAAAATATTCAACGATTTCTGTTAATCATCGATCGGATAATTGTGTAATTGTAGAGTATAACAAAGACCTTTGGACGTCGGTTTGATTCATGTAGTACCGACGGTACCGCAGACACATTAAGCTATATAAGGTGTTTCCGAAATTCTCGCACACCGGAACAACTTTAAAAATTCGTCGGATGCACGTGCATTCGTGTTTATTGTAAAAGGAAAAGATAAATAATGAACTAATCTGTGATGATAGTCGTGTTCAATAACATGCATTCTTACGGGACATTCGTGTTTAAATTTTTCGAAAATGGGGATGTACGGGGAAACATTCTATTCTATACTTTCGACTTACTTTTGTACGAGGAGTCACCTCCCTTCCGGTTGTACAATTTCGGAAACACCTTATATATGAAACTCTTCCCTTATTTGAATTCAAGTAGAAACATTAAGTACATGTCATAGGTCATTGAAAATTTACTATACGATAATACTATCATTTGTAATATTCGTAAATGACATTGTACAGCCAAGTCGTCGAAATTAGTACAATACCTCTCTAACGTCGCGTTTTGTGATTTCCTCGGCGTCGCTATTTTCAACCCTGATATCCCATTGCGCATTCGATTTCGCGCAAGTCTTTGCGAAAGAAAGATGCGCGAGAAGGATTTTTCATGTGTGTGTTTCATACGAATACGACGCGCCCTATATAGTGTGTCCCAAAAGTGTTGTCATTCCTTGAACGCAGTGATTCTGCAGGTCATTTGAAATAATATTTGCCTGTTCGAAAATGTTCTCCGAGGCTTTCGTAAGGAGTTATTAACGAAAATCAGGGACCAATCCAAGCCCGGTACAGGTGAGCGTTGGTGTTGGCATTGGTCGAACCAAAATTCGTTTACTATCACCGTGCTTTGATTGGTTCGCGTTTGTCGTAGAACATTTTTGCGAAGGAAAAAGTTACTTCAAATGGCCTCAGGAATCAAGGAAGTACAAAATTTTTCGGACATCCAGCAGAATAAATTTCATTCTATTAGCTCAGCGAAGATCTAAAGTCAATATAGACCCGCGAAAACTGAAATGAGACAAGCGATGCTACACATTCACATTACTCGGTCAATGACTGATTACATATGCATTTGTGATTCTCTTTCTCTTTCTCTCTGTCAATGATGGCAGCACAGTCGCACAGATTATTCTCCAGCCAATCAGAGCAAAAATAATCTCTCTTCAATCTCCCTAGTATCGTGTTATCACTCCTAAATTGCGAGACATTAGAGGACCGAAATTGTATTTAAAGAATATAACTCGTCGGTAATATAGAATACTGTCAACATGCACGAATGAGAGTATAAAGAAGCTATTGTCACGCGGACGGTAGATTAGACCGTTTAGGCAACTGTCAGTTTCTAAGATTCGACACATAAAAATAGTTCTCTTGGTTTTTAAATGTGAATTAATAAAGCAATTTTTATTTAGATATTAAAGACATTTATAATAAAACAAAACAGGTTTGTTGTTCCTCGACAATACTCGATGTCCCTCTATGCGTTTTCGTATTCGTTAATTTGAACTGTTCGATTGTAGACCATTAGACCCGACTGCTCGGTTCAGTTGCTTATAATCGTGAAATGGTTTTAAGGAATTCCACAAATTGCCATTTATCGTGCTCGTTCTTTAATGTCAGCATGACAATCGCGTAGCTTCGAGCGGTTTTTGCATGACAATCACGGGAACATATCGATATTTGTACGTCGTTTTCGTTCAGCTTACGAAAGTTTGCATTTAGTAACAATATCATTATTGACACAAGATAGAAAAGTATAAACTCGATTTATGACACAGACTTTAAGGTACATCGCACTGTAAGTCAATACCTCGCGAAACAACAGATGATACTGCTGTTTTTATTTTCTGATGTAATCTACATGAAAAATACGGAAAATTGTCTAATTCGAAAATTGATAAGTTTTACGATTTGAATAATTCCATTGTTTAGTCAATATACTGTGTATATGTGTGCTTTTAACTGTTTTTTCAGTTTTCGAACTTTCATTCGTATTTTCTAGGTTTGTGAGTCGTTTTGTAAATACTTCTGTTTGTTTGTAGAATGGCTCACAGTTCTCAAACATACGGGTCCACAGATCAACGGACGGATGTACCTGATGTGGGATTTAGTCCTACCGAACTTTATAGTCTCAGCGAGAATATTACTACTAACATATATACAATTAACACAAGTTGGAGAACACTGAATGATGCAAACAAAACCGTTGGAACCAATAAAGATAATCAGGGTATAAGAGATAACGTGTAGGTATTCACCTTCTTACATGAAGTAGTGTAATTATACATTTCTGTAGTAAATACTTTGATCGATTTTAACCAGCCTTAGAATTTATACTTTATTATAAAAGAAAATTTCTATCCTTCCTTTTGGTACAGCACAATTATTGAAAATCCTATTAATAGGCTTCCATTAGGTAAAGTGTTAATAATTGAATCGATTACAGCAAATTAGTTCATAAACATTTGCAGTTCAGTGATTACACAGTATCATTCACATGAAATTAATCGTTTTAATTAGATTACAGATTTTTTATACATTCGTAACAAACATTAGTAGATGCAATTTAAAACAGTAGGAAGATTAACAAAATCGAAGAAGATTGATTATTTTCAGCTCCTGTGGCTTGCAATTGATGCAAAAGATTTTGACTCTGTAGAAAGATACACAGTCTAGTTATTACTTTTTTATTTATTGATCACTTTTTATATTTCTCTAGGCATGAAATACAGTTAAGCATAAATCATGTAGTTACTCAAACCGGCAAAGATATTGCAAGATTGACAGTGCTAATGAGGAAAGGTGATAAACAGCAGAAGTTGCAAATTGAGAAACTCACCACCGATTTTAAAGATGCTGTGCAAAGATACTCCGACATGCAGAAGGTATATAATATCTTATTGTTTACTGTAGAGTGATCGCATACATTCTCAATTCCCTATGTACTGCTAAATTGATTTTTCAACGTACCATTCGATAGAGCTTCCAAAGAAAACCCTGTGTGGAAAATTTCAAGTCGGTACCCCTGTCACAAGGGTAATTAAGGGTGAACATGGTTTTAATGAATTATATTCCATTTCTTCTGTTCTGCTCAACAGAAAATTACGAAAAAATTCATGAACATTTTACATAACAGAACACACGACTGATTTTTTCCAAATTTTTCACTGCAATATCGATTTTTAACAAATTCCAGAAAATTAAAATTGCCGATTTTATATTGAAGTTATCAAATAGCCACGTTTATATCATTGAGAGAAAAAAATTGAAAATTGAAAAAATCCGAAAAAGTGCATATTTCTCATAGAAGTTTTCGAGAATCTTTTAAATAGAATGTTTTCTGTAATTTAATACCGCTATCGAAGTGTATAGAAACAATTGGAATTTACTTTAGCGAACAAATGTTTTCAGACAATTGCAGAAAAAATGAAAAGACATATTTTGCGTACAACTAGTATAGAGAACCTATTGGATGACGATGAACAGCATCAGCTTCAGGTTCAAGAGGATGAGCACCGCGCAACACTAAGGTTCGAAATTGCATTTATTAATTTCATCAACTATATTACCGTAATCACACGTTTCGAGTCAGTGAAAAAAATCAAAATTAATTCTCACAGTTTGGGCTGAAATGATGGATTCAGCTTATGTGAAAATTTCATTGGGAAAAAGTTCGAATAAGGTTTCTTAACTAATCATTTTTCAAAAAAACCGTACTAATAAACAATGCTAGTTTGAACTTAAAGTTAAAACAGAAACTAAAGAAGAAGAAGAAGAATTTAAAAACACGGTTTTACTATTTTCAATATATTAAACATATTACGAAAGAAAATCAATTTCCATTTCATTCGAGTTTGCTGCAGTTCTGGTAGAAAATTTTTATTTTGCATAAAGATCCTCTGTCAATAAATAATTAACATATGTATTCTCAGTAAAATTCTTTTGAGTGTGTACGGTAAGTCTTTCTTTGATCTACACCGACACCCGATCGAATGCGAATAGTTTGTACCGTTTGAAACCAGTTTGCAAGTAACATTGTTTTCTGTGCAATGCGCAGGACTCTCGAGTTTCGACAAACTTTACTGTTAGAGAGGGCAGAGAGGATAAAATGGATCGAAGAAGACATTCTGGATGTGAATAAAATAATGCATGACCTAGCTGCGATATCGTACCAGCAAGGCGATTCGATCAGTAAGTGGACTCATGTTCCAACAATGGGCGTAGTAAATTAAAATGGTGAATCACAAAGATTGGATCATTGCGTTACAGATACGATAGAGAACAATATAGAGAACACACACGGAAACGTCGAGCTGGGCACGCAAGAGTTAGTCAAGGGAAGTAGTTACCTACGTAAATATCGGCGAAAAGTTTTTATGCTGTTGTTACTCGCCATCATAGTCGTTGTTATATTAATTATTATTCTAGTCACTAAATTAAGTTAGCGCTCCTAATCTTTGTAAATGTCGCGAGTGAACGAAAACGGTTGTCTCAATCTATCTTGTACCGAATCTTTCTGTAGAGATAATAATTACCGAGAAAACGAATAATTTCACCAGTTTTGTGTATTGGACACACAACACGGGGAGAGGATAGACTTATTTTGTATTCGTTTGTAAAACGCGCGGCCAATATGTAGTTCGAGCGTACTCTTGTTTACTTTTTAAACTCACGTAACACATTTTATACTGTTCTCCTTACATAGCTATCAATCTATCTGTCTATCTATCTGTCTGTCTACCTATTTCTCTATCTATCTATTTATCTATCTATGTATCGATCTATCTATCTACTAATCCATCTATCTATCTATCATCTATCTATCTATCTATCTATCTATCTATCTATCTATCTATCTATCTATCAATCTATCAATCTAACAATCTATTTATCCACACATCTATCCATCTCTATCTATCAATATTTCTGTCATCTATATATATATATACATATATACATATATGAATATAGATTTTATTCCATTTTCTTTTGGTCCAGCTAATTAAATTGAGATTACTATGAAATATAACAAAGATATATTATATCTGCTTTGTCGTTGTAACTGGCTTATGGTGACAAAAAAATTTTATTTCCGTTTTATCAGTCAATTGGCATAATCTAGAAGCTATTATTGTCATTTTCGATGAATCAGCAAATTCTCGCGAAGGAAACTATGAATCATTTTAGTTGTTTTGTATATATACGTGTGTGTATATATATGTATGTATATGCATGTATATATGTATGTATATATGTGTGTGCGTGTGTGTGTGTGTACTATTTTTTCTCGATAAATTGTATAGCATTGTAACAGCAACAAGAGTTTAAAATAATGAAGTTGAAGCGAAATTGTTAATGTTATTTTGTAACTTTAAATTCTATGGCAATGTATATTGTTTGTTGAAGATGCATGTTGAAATTTTGTATGGTTTACTGCTCAGGTACACTCTGTAATCTATGTTTAATATTTATGTTTACGTTTAACTATATCTACCGATTACAATCTATGAAATAACTTCGGAAGACACCAAATTATATGAATACTAATGGAGCAGTGTTGAATTAATCAATCCATCAATTCAATACTCTGATTAATAGGTAACATCATTTTCTCGAATTATGCTCTGCTTAACTTCTCTTTTATTGCACGTGTTATGTTCTTCACAGTTCTTCAGTCTAACAAAATAAACCATGTAAAATGACCAGTAAACATTGCGGAATAGTACTCTTACGGTAAAACAAAAATATGTTTATGTTATAAGGCAGTTGTTTACGTTTCTCTCCACTAATTATCGCAATTTGTGTATATGTTAATACTAATTTCTCGAAGTGACTATAATATACGTGTGTGTAGCTTTTTTGTTTCCACTGTTGAACATTTCAAATATAGAACTTCCTTCTTTCCTATCTTCTGTGAAATGTATATTGTCTAAAAAGATTGTAGTATAATTTACGCTGCGTATATTTGCGAAAGTGATTTTTCACTTTCTTGCCTTTCGGCGGAGACAGGTACTAGATAAATTGCCCTTGTGACAGAACAAAAAGCATGCCTACTATAATAAATTGTTTAAGTGTATTCATCTTCAAGCTACATTTTCGCCATGGGTTATAGATCATCGAAATTCCCATCGAATGTTTACGAAAATTCATTTAAACTGTAATACCTATGAACAAATATTAGAGTTAGAAAAAAATATAGCTCCCGTTCTACAACGTGTAATCGAACAGCACATGCGGGAGACAATTATTTTGATAATTATACTTTGATAGAATTCTATGTATAATATGTATCATTTAATAAGGATTGTTTATGCGTCTGTCGAAGCTTCGCAATTTTCTATTCGCCACAAAGACAACCGGCAGATTGAGACAGCCATTTTCGGAGGATCGATCACGACTCTTATAATGATTATTAGGCATTCCAAAATCGAAAAAAAGTCCAGTGATTATATTATCATTAAGGTTATAAACTTGAATATTGTATATACAACTAACCATTGACATTCTAAATAAATCACATTATATATATATATAATATACTAACATTGTTAACAACGGTAGCGTTACGTTCTGTATCAGTGGCAAATAGTTTCGTTCAAGAGAAAAAAATAACGAGCTGTATGTCGCGCAGTGGTATTACGCGTTATATAATTTATGATTTCGTTCGGTTCTCCTCTTTTTGTAATTCTGCGTCTTGTTTGTAAAATTTTCGTACCAGCTTAACTTTATTAAGGCTCTTACGATCCGAGTATCCGAGTATTTGGAGAATTTGAGTACACAAGTATCTCAATTTGCGTCTGAGTATTTGAACATCTAAATATTTTGTCTGTGTGTATTATCCGAATTTAAGTCTTAGCACTCGAGTATTTCAATTTCGATTTGAGTACTCGAGTGATTGAAATATGTAGTTATCCGAAATAAGTATCAAGTATTTGATATATTTGAATACACGCGTATCGAGTATAATGAACGTCTGAATAAATCCAGACACTCTGATATAATATGTAGGTTTAAATTGAATAGGTATTTGAGTACTTAAGTACTCCAGAGTAAGAGCCATAATTCGTTCTAATCAAGTGAAAATAAAAGAAGCAATATGCTGTTCGAAAAGTTGCCAGTGGATGAATAATATATTAGGGTATCGCAATTGACGTAGTTGCTAGGGTACTCGAGCCTCGGATCTGGTCGTGTCGGACTCGAAAATCTATGATTAGACAACGGATTTTATGCGTTTATAACAATAATAAGTAGATCCAATTTAAAACATTAGACGAATTTAGAAATACTTTTCTAATATTTTCAACCCATTGAGCATATCGGACCATATCAGATCATATTTACCCATTCAGTAAATCAGGTAGAAAATTTTTATTTTGCATAAAGATCTGCTGTCTATATCTATGACGTTCCGGTCTCCAAACAATAAAAATGTTTGGATCCCGACCCGAACCCGAATTTCTGGGTACCTGCCCACCCCTAGCAACTGCAATTAACTGTGCCATTCTCGATTGTGCAGTTAACAAAATATTTTTAGAGTATCCAATTATTTTCTTTCGATAATAAAAAAAAATATTACAGATATTTTTTACCAGTTAGAATACCTTGTGCATAGCCTAATGCTTCATTCTTGCACGAGCCATTCTCTTTACGTTGTGTAGAATTTTTAATGACTTATTAGAGTGCGGATTTTATGTATTTATGACAAAAAATGAGTAGCTGCAACATTGTGCAAATTGAAAGAATTGAATAGCATCAATATATATTACTTTCGATCTAGTAGAATTATTAAAGAAAGGAAAACGTTCTTATGAGGCTCCTATATATCTTATAACAAATACAGAATATTTTTATTTTACATGAAGATTCGCAGTCTAGTTATTATATACGAGTAGAATATGATTGTGATACAGAACCTTATAAATTATAGTGATTCTACGCAAGATTTAAGAGATGTGTGATGAGAAATATAAATAGTTTTTATTAAGATTCGAAGAACTAAAAACAATCGTCGTTCAAAAGTTTTTATTATCACAATATTTATAAACTTTTTTTTTATGTAATCGTGATGTACAAAATTATGTTATCAATACACTATATCCTTCTTTACGCATTCAGCATAAACTGCTTTGCCTGTATTATATATACAAAATGTATGTTCACTTTATATGTATATATTATTAGTTTTCTATTAGATAAAAAAAGTACTTATATATATATATAGCACAACATTATGCTGCATATTTTACGATGATTCGTGTATCAATTTTTCCGTATTTACATATTAATAATTAAAAAAAAAAATTCCTCGGCAAAATATTTTCGTTTCGTTGCGATTACACTTTCTTGATTGTTATATATGCATAAGATTCATTTACAAGAACAATAACATCGACTATACTGAGAGCCCGTATAGTACGAACGCTATAATATACATTTATATACTATATAGCTTATAGCTTATAAAAAGAATGTTATAAAACTACTATACAACAAGGAGAGAACAAATACATATTTCGTTCATGCGAGAGCACGAATCTCTATGCCCTATTGTGTATCATGAATGATAATTATACGATTTTACAAACAGATCATTGAACGTTCAGTCTTAATTGAGTTTGTCTGTCATTCTTCCTCGATGAGTCGTTGAACATAATATATTAATGATCATTTCCAAAAGCGAATGAAATGAACAGATTAGTGTTTAATACTTTTATACTGTATATTGTAAAAACTATTATACCTCCTATGTTTTTATCTTATTCTGTTGCTGAGATCGTCTGGCTTTTATTCGCGCTTGTAATGTGAGAAGCAGGCCTGCAAGAACGTCGTGATTAGGCAGTTTTTTCGCGAAGAGAAGACGCTTCACCGAGTCGTCGTAGGTCAACAACGCGACCATGTTTTGCAGGAGGAAACCTTGGCAGTATTCTAAGAGCTGTGTCGCATTATAGACCTGGAAAATGTAATTAATTCAGTCCAGTAAATGGTTTAAGAGCGTAGACTCTTGCAATCCTTGCACCCTTGCAATCCGGGAAACGAATCAACCCCCTTAATAAGATTTCGAGAAACTCGATGGTCAAGTTTTTAATAAGAAGAATAGTTTACCTTCGCATGAATATACATGGAGACAATATTATCAAGGTCCACCATGGAAGAACACTGAGCCTCGCAATACCTAAGCAACCCGTCGAGCTGGAAGAAGTTTGCGGCCGCCATTAGCTCCAACACATCACTCTGATTCACTTCTAACGTAGCACAACCGCCATGATACAGGAATTCCATCACCATCTTCAAAATGAAAACATGGATTTGAATGTGAAATGGATTTGAATTATTCGGTTTTATTGATTATACTGGAGATTTCTGTACCTGGAAAATGTGATACCGGATATCATTAATTTGTACAATAGGAGGATTTCCCTCGCATAGTTTCGAGCTCAGCATATTCCTGAATCTTGGAGACGACGTGACCAAAACGATTTTATGGCCGTAGAACACTCTGCCTTCTACACGGAACTGTACATCGCTCAGTTCTGGATTATTTACAAATTTAGGATCGATTCTTGATCCACTGGAGAGCGTGGTGTCTCTTATGGGTTTGATTGGCTCCCATCCAAAGCACGTGCAGAAGATGTCGGCAAGGAGAAGCGTCGTCCCTTCCTTCTATACAAAGGACAATCATAATAGGGCGTGCAAGAAACAATATCTGCTAGTATCATCGGAAAACCTTGATATTTCACGTGCAAAAAACTAATTGGACGTTTTATTTTATTGAAAATGACCCACCTTGCTATACCTAAAGATGTTAAATAACAATGGAAGACATTCCTGAACAAATTGCGTAGAGTAGTCATCGGGACAGACTTGCAAGAAGTCTTGCAGTAGTTGATCTATCACCGAGTCTAATCTCATTTCGTGGGCCGTTGCGAGACTGTGCATCCAACAGTGCAATGTCCAACCCACTTTCAGCCCACGAAGTTCCATAGTGATATCTGCGGAGCAAGATAATATTTTTGAAAAATAAACTAATTAGATAACTTGTTAAAATTATTAAAGCTAAAAAGACACTCGTATTTGGCTCAAACTTTTTATGATCGATGGAGAAAATTTGGATATCGCATAAAAATTCGCAGTCTACCAACGAGTATTGCAAACAGATTACTTTACCTAAATGGTTGCTTTCCGCACTGTGGTACATAGCTTCCTGCAAGGCTTTGGTCTGTACCTTGTTGAAGACTGGCTCCTTACCCTCCCTTCGATTCCCTCTTCCATCCACAGTTTGTTGCTGCGGATTTGTACATGCACTTCCTTCCGCAAGAATCTCCTCCAACGATAACACTTCCTTCTCTCCTCGTTTTGTGGAGAAATTTAGGGGATGAGACAACAACTGATGGAGACAACTCCTCTGACCATGTGCCGTTGCCACTGATATTGCACTGTGAACGGGGTAACAGAGAATTTTTAGAATTATAATATTTTGGGAAGCTTTATTATCGATTTTTAGGCAAAATACTTGCCTGTAGCATCCCCGCTGAGCAGAACCAGAGTACGAGAACGAGTCCTTGATCAGTGTTGACAGAAACGGTTGCGCACCATGAGCCAACAACAGCGCTACCATCTCATTATTCCCGGAAGCCGTGGCCGCCTGCAATGGCGTAACCGTGCACTTATCCTCGCTGAGTTTAGCACCGCCTTCGACCGCAGCACCTCTCTCCAGCAATATTCTCGCGATGTTACAATGCCCCAACAAAGCTGTGTAAGTCAAAGCAGTCCAATGCTGAGTCTCAGCGTTGAACCCGGTCTGATTGCAACACATGTTACTCGAAGCACTGCTGGAAGATCCTGGCGAGCCAGACAATGAATTTGGCGATTGTATATTCTTCCCTGGAGACATAATCGCTGACGGCGTCACCGGGCTTCTGGTGTTCGATACACCTGGCACTGTTGGCACCTTCGAAGGTGTGTTGGCTAATTGACCGGTTGACGGAGGTGGACTCTCGACGTTCAAATCTGCCCCTGCGTCTAATAGAGCCAGCACTGCTGTCTCGTCGCCATTGATGCACGCTATGATTAATGCGGTGAAGCCGTTGTCGTTTACGGTGTTGATCTTCGTGGATGGCAAGAGTGGCATGGCTTGGGCTATCAGGTCAGCTCGTCCACTGATTAGCAGCTTGAACGCCATGTCCATTGTTAGTAGACGCACATACTCCGAGTCGTCTATCCGCTTCGAACAGACTGCTACCTCCTCGAAGCTGTTGGACAATGTTTCATCAATCCCTTTCCATATTTTAACGAGTCAGACTCGTCACGAAGATTTCAACAAAGTCAAGTTATGCATTTATAAAAATTAATGCGTTTTGACTGCTGAATAACCCCGCCATCGCATTATCGAGAAATGAGAAGGCGCGTCTCGCACCCTTGTAATCTTGGAAACGAGACTACGCCCTTAACGAACGCATTAAATGCTCCAGCCTGGACAGTAGAGTTTACGGAACAATCGGTGGTACTTTACCATATGGGTCTAACGGGGCAGTCGACGCCGGGCAGCAGCAATCTGGCAGCCTGATTAATATCATCCTGATCTACAACGAGACCGTGCCTGTGTTCTGCATGAGCAGTCGCGACACGGAGCCATTCGACCAGAGGAGGAAGAACAACGTAAGCCCTCTCGTACGCCAGCTCTTGTATCCCAGAGCCCCGTTCACCGTGCTCCAACTATAAAAAAAAAAGAATGCTTTTGTCAGATTATAGCGCAGAAGGGATATCGTACCGTTCAGCAATGAATTATCTAGCGATCAAACCTGCGAACACCTCATGTAATAGAACAAAGCGTTCAATGCCTTGCCGGTTAGGGGAATGGGCGAGCGTCCCGCTTGGGCTACTTTCGAGATCAGATCTATCAATTCCGACATCGATCCCACGCAGGTGGTCAGTAACGACGGTTCTAACGCAGAGCCTGCTGCGTCTCTTCCGCTCCGAGAGGATGACGACGAGTTTAAGGAACTGACGCTGGCCCATCGAGGCATCGCCAGGGCGCCTGGTTATAGTTATGTGATCAGTGTGTGTAGAGTAACTAATTAAATGGTCTTAGTTAAGGGGGTGGTCTCTAGGGGATACCATTCTCATTTCTCGATAATGCAAAGATGGGCTTTTTCAGTAGTCAAAAGCGCTAGATAAAAGATCAATCTAGGCCGCTATCGCCCTCAAATGTCCTATTTTTACGTTTACGGGGCGTAATTTTCATTATCCGCAGCTTCATGGAAATACTAAATAGCTGCGGGCGTAGCTGTATACTTCCGAATAATGCATAATTACGTCTTGTAAACGTAAAAATAGGACTTTTGAATTGCATCTTAATACCTAGCGCTTTCGACTACTGAAAAACTCCATGTTTGCATTATCGGGAAATCAGAAGGCGCATCCCGCACCGTTGCAATTCTGGAAAAACGCGTCTACCCCCTTGAATGTCAATTTTGCCATCGAACACGAGGAAAACAGTCCTAATAAAAAATGACTCTGATCGAGGCAAGGATGCCTGTGTTAACAAGTTTCTTGTTCCACATTACTTTCAAGGTCACCCGAAGATCATCATCATTTTTTCAAGAGGTAACGCGCGCTTTACAGCGTCATAGTGTTGCAAAATAATTTCGTTTCGGTACAAGGAGACATTATTATCGCATCAGGCAAATGGCAGATCGTTTCTCAGCGAAGTAGACTGACTCCTCTGTAACTTCGTTTGCGAACCTAACGATATAATTCTACCTGACGCCGTTCGTCCAGCATTCAGATGCGCGTACGGCTGAAGAAGACCCCATAAATCTCCGCTGTTCGCTATGGCGTGCTCCAACATGGTCGCCGTTAGGGTTGTGTGCGGGTCAGTCGGTATGCATTGTAACAGTATTTCCTCGAGGAGATTTTCGATCCCGGCGGTCAAATATATGGCTGCGTACTCGTGTATCATTCTTCCTAGCCGGACGTCGGACATCCAACGAAGAAAACGTCCTACCGGCAACTGCAGTCCTGACCGGGACGCTTTCGATTGTTTCAGTTGATCGCCGGAGACCGCGAACATCGCTGCGGCTCTCAGGCAGGCCTGAAAGAGAATTTGTAAACCGTCGGTTAGCGGACTACGAATTTGCTAACAATATCTGAACTTCATTCTATCGTATAAATTAATAACAATGTTTGAACATCGTATGAATTATATTATAAATATGTATATGAATCATACAATAAAGATCCTCAATCTGTCTATCGTTACTAGACAGCGGATCTTCATGAAAAATAAAAATTTTCTACTCGAATTACAAGAAACTGGAGTGAAACAGAAATTGATTGTCCCTCTTAATATGTTTATTAGGTTAAGAACAGTGTAACAGTATTTTTTCACTGTTTTGAAATGCATCAAATCCGCTGTCTAATCATTACCAGTTATCAGCAAATAGTCCTTACTTTGAAAATTCGTCCTTGCTTATGGTAGATTAATTCTATTGTATCTTATACTAATTTCTATCAACATCCGCAGCATACCTTGGTGCAAGAATCAGCCAAGGCAGGGCAAAGAACGATCTTAAACGCGCTGTACACTTCGTGCTTGCTGCAGAGACCAACAGGCTTGGCCAATCGTTGAGTTTCTCGTCCAATTCGAACCAAAGCTCGTTGCAGTAAATAAGACAACCGTGGTATAGTCTCCATAGATACTTGATCCATGTGTTCTCTGGTTCTACCATTCTGTAACACTCTTAGTACATCATGGTGTGTCCAAGGCAACTGTTGCAGTTCCACTAATCTGTTATGCGAGTCCACCCAGACGAATTCGTCGGCGCTTGTCACGTTGGTGTTGATAGTCTCCAAGCTGGAATGTCGCATTAGCCTCCTTACTGCTGGCTCAGAGCTCTCGGAGCCGCTCAAGGAGGAATAAGTAGATGAAGACTTATGCGAGCGCATCGTCAGTTGTTGAATTGCTAGCTTGATGTCCTCCAAACCCGATCCTGACCAGGGCACCTGTAACTATCACCGTATGTGACAGATAATGTTGCCTACAGAGTTGCCAAATCATGATATCTTTTATTTGTAAACGTGTCAACGTAAAACGTGTAAAAAATAAAAAATATATAGGGTGATTCAATTGCAGGGTGATCGGAATTTTTGTAGACGAATTTTAAGAAACTCGAATCATTTAAAAATTTTAGTAGAAGTAGCTTTTAGTACTTTTTAGGTCTGAAATAAATTCAAATCATACCGAATTCTGTCGTATTTTATATTCTAGGATTTTTTGAAAATTTTCAAAGTGTTTGGATACTTCTTGTAGTAAAGTACGTTTCGTATTGACAAAAAATTAGGTTACATTGAAGAAAAAAGAGGAAAATTTATGTTTATTGCATCCACATAAAACATAAGGTAATATATAAATTTTCTCTTTCACCATTTTGTTCTATTTTAACTTAAAAAAGAGCAGTAACTTGTCCGAGTTCCCAGAATGACTCTGTATATTTTATAAAATATATATAAAAAGACTTTTTTGGAGGCAATTCAAATAATTTGCTGTTCCAGCGTAGTTCTAAGTGTAGAAGAAACACTTGAAACGTGTTGAAAAGAAGAGGACACCTTGGCAGGCGTGGCCCTGTGTCTGTTGCGGTTCTGTCCGGATCTGCTTCTGCCATTTCTCTGGGTGACCGAGGCCGATAGACGATCGTCCTCAGGCACAGAGTTCAGTTGCTGAGGACTGTGTGTCCTGTGGTGACGATGCGGAGGAGAACTGCTGCTCGTGTGACCACCTGTGTCCGACATGCTCGCGTGTCCAGACGACCGATTCTCGTCCGATGAGCTGTTACCGGTGCATTCTGGTCGCCTCTGTAAGAGTCATCGAGATTTTTTCGTTAATCATCATGTCTCCCACCCTCTCTCCACACAATTATACCGTTTGATTATGCTTATACATTTTTATTTTATTCCTCTGTACAATTATACACAAGATGCGGTTTAGAAAATGGAGTATGCAATATAATTATTGCCAGTCTAACGATTTAAAAAATGGAATGAGTAACACAAACAGTTATTGTTATTGTATTGGTGTATAAAATAGAATATGTGAAACAGAAATGACTGTTGGGTGATGGTTTAGAAAATGAACTATGCAATACAGACAATTATTGCCAGTCTAACGATTTAAAAAATGGAATGTGTAACACAAACAGTTATTGTCATTGTATTAGTTTATAAAATAGAGTATGCGAAACAGAAATGACTGCTAGAGTGATGGTTTAAAAAGTGGAACATGCAATACAGACAATTATTGCCAGTCTAACGATTTAAAAAATGGAATGTGTAACACAAACAGTTATTGTCATTGTATTAGTTTATAAAATAGAATATGCGAAACAGAAATGACTGCTA
>CM052198.1:6973617-6995947 GCA_028455805.1 Lasioglossum figueresi | reverse complement strand
TGCAGTGTGGATTTATCTTGGCCACTGCTCGCGTCACCCACGAACCAGAGCTTTCTGCTCTGTTTCGCTTTAGTTTATCTCTTTGAAAGAATCAGTGTCTTCTGCCTGATTCGCCTTTGGCCCTCTGTGGATCGGATACTTCTTCTCCGATTCATATCGTTTGCTCCGCAATAATTACTTGATATGCGTAATTTAGTATAAGTTCGTCATTGTAAGAAAGGGAGCCAGGAGGAATATTGAATTCGTTCTGACTTCCTTTCCGGGTCTCTTGTGCAGCAACCTCCTTGTGGTGAGATCTGGGCAATTGGTATTATCCTCTATTTGTAACATCTTCTAGTATCGTATGAATAAAGGATAATATCGAGCTAATAGCTGCACATTTACAACTTCCGTTAACATTGTATAGTAGAATTTAAGACTTATAAAATATAAAAACATAAGTCATTAAATTGTATATGAATTTACTTTCAGCTAGCTTGCAAGTCGGTAATGGTGTCACTCTGAGACGTTAGCGTACCAATACCGACGCACACCAAAATACATTGGGTGTCAGGCCTATTACCACCGACGAGGTAATATATTACTACCGACGAGATAATAGTACCCGTTGGTTGTACAGACATTGCATCTTATGGGCGTTCTGTCAAGGCCTCAGGGGACTGGAGTAGTCCACGTTCCACCACCGACGAAAATACTATCAGAATAGTGCCAAAACATCGTTTAAAATATGGCGGAGAATATAACATTTAATAATAATCGATATGGTTTCGTGATGATTTACCTTCTCGCCGATGCGTCGCGACGAGAATCTCCTCAGTGGTCTTCTGCACCGATAATATGCCGTCAATGGCCTTCTGAAATACTGAAATATTCAGGTTTCACGTAGTCCCATAAAGCTGGCAGTCTTTAACAATACCTCGTCGGTGAAGCTGCTATCTGGGCGTCTCGTCGGTGCTTGATCAATTTCTGATGTCGATCACGTAGATTCCCAACTATCCGACCTAGCTACCAACCATTTAGCATGGAATAGAACCGACATCATTGTTATCAAATCTGTGGCATGGATTATGGATCAGAACTAGTTCCAATCTAGAAATACATTGGTTGATTGGTCTACTCCTATACCTCGCCTGTCGTAGCAGCTATCATTTCCCAGCTCACTAAAAATATAATCGAAGGTTGAGAAACACTGTTATACATCCTCGCGGCCATGCAACAGAAAACTGCACTGAGTGATTGATCTATCACTGTGCCTCGTTCGTGGTATGATTCCGCTCGTTAGACCTCGGTGGACAGATTCGAAAATGTGTCGCCACAATCGCCGTATCACGTTCGTTTGACGAGACGAGATTGACGAGTATATCGGCTACCGATCTGGCGGCTTGCCTAGCCGTTTGGTCAATAAGAAACACGGCTCGCGATAACTCGTGCAATAATGTGCATGTCGACGGGAATCGGCGGCGTATCGTTTGTCAGTGCGTAACGCGACGCGTGTGTAACAAAACAAACAGTTCACCGTTTTCGCGCGACATCGAAGAAAATCGACATCGATTAGCGATGATACTTACCGTGCCACAAACGAGGAAAGAGCTACGTTATCCTGGATCGACGAGGAGGAAATAAAGTCAGGCAGGAGGGTATTATATTTCTATCGTGGCCGAGGGAGAAGGTCAAACTTTGTCCGGATTCTATGCGATGTACCGGCGCCCCACCCCCGCAGACTATTTGTCCTTTAAATCTAACCCCTTAAGACGCATTCGAGGGTAGCACGCCGCTGTCGTACTATGCGCGAACGTTATCAGCACTGTCATTGCTTGCAGGTAAGATACGAACGCATTGTCAACACGTTTTTCCGAGACGAAGATAATTTTACTTTGCTCGTAAACCATTATCGACTTCTATCGCACAGTTTATTGGTATCCTCAGGTGCCATGTCGTTTTTTAATAGAACATTGTATGCGATCGTGCGAGCTAGAGAAAATATTATCGAACCATGAATTTCGGGAAATAAGATGAGGAATCTCGTCGTTCGTACCCGTTTCGAGCTATAAAACGATTGTCAATACGCTCCGTGTGTTCTATAGTGGTTGTACACGTCGTATTTACAACGACCGTGTGTCTTATGAATACAAACGGCCAATTGATTGTTGCCGGTTAAATCGAGCGATATTAATCACCGGATGGGATACGCTCGTGCTGTGCGATATCAATCATTCCGCAAAACGTTCCCAACAATATTCAAATGTCTAGAATAGTGATCAATGCTGTTGAAAATACCGAAAGAATTATTTTCGGCGGTGAATAAATAGTTTTCTACCGAGAGTTTCGATTTAGAAACGCAACAAAGAAAATTTCATAAATTGACTTTCAGGTAATTCTCATTTCCGTAAAATTATTTCGAATCGTCTATATTCGTATAAAGAATTACTGTATATTTTTGTATTATTGTAGTTGAATAATATATAAATTTTCTTTATTTATCTTATTTTAACTCCAATTATTTGCGACTCATCCAACACATTACTTCATCTTTGTAACAAACATTAATAGTTACGTACACTACTGTCCATAAGTATTTGACCACCTACAGTTTATCGAAAATATACAAAATATATTTAAGATAAGGCATCCTAATGTAACTTTTGCCACAGTATTTCTTTTATACACTCATATAAAAGTAATACTTAATAATTACACAACGGATCTCTATGCAAAATAAAAATTGTCTGCGTCGATTGCAAGAAATAGAAACCAAATTGATTGTTATTTCTTCCCTTAATGATTTTAATAGAGGAGAAATCATATATTGACATCTTTAATTTTTTAAATTTTTCAATCATTTTGAATTTCATACTCCATTTTCCTGTAAATGCATGAAGATCTGCAGTCTATTAATAATACAGATAATATTCAACATCAATTACTGTGTATAAAAAGATAATAAGAAAAATTGAACAAAAACTGGTCGAGCGAACACACTTGAAGGTATGGTCGTTTCAAGTGTCTCTCCGCTCTATCTGTTTACTATTTCCAGAAAGAAACATTAAAAAAGCTTGTTGCTAGATTGCCTCGAATTGTAAACGCCGTCATTGCCCAACAAGGTGGATATATTAATGAACAAAGTATTTAATAACTTTCATCTATTTACTGGTAAAATCCTTAACATGTAATGCATTATAATGCTTCTATGTCAATCATATACATTTATATTCATTCTACTTCAAAGTAATAAAAAGTTAAGTTATAACGTTATGTGTGTGTGTGTGTGATATAAACTTTTAGATTCGATTCTGCCAAGTGATCGAATGTTTATGGACTGTAATGTAGGTCCCATTACATATGTATTCATGATTCATTGAGGATTCATTATTCTTGCAGTAATACCTCCCTAACACTAAACAGTTCCAAAGTATCTATTCATACACACACTTCTTCCCTGGATCTATGACTCAATTCTGAAGTCACCATCAACAAATTCACCATGTACGCGTTAAAGATGCAAGTTGCCTGTCAGGGCGAAGGCAGTGGGGAGCCTGATGATCCTAGTAGCCATCATCAAGAACCCGTTAGACCCCCAGCTCAAGATTGTAGCTCGTTTGACATTGTTAGAGCCACCCAGGTAAAAAGAGTCCATAAAATATCTTGTACACATTTGTTATATTTTTATCATTGGATCTGTTTCGTTCTCTCCAGTATGGAGCCCTGGATCGCGTGACAGAGTTGGTAGAAGCTGGTGCAGATGTGAACCAACCAGATTCAGAGACTGTAACGCTATTGCACTGGGCTTCTATAAACAATCGAAAAGATATTGTAAAGTACCTTATCGCAAAGGGGGCTGTTGTCGATGCGATCGGTGGTGAACTTGACTCTACGCCTCTGCACTGGGCCACAAGGTAAACATTGAATCATACGCGTCGTGTCTTGCAAATCTGCATACATTAAGGGGGTAGACTCTCGTTTCCCGGATTTCAGTAGTCAAAAGCGCTAGATAAAAGATCAATCTGGACCACAATCGCCCTCGAAAGTCCTACTTTTCCGTTTACAAGGCGTAATTTGCATTATTCAGAGGCATAAAGCTGCGCATGTAATTATTTTCATAAAGCTGCTACAGCTACATGCTGCAGAATAATGCAAATTACGCCACGTAAACGTAAAAATAGATTTTCTAGCGCTCTTGACTACCGAAAAACCCCTATCATGCAAAAGTTGTTCAAAATGTCAGATTTATAACGTATCCAAAAATAATCGAAATCAGAGGATAGGTAACTGTTCTGCGGGTTCATAAAAAGAGCTGACTATTTACACGTTCCTATAATGGAACCGAACGGATCTGTACATAGAATATAATCAGTTGTACACGATTAAAAGTAGCCTGAGACCAGTGAAAGTTCTATAATACAAATCGATCAAAAGTAAACGATACGTTTATCACGGAAACACTTCCCACTCAGACCAAAACACCCTTAACTAATATATTCCAGGCAAGGTCACCTGCCGACAGTTGTGATATTAATGAGAGCAGGCGCGGACCCTACTCTCAGAGACTCTGAAGGATTCTCTTGTATTCATTTAGCAGCGCAATTTGGTCACACGTCGATTGTCGCTTATCTAGTCGCAAAGGGAGTGAATCCTAACATGCCTGATAGAAGCGCGATGACACCCCTCATGTGGAGTGCCTACAAAGTGAATAGGTAATGCGAAGAAGCGATAGAATCGCGCACACCTAAAATACCTTCCCCAGGAAACACATGTTGTATCTATGACTCTGAAGTCTTTCCTTTTACAGTCTAGACCCAACAAGGTTGTTGTTAACTTTAGGAGCGTCTCACTCGCTCGCAGATAATTTCCATGGCAATACAGCTCTGCACTGGGCGATCATAGCCGAGAACAGCACAGCGATCTCCACGTTGGTTCATCATGGCGCGTCCTTGGACGTGCCGAATATCCGCGACGAGACGCCGATGACGTTATTAGGTCGTCACATTGGTGCCGCTTGGCTCGGACACAAGATCAGCCAAGAGATCCGCGAGAAACAAGGCAGGACAAGAACATGGTGTAGAGATAAGGTACCAGTCTTGATTTGTCGATAAGATTCTTCGGTTCTCTATATTCTGAATATTTTGCTTCTTTCAGAGAATGCGCTGGTACTGTATGGTCAGTACACCGTTTATAGTTTTTTATCTAATCGGAATGATCCTTCAGAGTGGACTGGATTATTTAGTAAAATTAGGTGCCTTTGTCACTCTTTACATAGCATTATATCTAGCGAATCATTTTATCTTTGATGAACGATTGTTTCATATCGTACCGATGTCAATTTACTTGGCTACCAAGGTGAGTTCACGAATCCTCTTAACATACTCATGACTAGACTGCGGATCTTTATGCAAAATAAAACTGATCTGCGTCGATTGCAAGAAATAGAAACCAAATAGAATGTCCTTTCTTCCCTTAATAATTTTAATAGAGGAGAAATCATATATTGATATCTTCAATTTTCAAAATTTTCTTTCAATTTTGAATTTTATTTACTATCATGACAATCATAATCGAAAAAAAGCACTCGTCGAATTGGTTCACACGTTAGCTTCCGTATCTCTTGGACAGATAGTAAGAGAGACGTATCGCCGATAACGCACAGGCTAAGCAACGAGAGAGATTTTTTACGATTGATAATACCGAATAAACAGTTCTGTACAGTGGAGAGACTTCTATACGCTACACATTGTAGCTAACGTTAACGGAAATCCAATGATCCACATACATAACGCTAGAATAGTTTCATTCCCGTTTCTCGGGACAAATAGTTTAGCGTTTCCATGTTCACACGAATTCTGTCATCATTCGCGATCCTTATCGTTTGTTACAGATGTGGATATACGTTACATGGGTGTTCTGGCTGGGCATACACGCTACTTGGTACTTGTGGTTGTTGTTGGTAGGCGGTTCGGTACCGTTGTGGATATGTTTTTTACAGTCCTGGAGGGGCGACCCTGGCGTAATCGTAGCGACACACGAAGACAAGTTGAATGTAAGCATTTCAAGCGGGTGCAGCACTATCGGAGCTTCAGAAAATCGATCTTTTACTATCCTTTCTAAAAGCGTTTCTAGCGAACATTTTATTTTTGTTCACTTGGGTCAAGACAAAGTTGTTGGGTCGAATTTTGTAAAAGTTATTGGTTTTTAAAAAGTGTACGAATACTTTGTACGTCCCTCAGAGTGAAAATTCACCTATTTGTACATGTTGTAAAATAATTCAT
Source organism: Lasioglossum figueresi (assembly GCA_028455805.1). NCBI lineage: Eukaryota > Metazoa > Arthropoda > Insecta > Hymenoptera > Halictidae > Lasioglossum > Lasioglossum figueresi. Next base: position 6,989,687 of record CM052198.1, on the reverse strand, counting down.
CTCTTTCTAAGAAATATTTTTTCAGTTGATCATAATAATAATTAATTTATCAAATTTAATTTAAGTGTCTTCCTAACACAGAAAGAATTATTTCTGGCAACGAACGCGCTACATTTTATATAATTCGATTATTCGCAGACAATTATAGAGTTAGCTGAGTCAGGCGGCTTCGAGCCGCAATCATTCTGCAGCAGTTGTTTAGTCAGAAGGCCCATGAGATCCAAGCATTGTTCCACGTGCGATCGATGCGTGGCACGTTTCGATCATCATTGCCCGTGGGTGAATAACTGCATTGGTAAGCCAATAAAAGTAATACGGCCAGAGGTGTGCTCTGTAACCTAACCGCTTAGTATTACGGCTTGGATAACGACCGCCCAGTCTAGACAATCTAATCTCGTTGTATCAAAATTCAAACAGTTTGATTGTATTGCAAAACATTTTTAACTGTCTCTTCACCTCTGATTTCTAGGTGCGCACAACCACAAGTATTTCCTGGGGTTTTTGGCGTCACTGTTAGGCCTCTGCATCGTTATTTTATCTGCTAGTGTACAGTATTGGAAGTTTGAATGCTGGACAAACTTAACGAATGGTCATACTGCTGACAACTATCTTGTCGCAGCGGCTACATGTGACGCGTGGGTCATGTGGATCACTGCTAATACGTCCTTGCACTTCTTCTGGGTTGGCACGTTGCTGGCTTGCCAGTGTTATCAGGTATAACATTTATTTAAAAGCTAATATTGTACAAGGAATGGAAATGGAAATTGATTGGTACGTAGTGTGAGGGGTAGGAAAATTTAGGCTAGCTTATATTGCGATATTAACATCGTGTCACCGTTTCCAAGTTGCATAACTAACTGCACTCTGTTTTCAGATAATGGTTCTCGGAATGACAACGAACGAGCGCATGAACGCCGGGCGGTACACTCACTTCAAGCAAGGAAATCCTTTCCATCGCGGTGCCCTTCAGAACGCAGCGGACTTCTGCAACGTCAGCTTCTGCGGACTAAAAGCAAAGCCCAGCTCGGATTGGTTGCACAGCTTCGATCACAAACAGAGCATCGAGAAGTTGCCGTTGCTCGCTACCAAGGATAACTTCCAATACATATAGATGATTCTCCCCTATCAAGGAAAAAGAACTGTCTTACTGGTGACGCGATCATTCCAGCCGTCAGAAGCTAAACAAAAAAAGAAGAAAAATGTGTCATATCATTTCCGCCTGAAGCACGTCTCTGGGCCACTAAACGGAGTTCACTCCCGCAAACAATGTTTTTGCGTATAACAGGATTGAATTGCGTGTCGCAAAAAAGTAATTTTTTTCGTACACAGCCGACGAACCCACTGGGACATTAAAAACGCGCGTCTACATGTAAAAAGACTGTTCTACGAGCCGTAAGTATGCGTGTCCTCCCATTCGCCATAATTTTTTCCGTATATTTTCTATTCTACGAGCATCGAACAACATGCACAAGTACTTCGAACAACTTTCTTCATAGGATCGCCTCGGCGAGCTCTCCTTTCGACCACCTGTATTTATTGCTATCTATTTGCAAAGGGATTTATTTACAACGCATTGTAAATATCTGTGTTTCACGTGTGAGCGTGACGTAGTCGTTAGCCCTTCCGCGAAGGCAAATTTCGATATACACTACTGTGCAAAAGAAAGAAGCACCCGGTCATATTTAATAGAAAAGTGTAAAAAATAAAATAAGAACACAGTAAGTTTTGAAAAAGGATTCCGCTGTTTAATTGAATAGTTCTGAGAATATCTAATATCTGAGATTATCTAATACTTTAAATGCAATAAATCAATCATTGTACAATACAATTTGTACATAGAGATATTGTTTGTCATTGTATCTTATAATTATACTGGGTGCTTCTTTCTTTTGCACAGTAGTGTATATTCAGCTACAGGATTTCTTAAAAGTTAGGGCAAAGGTACCAGTTACCGTGCCCCACCCGGTTATCGGACACAAGACAAACTTTTTCGAAATTAATAAAAATAACATGAAGTACCTAATATTACTTTATTTATTTTTAAAAATAAAATTGATGTTTCCCCTTCGTGTTCATATACAAAAGTGTACAATCATTTTTGTTTAGTTTCCGATTGTAGGAAATGCTAAGAAACTGTGATACACCAAAGGATAATAAAATAATGATTTTACTGTGCTATGGCATGAAAAAAATTAATTGATATGTCAGCACAAGTTTCTTGGGTCCGTTAAATAGGACCAAAACTTCGTTAATATTTCTTTTGCTTTCCAACAAAATCGTCCAGAGAAATTTGACGACACAGAAGAGAGGTTGATAATCAATCGTTTATCACGAATAATGCAAATAAATTACAGAATGTAACTGGTACCTTTATCCTATATTGAAATGGTCGAAACACTGAATCGTATTACACTAAACTTGTATTATTTATTCGTGACTGTATCGACGTACTGAATTGTTAGTACGTATCTTAAATCGTAAAATTTGCCAGTTGCGAAAAGGTTATAAACACGAGTACGTCGATGCTCGTTTCCGAGAATTGTCTTTTAGTTATTCGGAACACCGTGTGGAAGGGATAATTTCAAATCATATCGAAGAAAAATACCTATGTAAGAAAGAACCATGACAGTCAGTTCTACGAGATCATTGTATGACGTACTTTTTAATGATATTATTTATTATAATTGTTTGTACTTTGTAGCTTGTAAGCCGTAGGGAATACATCCACGGAGAAGAGACAAACAGCAATATCGTCGCAACTATTTGCTAAACGCCTTTCAAACTACAAAAATCTCTGTGTTAAACAATGCGAATAGCTCGGAACAACTTCGTCAAGAGACATATATTGACAAAAAAATAAAAAAAGTAATGCTGATTATGCATTACGGCGTACATATACACGTGTAAGAAGACTACGTTTAAGGATTTGAATTAAGAAGCAAAAACCGAACACGCTGCTGCTAAACCGAGATAGTTGACATTTGAATTGCATATTACTACCGTTGGCCGTGTAAAATCTGTTCTTTCATACTTACCAGTAAGTTTCACCTGTCTTCTTTAAGTGCCACGCTTGTATTCTCCGAAGGACATCCATCTCTACAAGGTGTCCCGAAAATGTTGTACTTCCTCGAAAGAGGTGATTCCCGAGGTCATTCGAAGCAACTTGTTTCCTTTGCAAAAATCTTCTCCGCGATTTTGTTCAGGAGTTATTAACGAAAAGGAGAAACATTAACACTAGGTTTACGGGACCCGTCAAAGTGACGGGTTCTAATATTCTTAATTTGCGATTACTACGATTGTAAAGATGCTTCCCTGAAGAATTATTTACCAAATTTATTTCTTTGGGTATATATTATTGGTAGAATGGCCAAAAATTTGGATAGATGCATTCTTGTTATGTTTATAACATAATGTGAAACAGTTATTTCTAGAGCTCCGTAAACCTAGTGTTATGGAGAAACATGCTTTTAGTCACCTCAGGAATCACCGTTTTCTGCTTCTTACTCTTTTTCTGGGACACCTTGTATACTTATGTAAAACTCTTTACACTTCTTAATCTCTCGCAAGGTTTAATTAGCGTCGATCTATCTAATTCGTTCTTAATTACATTGCGTAAACGAGGCAAAACGGCGAGCGTCTTAACGATAGTAATATAAAACTATTTACAAAATAGAGCGTATACATAACAATTGTTTACCGATGTCTGTTCCAATGAGTGTCACACGTGAATAATATCGTGAAACATTTTCGAGAATCTGTCTTATTGTAGGTAGTGATTGAAGAAAACGGAAAACGATGAAAAAAAAATAGAACGGTCTGTAACACAGACACGCAGAGAAAAAAGAGAAATTTTGTACGACAATTGACGGGAGGCGACGATAAGTGTACGCTATAAGGATCAACTTGGTCAAGTTCAATGTTCTTTCACATTCCAAGCCTTGTACTCGCGCCTGTAATTATTAGACTGCCGATTTTATGCGTTTAAGAGAAAAAGTGAGCAAAAGGTACGGTGTTAAAAGTACATACGAATTTCTACTCGGTTTCTGTGCCTTGCAATCGATACAGAAAATGTTGCACAAAGATCCGCAGTCTAGTAATTATCAATTTCTTCTTTTACCTGAATGTTAGTACACACACGTCTATGTTTACTTACATAGGTTTGAATTATTGCCAGCCACTGAAACGTATTCGAGCGAAACACGCTGTCACTGACAGTGTCACTGTTAAGGTTGCAGGTACCCACGTCAATTCCAGTTTTTATCATTGTTAGAAACGACAGAAAGTTGCGTTGCGCGCACAATTATCGCGAGAAAATAAAAAGAAATTGTCAAATTGTACGATCGATCGCAACCTTAGCAGGAGCTAGACTCAATTGGCAGGGAACGGTTCGATTTTGTCGTTCAGTAGGCGATTTTCTGTCAATGATTAACAATCTCCATCGACGGAGTGTGCGTACATTTGACATCGCATTTCGAATAGGTGCCTAAATGTTTCATCGTAAACTAGCACGCAACGTGTGTTACTGATTGAAACGTGTCAGCTGTATGTTAAGTTTTTGATGTACACCAACTCTCGGTAGCGTTCTAGAAGACAAACCACACGATGCGAAAACTTGGTTGTTTGGTCGTCTTGGGTTGGAAGTGTTTCCGTCATAAGCAAAACAGGCATGGAATAGTGGACTGTATCGTTTACTTTTTATCGATTTGTATTATAGAACTTTCACTGGTCTCAGGCTACTTTTAATTGTGTGCGACTGATTATATTCTATGTACAGATCCATTCGGTTTCATTATATGAACGTGTAAATAGTCAGCTCTTTCGGTGAACCCGCAGAACAGTTAACTATCCTCTGATTTCGATTGTTTTTCGACAGAGTTGTGTTGAATTACTTCACGAATTATAATTACAAAGTAATTCAATTACATTAGCACAACTCTGTTTTTGGATACGTTATAATTCTAGCATTTCGAACAACTTTTGCACGATAGTCGCAGTCTCGCTAAAAAACGTGCGAAGGAAAAAGTTGTTCGAAATATCTATTTCTACAATGTGTCCAAAAATCATCGTAATCGAATGATAGGTAACTCTTCTGCAAGTTCACCGCTCTGTTATTCCGATTGTACTTTTCTTTAACGCACCTGTGTACAGAACAGAGTTAACATTCAGTACATCCTGTCTTCTATAGCATTATCAGTCGAGAGAGATATATTTCTCAAAGTGTGGACCTCATGTACAGAATGTTAAACAAACGACGTTTATATACGAAAACGTTGAAAAGCGTTAGGGAGTCGATGATATTAATTCAGAATCGAATACTCGATTGTCGGAATTTAATTGATGAAACATGTGTATAAATATTCTAAATACAAGCGTAAGTTAAGCGAGAATTGATTTGTATCAGACTGCTCGATTGATCGTCGAAACGAATGGCGTTTGTTAGGTGTAACCTTCTTTTTTAATATATATATATTTATGCGTATTTCCGTTCTAGTCTGACCGATATTAGGGGTAACTTAACGTTTAGGTTTCGTTTAATTAACAATTAACCCTCGGGAGGCCGGAAGCCAATGGCTTTATAAACAAATTATACCTTAGATCCATTCAAATCCCAATTTATCTACTTTCTTTTAGACACTGCATTACCAGTTTTTGAAATTTTTTGAAATGTTTCTTGTATAGCTGAGTTTATAAACTTTCTCGACCGCAATGATACAGCGAGACATAGCGAAAACTGTACATCATACACGAGAGACATATTTGAAATGTGCATCGAAACGTACGTGATTAACAATAAGTTAGCCAATGGAAATGAGGAAAGCGCATGAAGCTTTCGGGTCCCAGGAGACCCGGGCACCGCCGCCTGAGGGTTCATCAGTCACGATACTCTGTAAGTGAGCGCGACAAACACTTATCTGGTCTCCGTTCACCAATGAAAATCGGGGAGAGCCGGTAACCAAGAATGCATTTGAACATTTTGAAGAAGCATACACGCAATAAACGAACAAATATACAATACAACACGGGACAAATTTTTATAATTGATGTTTTGACATATTTTACTTGTGCGTTGCGAACGTCTACTTTGGCAGGTATATTGCTACTTTGTGCAAAGGGAAACGGGTTGTTTGACGGCACAATTAAAAGATGACAGACACGCGAGCACTTGAATATTTAGATAGTAGTTGATGAACAACAAACAAAATATTAAAAAAAAAAACAGAAAATACGTGTTTCCGATGGAAGGACAGTAAATGTAATCTTGTAAAACATTTTTTGCGACTTGTTACACATTTGGAATATATATATATATATATTATATATAATGCCTCCTTGCGAACGATACACGTCGCGTAGACCAGCTTACAGCTGCTGTATCGAATCTTGCTAGACTAAAACTAAAAACCGTTCTACAAATACTTCCAACCGAATCGATGTAAATATTTCTTTTTTCCGTTCATCTTCAAGCTGCGTTTCAAACGATTCAGAAAATTTAGCGAGACGTTGGAAGTCTAAGAAATTTTGGTAAATAATTGCGGATTTAAATCAAAATAACTATGTGTCATAAAACGAATAAAAAAGGAAAATGATCAATTACTTGTCATTCATTGAACTGTGCCACTGTTCATAGAAAATACTACCATTTCTTTCTGTTTGATTTTTCCTGGTATTTATAATGTACAAAAAATAATACTTTTGATTTATACGCGAAGGGGAATCATCAATTTTATTTTTAGAAATAAAGTAATGCTGGTACTTCGTGTTTATTTTTATTATTTTCTAAAAAGTTTGTTTTGTATTCGATAACCGGGTGGGGCCAATACTTATAAAACAAGGTGGTGTTGGTGGGGCACGGTAACTTTCCAGAAACAGACCATGTATATTTTCTACTAATTTTTGCGAACATTTGAACGCAGTTAACCATGTTCACCGTCGTTCGACAGTTCAGTTCAGTTCAATTCAGTTGTAGTTCGATGTTAATTTAATTTTAATGTTCGTTTAATTCAGCGCGTTTTCGGGAAATGCGTTTATCATGGTTTCCGCAGACGAGTATCCTTGCGTCGATGAAACGGAAGCTTCGAATATATCTTCCTTGCAGTCGGATAGCTGTGTGATCGACACTAGCCTCAAAGAGTCGCATGCAGAACCTATAAACAGAGAGGGTAACGTTCTCCAGGAATATAATTGTATATAAGACAGGAGAAATATCAATTAAGCGGTACGCTTGTTAAGTTAAAGAGTGCTCATGTCGCATGCTGCATGGAACTGTAAACCGTGGAGTTCCGGCAGATCACTATGGCAGAACAGACGCAGCTGAGCTATCCCCTAAGAAAGAGCCGTTGGCTAACAAGCAGCCTATGCAAATACAATCAACAGCGCCGTGCTTATGTCACGCTCATAAGATGTAACACGATCACTTTCGCGCGACGTGGCATGATTATTTATTAATTTACATTACGATTTCAGGGCCTACACTATGCCGTTGAAATACAAGAATGGTAATCGATCGAGAGTTTTTTTTATAGTCAGAGTTGGACATCGACAATACCGTTAACCGTTTTTAACACTAAATCTACGATAAATAACAAGATTAAATTTATTTATATTTTCTGCGATTTTTACTATAGTATATACTGGAGTCAAAAAATATTTTCAATAAGTTCCCACGAAAACTCCTTACAATTTCAATAATTGTCAAATCAAAAAACTAAAATGGGTCATTTGACCCCTCGTAGTAGGTTTAGTGTTAATTTGGTTCATTGACCATTGATCTTGATTAAAAACAATTGTGATCGATTTAATCTAACATTTCCATCGAATTATTTCTTTCCCTCTTTATTGATAGAATCAAGCAATGAGCTAATAAATTAGTCCTTAATTGCAATCGATAATCGAATGTTTCAACTGTAATCATTAGAGGATAATTGCAATTGATAACCGAATATTTTGACAATAACCGTTAGTGGATAATTGTAATTGATAATCGGATATTTCAACTACAATGGTTAAAATCGGTAACTGGTATGAAATATTGTCCAACTCTGTGAAAAATTATAATACTGGTGTGCATGTTCATTGTTCAATTTTGACTACATTCTTATTGTTTATTTTTTAGTTGCACCGACTCGCCCGCCCCTTATGTGTCCTTTTAAATGGAAATGGCCTAAGAAAGATCATACTAACAGGAAAGATAAAACATACAAAGTTAGATTAACAAAACAGAAGTGTCCTCATTATGCTGAGGTACTATGGAGAGGATAATTTTTACCTGTGTTTATTTTAAACGCCATAATTAGTGTCTTCAACTTGGGATTAACTCTTTACATTCGAGGCAGTAGGGTTGCCACGTTTCAGGGTTAATCTATTACAAATATAAATTAATAAAACATAATAATATTCTCTTGCAATCTAGCCCTTTATGTGCTGCGAAATATCCGAAGGTATACCGAACAAGAGATCTACCAAGACACCAAAACCAATTGCACCACCAAAAACTGAAGAAAACCCAAAACCTGAAGAACCGAGTCCAATGGAGAAGATTGAGATTTATTACTTTGATCATGGGAATTCCGCGTAGGTGCAATCACGCTTCTACAAACACATTTTTAAACGTTAACAGAATAAACTTGAACATGTACAAACACAAAAGAAAGAAAAATAATCCAAACAATAAACTTGAACATGTACAAACACAAAAGAAAGAAAAATAATCCAAACAAAGGAACTTTTGTAAAAGGATTCATGCTTTTTTCGCACAGATATTTCCGAACAACGGACTCTCCACCGATTTTAGCGACAGAAAAATGCGCAGAGAAGACGGACCAAGCAGCAACACGATTTTGGGCTGAAATATTCGGAACAGTCCACATCGGCACCGCGTTTGTCACCGCGTTTATCCTGCAATTAATTCGCTTTGTGCTCTACAGCATAATCAGACCGCTCACCGTGGGCATTCTGCAAATGTTTGCGGATTATTTCATAAAACCCTGCCTGTCCATCCTGTTCAACGCTATTATTCAGCCTGTGTTGATTCTGTTCTACAACATCGCCACATCTTTGAAGGACCTCTGCGAACCCATCGCAGAGGCAGTTGGTCTATTCTTGAGGGAGATTGCTAACGTGTTCGCAGCGATTAGGATAGTGGAAGTGAAACAGGGTGTCCCTTCTACTGTCGCTTGCACTTGAAAGGAGAAAATGTGTTTCCATTGTAAGTTTATAGAAATCTTAGCTTGCGGAACAAATATATGTAGAACTTCTTAACACTTACACCTACCGGAAGCCTATTAATAGGATTTTCAATAATTGTGCTGTACCAAAAGGAAGCATTTTCTTTTAGATTGCAATTTTAAATGAAACTATTAGATATTGAGGGGGACTAGTTAGTTCACAATGAAAACTGCTGTTGCTATTGAAGGTTCCATTAAAAAGTGTTTAGTCGTGACCGTAGATTTTTCAGAATTATGCAATAATCACTGGTCGGTGATGTGCTGACATCACTTGCGAAACAAAAGTATACCTTAACGATGATCATTTGTACCTTACGGCATGGTAGAAGGTGATTTGGTTTTGGAGAAACTGGAGACAGGATTTTAAAAGGACCTGGAACTCTTCCGCTGAAAATACTCGCAGGATCAAAAAAGGACAGCGAAAGATATAATCTACGTAAATGTATACTGTACGCTTGAGTGAATAATAATTATTGTTAATTAGCTGTATCTGATAGTATTTTCATCGTAGAGGGGCATAAAAGGGCTTCGTTTACGAGGGACATTGTTCGAACAATGCCGATTCCAGGACTGGAAATAAAAAGAGTTAGAACGAAAATAACACGTGCCTTAACACCAGGTATATATTTGGTATTACTTTAACTTTACAATATTATTATCGTTTCATTCGCTTTGTCTCATATCGTTATTTGTATTTTTTTTTTTTTTTTACAGAACAAATTATCTCTTATAGCAACTAACTTTGTCAATAATAATCAATAATCATCCTTCGTCTCTTCCGTATATCTTACTGTTTAATAAATTATGTACAATCTCACAAACAACAAACGGAGGAACCTAATTACATCATGTAGTTGTTGTTCACACTTCGCTATGTACAGGTACTACTGGTTTTTACAGAATTGCGCTTTCGCTCCACCTGCGTGTGGTCGTTTATTATTTTTTTTAAACTCTGTTGCTCGCATATTCTATGGTTTTTAAAAAAAGAGAGAGACAGAGAAAGAGAGGGAAGGGGAGAAGGGAGAGAAAGAGAGAGAAAAAAATTAAAACGGTGGAAAACAAACGCCTATCGTCACCTAGTCTCAGGAACTGCAACCTCTGGCTTGCTGTGCATTGCGATCTAGGTGGCTGTGGTCGGAGTCTCCTGGATGGCTAAGGTTTGTGAAGGCGCAGATGATGATGTCGAGTCACCTGGAACCAGAAGACCACTGTCAATCATTGTAATCCCATCATGCTTGTCGAAGACAATAAAAATGTACCATTATCTTCTTAGAATGAAGTTCATTTTTACTGTGGCAGCCATCTTTAATTCTAGCGAATTAAGGGGGTAGACTCTTGTTTCGTCGATAATGCAAAAATGGGATTTGTGATAAAAGATTAATTTAAGACGCGATCGTCCTCAAAAGTCCTATTTTTACGTTTACGAGGCGCAGTTTGCATTATTCGGAAGCATAAAAGTTAATCGGCAAAAGATAATGGAATAATAACGTTTGAAAATTGATACACACCCAACTAATTTTTTTGGCTATGGCTGCCATTTTCAGAATCTCGTTATACGGTATTATTTTGTAAATTACCAATCGTTCTTAAAAAATATGTGGACTTCAAAGTAATGGAAACGAATGTACAACGCAATAGTAAAGGATAATGTAAAAATGGTTTCCTTGAGGCTGAAGAGATTAAACAAAAACATGAACATGCATATAGATATTCGACGACCATTATCCCGGTGTGCGTCACCACGTCCATTTATGTAACCGCGCGATTTTAGTGGGTCGGTATCGCTTGTATCGTTATACATATACAGGGTGTACCGTAATCGATGGTGCAAATAGGAAGGGGTTGGACGATCAAATAATTCTGTCCTCCTTTTTCATATGTGCACTTCCTACGTGGGACGTCACTGGCTAACACATTGAATGCCACTTTAATTTTGCGATTATCAGACCATTTCACCGTTTTATTTTATTATTCGACGATTTTCATCATTTTTATTCGTCCACAACTCGTAAACCGAAATTGTTCAAGCCCGACGAAATTTTCAGCACGTGTATATAACTTGCTATCAATTATGAGACTGACTGTATATTCTTCTATATTGTAACTTCTAAATATATTCTTGCGAGTCGATCAATGTCAGTCCACTGATCTCGCATCAATTTATTTCAACTCGAAGCGGTTTACTTTAATTTTCCTTTGAATGCTATCTTTTAAGGGGGTAGACTCGTTTCCAGGATTTCAAGGGTGCGGGATGCGCCTTCTCAATTCTCGATAATGCAAAGATGGGGGTTTTTCAGTAGTCAAAAACATTATATGAAAGATCAATCTAGGTCGCAATAGCCCTCGAAAGTCCTATTTTTATGTTATAAGGCGTAATTTGCATTATTTATGAAAATAGCTACATGCGCAGCTTTACGCTTCCGAATAATTCAAATTACGCCTTGTAAACGTAAAAATAGGACTTTTGAAAGTACTATTTTTATGTTACAGGGCGTAATTTGCATTATTTATGAAAATAGCTAAATGCGCAGATTAACGCTTCCGAATAATGCAAATTACGCCTTGTAAACGTAAAAATGGAACTTTTGAAAGTCCTATTTTTATGTTACAAGGCGTAATTTGCATTATTTATGAAAATAGCTACATGCGCAGCTTTACGCTTCCGAATAATTCAAATTACGCCTTGTAAACGTAAAAATAGGACTTTTGAAAGTACTATTTTTATGTTACAGGGCGTAATTTGCATTATTTATGAAAATAGCTAAATGCGCAGATTAACGCTTCCGAATAATGCAAATTACGCCTTGTAAACGTAAAAATAGGACTTTTGAGGGCGACTACGGCCTAGATTGATCTTTCATCTAGCCCTTTTGACTATCGAAAAAACCCTTGCAATCTTAGAAACGAGTATACTCCCTTAGCCTCTTAACTGCGGAAATTAGTTTTAAAAAACCCCGACTGAGTGCGGAATTAAAATCAAGCAATGTCAAGTATACACGTCGAACGCAGAGCAAATGGTCCTATTATAAATTTTACCAGAAACGAGGAAGGATTACATGTTTATTTGATAAAAAATTAACAATTCATTCTTGTAACGGTTATTGTTATTGCACCGCAATAGAGTTCTGGATTGACGTGTATACACGTCGAACGCGGTTAACTGGTTAAGAAATAAATTCTTCTGAAACCTTGATACACACAGGTATCTTCTTAAGTGTAAAAAAACTGAATTATCTGAGTTTATATATCACTAAATTGTCTCAGGGACTCATTGGCTCGTGAGCTCTTCACATGGCAGTGAATGTGTCGAGGGTTGAAAAAGTGAAAGAAGAAAGAGAGTCGCTCTTTCAGATTTAGACACAAGGTCTCGGCAGCGGTTGCATAATAATATCGATCGTGGTTGGTCGAGCCTTACCCAAGAGGGCAGCCTCTAAGTCCCCCAAGATCTCCGTTTCCTTGGGATCGATCAGGTTGAAGCGTTGATTAAGGAGCGTGAGGTGGGCGAACACACAATTGAGGTGAGCGTGCAACCCCAATAGTGCTACCTCTCTGAAGTGGCAGTGGTAAATGTGTGCCACCACGTGGTACAGTAGCCGCAGGATCTTACGCACTATCGATTCGAACGAGCTAGGAAATTCATTTGCTGAAACATCAACGAAAACGAGTGATTAATACCGTTTCTGCTTCCTTCCCTTCGGCAGCGCATCATTCGTTGCGCTACCCTCGAGTTTCTACGACGTTGTATACACGCTAGAGCTCAGCCAGAAGCTGGTTCTTCAATTTTTAGAAAACAGAAAAACAGAGAATAATTACTGAATGTTTTTTAATCGTTTGTTTCGTAATACTTTTATTGTATCGTTATAACCTCGTTCAGTGACCATTCATTTTGAACTGTATATCATTGGGAAGCTCTGAATTTTCTTTTTAAATATATATAACCGACTTATGACATTTATAAACATTAATTTAATAGTATTTTCAAGTTTTTAAAGTGTAAGAACCCTTTTTTCCAGTTTTACAAATCTTATTGTACACGTTTTTACCCAGAAATCTTTTTTTAACACTTTTCTAGCAAAGACTATCGACTCGGAAAGCACACAAGACCAAAGGATTAAATTGACACAAATTGTTTCACGAAACAGAAATGAAGAAATTATGATTCATGATTTTAATTAAATTTTAAATTCTTCCGCAGTTTTTAGATAGTGGCTAAAGTTGGTGCACTCAATATATCAGCGCGAAAATTCATTATCAAGTCTGACAAAGTAATTAAAACGTTGAACAATTGAAGTAGTTAACGTGTTCGTTCAGTGTACTTTTTCTAGGAAATTGGTGTGATTAAAATTTCTTGAAAACTGTTCATAAAAATGTAAATTCACTGCGATCGTTTACCGAAACGCGGAGTTTTATCTTTGTTGAAATCACATTAAGCGGAGATCCACAGTTTCTCAAGCAAATTAGCAAACTAAAACATCCTTTAGAAACAGCCTTTATCAAAAATGCCATCGATATTTCTTGAAATGAACAGTTTCTACTATTCCGAGTATGCTCAAATTACACGAAACCATAAAGATTCGTCCTGACAATGACCAACAACGGATAGAAACATAGTTTCGCGATCTAACGAGGGCGCATATAATAAACAAAAGTGGCGAATCCATAAAACCGTCGCTGCGAGAGCAGACCGGTCATAAAATAAACTTTTTTCCCCGTCAGATTCATAAAAGTTTCAGAGATCTCGATTCGGGATCTCGTCAGATCTGGGTTAGGTGCTGCCATAAAATTCAAAATTGCTCATCGAACAAATGAACGAATATTTTTTGTGCTTTCGCCCGTCTATCTCATCCGCTATCTGTACTACTTACCATATTTCGTAGGAAATATAGTCTCGTCACTAACGGTGCGTTGTGTAAAAGTCATAACATAATCTATATACTGTGGCGCTGCCACTCTCGTTTTCTTCCCCTTCTCGTCGAACCACAGATACGTTCTGAAACAGTAATAATAATAACAATTACTGGACCGCAGATCTTTACGTCAAATCAACGGTTTCCAACATTGGGAGGCGCCAAATTTTTTTAATACAATATTCTTAATAAAAAAGGTAACAAAATTATATTTTATTATAATATATATATATGTTTATATTATATAATATTTGTAATCAAAGGTAGAGAGGCGAGGAAAAAAATTATTATCAGGGACGCGTGGTAAAATAATGGTTGGAAACCGCTGTTAAATGAAAATTGTCTATATCAATTCATTCCTTCTTTAATAATCTTTATAAGTAAACAGCGAATCTTTATGTAAAATCAAAATTTTTTGAAAGTGAAATTTATTTTCAGTCTTAATATGTTTTAATATTTTTGTCATAAACGCTTAAAATCCGTTGTCTATTTATAAGTTCGAAATAATATATTAGCATTCTGAAACTGTTTAATCAATTTAGTCATGTGAGAAAATTCTGAAAAAAATCTAACAGATGTTAAATATAGCCAGATCCATATACTGTAATTAATTCAGATTTTTAAGTAGAACATCCCGGTTGCAAAAAATGAAAAAAATCTAACAGATGTTAAATATAGCCAGATCCATATACTGTAATTAATTCAGATTTTTAAGTAGAACATCCTGATTGTAAAAAATGGAAAAAATCTGAAAATGCACAACTCGAAGGTTGACAAATCGTTGATGGACCTATCGAATGGTCCATTAGCTTTTTGATTAGGTCCTAGAGGATCATACACTCATTTGTTATTCTAGTTATTGCCTATTTCTAGCTACTGACGTTTTGAAACGATAAGAGAGCGAAATTACTCGACCGGGTAATGTCGGCCGAACGAAGCAACAAAGAGAGAAATGGCCGGAGAAAAAAGTTACGAGAGGATATGAGAGAGAGAGAAAATTGTTCGGAGAACGCTCCTCAAAAGTCTTCGTCTGCATCGTACTTTTTGTTGTTCGAGCACTGTGTTGTTAGACGAAAAAACTTTCAGAAACGTCAAAGAATTCTCGTCGCTCCGAGAACTGAATTTCTGGACCTCCAATTACGTTTTGTGCGAGGCACATTAACGCTTAATACGTCGGGAGAATTTTATTATTAAGATCCTTTATGATTGTAATGTACTAAAAAACATATGTTCGACTTGTCAAATGCATTACATATCTGTTTCTCCGAATTGTTTTAGAAGGTTCAGACTATATCCATTATAACGTGGATTAAATAAATTCAATTGGAAATTCATCACGTTTCCGTTCTTTTCAATCAGAAAAATATCCCGGATATATTGATAACAGGTTCGCAAAAGAAATTATTACAAACAAAAATTTGTTGCCATTTTTTATGATTGTAATGTGCTAAAAAACCACACAGAAATGTTCGACTTATTTAATTCATTTCACATTTGTTTTGGAAGGTTCAGAGATCCTCAGTTGGGATAATCGAAATTACACTAAATCGTGGATTAAATAAACAAATTCAATTCGAAATGCATTATGTTTCGGTTTATTGCAATCAGAAAAAAGTCAAGGATATACTGGCATTAGTTTTACAAAAAAAATCAGTATAAACCAAAAAAGTTTTGCAATTTTTTAGCATTGCAATGTACTAAAATCTGTTTTTCACAATCGTTTCAGAAGATTCGGAGATCCTCAGTTTGGATAATCGAAATTCTAGTAAATCGTGGATTAAATAAACAAATTCAATTCGAACTGCATCATGTTGGGTTCATTGCAATAAGAAAAATGTCTCGGATATACTGGCATTAGTTTTACAAAAAATATCATTATAAAACAAACAGGATTTGCCATTTTTTATCATTGCAATGTACTAAAATCTGTTTCTCACAA
>CM052198.1:6941271-6964723 GCA_028455805.1 Lasioglossum figueresi | reverse complement strand
TAATTGTAGATATCCACCGACGAGTCGTTTCTTTATAAAATAAGAAAATACTAGTCGAACAATCTGCAATCTTGCTTTGTTTGAATAACAACTTTTTGATTAGCTTCGATTTCAGTAGATTCCAATTTAATAGCAATAAAAAATAAATAATTGCAGATATCCACTGTCGAGTCGTTTCTTTATAAAATAAGAAATTACTAGTCGAACAATCTGCAATCTTGCTTTGTTTGAATAACAACTTTTTGATTAGCTTCGATTTCAGTAGATTCCAATTTAATAGTAATAAGAAATAAATAATTGCAGATATCCACCGACGAGTCGTTTCTCTATAAAATAAGAAATTAAGAGACGAACAAGATTGCCCCTGAAATTGATTTAAAAAAGAAGAGATGATTGCAATCTTTATTATCAACGATTGGAGAAGACTGTAATGCGGTAACAATAAAGAATAAATGATTTAAGATAGCAACTGACAAATGATTCCGTGAAAGCGAATTATTTGTTCAACAAGAGGCAATTGCGGCTCGGTACGTAGTTCCGTCGAGATTGCGATCGATGGATCGACGTGGCTCAAATCTCTCTTCGTTTTCGCCGGTCTGCTGGCAAGGATCTCGCGAAAATCACCGCGAAAATGAAACGCGCGCTGGAAATAACGAGAGCCGACATGGAAACGACTAAATAATGGCGACCCTTCGACGCTGAACATAGTAATCAGCGCGCGGCCGAGCGGATTTTCCTGCTGCGATTTACGCTCGCTCGGTTGTTCTATCTTCGGCATTGTGCGACTCGCACCAGGAAAATAATGCGAACCGCGACGAATGTGGCCGGCATACTTCTCTTAACCAAGGGAAATTAAGAACCGTTCTTAGAAACGAGCACTCGCAATCCTCACGCAAAAAGAAACCCTTTCAGAATATTCTTCGGAAGAAAATTTGCAAATTCTAACTCCTCGAATTCATTTTTTCACAGAAGATAATTAAACTGGAATGCAACAACTTTGTTTGTCATTTTCAAATTAACCCCATCAGAATATTCTTCTGAAGAAAATTTGCAAATTCTTACTCCTCGAATTCATTTTTTCATAGAAGATAATTAAACTGAAATGCAAGGACTTTGTTTGCCATTTTCAAATTAACTCCTTCAGAATATTCTTCGGAAGAAAATTTGCAAATTCTAACTCCTCGACTTCATTTTTTCACAGAAGATAATTAAACTGCAATGCAAGGACTTTGTTTGCCATTTTCAAATTAACTCCTTCAGAATATTCTTCGGAAGAAAATTTTCAAATTCTAACTCCCCGACTTCATTTCTTCACAGAAGATATTAAACTGGAATGCAAGGACTTTGTTTGCCATTTTCAAATTAATTCCTTCAGAATATTCTTCTGAAGAAAATTTGCAAATTCTTACTCCTCGACTTCATTTTTTCACAGAAGATAATTAAACTGGAATGCAAGGACTTTGTTCGCCATTTTCAAATTAACTCCTTCAGAATATTCTTCGGAAGAAAATTTGCAAATTCTAACTCCTCGACTTCATTTTTTCACAGAAGATAATTAAACTGGAATGCAAGAACTTTGTTCGCCACTTTCAAATTAAGCCCTTCAGAATATTCTTCGGAAGAAAATTTGCAAATTCTAACTCCCCGACTTTATTTTTTCACAGAAGATAATTAAACTGGAATGCAAGGACTTTGTTCGCCATTTTCCAATTAACCCCTTCAGAATATTCTTCGAAAGAAAATTTGCAAATTCTAACACCTTGATTTCATTTTTTCACAGAAGATAATTAAACTGGAATGCTAAAACTTCGTTTGCCATTTTCAAATTAACCCCTTCAGAATATTCTTCGGAAGAAAATTTGTAAATTCTAACTCCTCGACTTCATTTTTTCACAGAAGATAATTAAACTGGAACGCAAGGACTTTGTTTGCCACTTTCAAATTAATCTTCCGGCAAGCAGCACAGATTTCGTAATTATTTCTTCGACGGGATACGAATTTTTAAATTAATTTTTCACAAGCAACACCGATCTTCTAGGCTTTCTGTAATGGGTTCTAATTTTAACATCAACTGCTGACAAGGAAACGAAATTTTCAAAGGAACTTTTTACACAAAAGCTTCTTAAATTAATTTCTTTTAAGGGATAGAAGCTTTCAACCTCACTTTTCAGGACGAACAAACACGTTTAAACTAAGTTCTGGCATAGTAAAAAAATGGTTAAGAATTATTTCTTTTGGGATCAACCGTTTACGCGGAAAAGAAACTGTCGAATGAAAACTGTTCCGAATGAATTTTCTAAATTATTTCATTGAGATGATTAGCTCTTTTTTCCTGTGTTAGTGAAATTGCAGAGTCACCCGATATAGCGAGTCGTTAGCGATGATTAAAGTCCCGGCAGAGGTGTCGGGTTGAAACGTCGAAAACTGAGGCATAAATAGATAAAATTCTATTCGGGTATATGTGTACGTATTTAATATACGGGCGACGATTAAAAATATTCCCACCAAGCTTTAATTAAATCGTAGGAGAAAATGGGCGGACAGGTATCCCGACGACGCCGAGATAAGTATGCGTGAAGCTCGACGTGCCGTGATGGGATGCGGCAGATGGCTCGAATTAAAAGTAATTTATTATAGCAACCGCGCGTGCATATTAGCGGAGCGTAGATAACCGGCGACGAAACATGCGAGAAAATATGCTTATCGATCGCGGCAGCCTTTAATTCATAAGAGTGCATCAATGTCCTAGACGATGCTTGTAATTAGCAATGTAAACGTACAGGTTTATTAAGCTGCATAGACTGATAGAAATGTAGCAGGAACGATAACGTAATAGAGTGTATAATTTCAAACACATTCAACTTAGTGTTAGCTTTGCAAAGAATGCAGGAAAAATTGTAGAGAAAAAGTAAAGAATTTGATATTGTATGGAACAGCCTGTATAATTCAGAACAAGAAGCAAGACATGGGAGAATGATTAATAGAATTATAAATTTGTCTATAGCTGTATACGAAGGTTAAACAAAATCATTATGTACAAAATGTTTCACGTGCTATGAAACAGCCTGTATAATTGAGAGCAAGAATCTAGAGAATTAGAAATTCTGAATCAAATAGATAATTGAATAGAATGGGATACAAAGAGGAAAGAGAATGAGTTCAGAAGGAATTCAATATATCGTAAATGTATCACATAGTATGGAACAGCCTGTATAGCTTCATAACCGGAGGAGACAGGATACAATAAAAATCCAGGCGGTTACGGAGCCGTGAAGTTTACGATGAGTCTACAAACACCGGAGAAAATTGAGAGATAAAGTATACGATATAAAGTTGATCAAGGGAAACAAGCCTCGTACTATAAAACAGACTGTATATCTGGAAACATAAGACCCAACGTGAACCACGGATAATTTTTACGGTCAATAACGAGGATGATGCACACGGTTCTACCACTGATCTACCAAGAGCTTGGAGAATATTAAAAACGTTTTTGTACAAGTATAAAATAGAAATGGTCCTTATTTTATGAAGTAGTCATGTAGTCATATATATACAGAATGTTCAATTTTAATTTGGACCACGAACACAAAAACGAATTGGGTAACTCTAAGTAAAAAGGTAAAAGGTCTAGTTAAAAATGCTGCATTTATTATGGAACAGCTTATACGTAGCGGCGATTAAAATCGTCAAAAAATGTTGCATTTATTATGGAACAGCCTGTACGTAGCGGCAATTAACCCTTCGCACTCGGAGCTATTTGAACTTCAAAATTAAACATTTTATTCCGACCTGGAATAATTCGATTCCATATGATTTTGTTCATTTGAAGGATATGAAATTGATATAATACCTCATACAATACTTAAATGTTTAGTAATTCCCTCGATATCTATATATTTAATAATGTCCACAATATTTTGAATAATGGTACTGCAATCTTTAGTGGTGACTCTGAGTCACCACTAGAATCTTAAGGGTTAAAATTGTCCAAACGTGTTGCATTTATTATGGAACAGTCTGTACGTAGCGGCGATTAATATCGCCCAAAAATGTTGTATTTATTATGGAACAGCCTGTACGTCGTGGCACTTAACCCTTTGCACTCGGTGCTACTTGAACTTGAAAATTAAATATTTTGTTCCGACCTAGAATAATTCAATTCCATATGATTTTGTTCATTTTAAGGATATGAAATTGATATAATACCTCATACAATACTTAAATGTTTAGTAATTCCCTCGATATCTATATATTTAATAATGTCCACAATATTTTGAATAATGGTACAGCAATCTTTAGTGGTGACTCTGATTCACCATTAAAATCGCCGTTAAAATCGTTAAAAAATGTTGCATTTATTGTGGAACAGCCTTTGGAACAGCTAGAACGTCGATTAAAATCGTCCAAAAATGTTGCATTTCTTATGGATCAGCCTGTACATCGGAGACAGGAGCGTCAAAACGGTGCCTCAAGAAGCAAAGGGAAGAAAATTTGGCAAAATTTAGGACATGGGTTCAGATCACCATGAACGACCCATATATTATTGAGCGGCCTATATTCCCAGTAGTCGAAGGGATCTCCGCAAGATTCGTAAGGTCGCGTATTTGGGCGGCGGGTCCGCAGGGAGGGGAGAGAGAAAATTGGGAAACGCGGGCACAGAGGCTAGGACGGAATGGAGAGAGAGAAAGAGTAGAGAGAGAGAAAGAGAGAGTGCGGAACGCGGTGAAACGCGGACGCACCCGCAGCTATACCCGTCTCATACCGAGACCTATACCGAACTTTACCCGTCTCTCGTACCCGCACCGTCACCCGCGAAGGGCTCGCCCCCGAAAGGGAGAAAAGGTGGGAGCAGAGAGGGCAGCAATGCGACGGTAGTTGCGCCAGCGACGCCGTACGCCGTGTGCCGTGTGTTGGGATCAGCTGTGAGCTGGCAACTCGAGTCAGCTGACTGGCCGGCCCCTCTGCTGCCCCTCTGCTGCCACTCCAACTCTGCGACAATCAATATCCCCCGCTGTGCCCCCGCGCGATTCCGCCCCTGCTTCTATCCCTACTTTCTCGGGTCCTGCTTCGAGACACGTATACGTAGCGACAAGTTGCTCGATTGCCACGTTAGAGAAAATCAAACTTGGGCATTATCGAAATAAATCACAGTAGAACCTAAATTAACCTCAAACTGCGGAATTTAGTTTTGAAAATCCCCGACCGGGTGCGGAATTAACGCTAGGCTCACGGAGGTCTAAATATAACTATTTCACATTAATTTATAAACATGACAAGAATGTGTATATCCAAATTTTTTGCCATTTTTCCGATAGTATATACCCCAAGAATTAAATTTGCTAAATGATTTCTCAGGGAAGCATCTTTACAATCTTAATAATTGGAAATTAAGAATATTAGAACCCGCCATTTTGACGGGCCTCGTAAACCTAGTGTTAAAATCAAGCAACGACGAGAATACACGTCGAACGCAGAGCAAATGGACCTATTATAAATTATACAAAATACGAGGTAGGATTACATTTTTATTTGATAAAAAATTAAGAATTCATGCTTGAAAAGGTTATTGTTATTGCACCGCAATAGAGTTCTGGATTCACGTGTATACACGTCGAACGCAGTTAACTGGTTAACCGGCTTGATCGGGAGACAGCCCGGATAAATTAACCTGTAAACTGCGGAATTTAGTTTTAAAAATCCCCGACTGAATGCGGAATTAACGCTAGGTTCACGGAGGTCTAAATGTAACTATTTCACATTAATTTATAAACGTAACAAGAATGTGTATATCCAAATTTTTGGCCATTTTTCCGATAGTATATACCCCAAGAATTAAATTTGCTAAATGATTTCTCGAGGAAGCATCTTTACAATCTTAATAATTGGAAATTAAGAATATTAGAACCCGCCATTTTGACGGGCCTCGTAAACCTAGTGTTAAAATCAAGCTACGACAAGTATACACGTCGAACGCAGAGCAAATGGTCCTATTATAAGTTTTACGAAATACGAAAAATTAAGAATTCATTCGTGAAAAGGTTATTGTTATTTCACCGCAATAGAGTTTTAGATTGACGTGTATACACGTCGAACGCAGTTAACTGGTTAAAGCCCGATGGATGATCGAGACCCGAGGGTCGTAATTAATATTAAATTATTAATGCTCTCGGCGCAAAGGTTCGATCATTTGTTACTTGATTTACAAAGCAATTTTGCAAACTGCTAAAGTAATTCCGACGTTTCGATCTTCATTCAGATCATCTTCAGAGGTTACTAGAATTGCGTCTGTGAAAATGTTTTTTAATAAATTAAGAATATTTTGAAATTTAGGAATACGTAACCAAAAAATGCTACTCACTAGCTTTGTGATGAAAATGAATAATTATCATAATTCGTAATTAAAATGTGCATTATGTTCCAAAATGAATCTTTTATTTTTTTGAAAATTTATATATTTTTCTTTTATAATGTAATCATATTTAAACCCATATCTGTTTATAATCGGAATCTGGTTAATCGAGGCCCTACTGTATTTGAAAAGTAGTCGTTCAGACAGAAAGTTATTTTATTTGGCTACATTCGAAATAATCGTACCTTATTTGAGATAATCGTTTCATATTTCATTAAAAATTATTCGCACTCTATGAGATTTTTTATTCAATACGGGTACTAGAGATCAATTTTAAAAGCGACTGCAGCTTTTAATCATTAAATTTAGTTAATTCGATAGCCTACTCTTGAGGTGAATTTATTTATTTTGTTTGAACAAGATAATTGAAATAGAATATTATTTTATTACAGGAAGTCATCATCAGGAATAACATCATCTAATAGCTTCATTTAAGATTGCAATGTAAATGAAAATTTCTATGCTTTCTTTTGGTACAGCAGAATTATTGAAAATCCTATTAATAGGCTTCCGGTACGTAAAATGTTAAGATTGCAATGTAAATGAACATTTCTATGCTTTCTTTTGGTACAGCAGAATTATTGAAAATCCTATTAATAGGTTTCCGGTACGTAAAGTGTTAAGATTGCAATGTAAATGAAAATATCTATGCTTTCTTTTGGTACAGCAGAATTATTGAAAATCCTATTAATATACTTTTGGTACGTAAAGTATTAAGATTGCAATGAAAATTAAAATTTCTATGCTTTCTTTTGGTACAGCAGAATTATTGAAAATCCTTATTATAGGCTTCCGGTACGTAAAATGTTAAGATTGCAATGTAAATGAACATTTCTATGCTTTCTTTTGGTACAGCAGAATTATTGAAAATCCTATTAATAGGTTTCCGGTACGTAAAGTGTTAAGATTGCAATGTAAATGAAAATATCTATGCTTTCTTTTGGTACAGCAGAATTATTGAAAATCCTATAATAGGCTTCCGGTACGTAAAGTGTTAAGATTGCAATGTAAATGAAAATATCTATGCTTTCTTTTGGCACAGCAGAATTATTGAAAATCCTATTATAAGGCTTCTGGTACGTAAAGTGTTAAGATTGCAATGTAAATGAAAATTTCTATGCTTTCTTTTGGTACAGCAGAATTATTGAAAATCCTATTAATATACTTTCGGTACGTAAAATGTTAAGATTGCAATTAAAATTAAAATTTCTATGCTTTCTTTTGGTACAGCAGAATTATTGAAAATCCTATTAATAGGTTTCCGGTACGTAAAGTGTTAAGATTGCAATGTAAATGAAAATTTCTATGCTTTCTTTTGGTACAGCAGAATTATTGAAAATCCTATTAATATACTTTAGTAATATACTTTGTATACTTAATATAAAGTGTTAATGTTACCCGTCCTATTACCATCAATTTCAGTTACCACGTATCGGTCGATCACGCGTCGATCTTCAACAACGAAGACTATTATCCTCAAAAACAATGAAGCTTGCGGCAACGTTGAATACAGGAATGCAGAGAGTACAGCGATGATCGATTCGTGGGACAGTTACGTAAAGAGGATCGACTTCGTCGGTAGTCCGCGTGCAACCCTTAACTGCGAAGAAGGGCGTAAAGTAGACCGTGACCTTGACACGAGGTTCTACGGAAGCCCCTCTCTCTCTCTCGAAAGCCCCTGGCGAGCTTAGCACAGAGCCAGAAGCACGAGTAGGGACACGATAATGATGCATTTTCTGGAAACCAGGGAAACGCAACTCACTCAGACCTGACCCGTGTACGGAAACCGCTTTTCAGGGCTGTTTAGAGTTCGTAGTACGCGGGGCTCGTTAACCGAATAGAAATCGAGAAGCTTTCGAGAAGCTTTCGAGAAGCATCGATCGCTTCTTCAAGATCGTTCCAAGAATTGTGAGGATCATTCTGACTATTCAGATGATCGTGGACTATAATGACTCGATGGACGCAGCAATTAATGCGTTCTGGAGGGATTTGCGAGGGTGCAGGACACCTTGAAGAGATCTCCAAGCATCGTCCAGATTTTAGATTCTGAAGAGATGTTGAAAATTATTTTAGACAGCGGGTTTTATGCATTTATTGTTTCACATATTCTCTAAAATGAGAAGATGTAATTTAAAGCAGCAAATAAATTAGAAGAATTTAAATATACTGTTATATGATTTTCAACCTGTTAAACATATTAAGAGAAAAAATAAATTTCCATTTCAGTCCAGGTTGTCGCGATTCAGGTAGAAAAATTGTTATTTTGCC
The DNA here is from genome assembly GCA_028455805.1 of Lasioglossum figueresi. NCBI lineage: Eukaryota > Metazoa > Arthropoda > Insecta > Hymenoptera > Halictidae > Lasioglossum > Lasioglossum figueresi. The sequence continues at coordinate 6,956,043 of CM052198.1, read as the reverse complement.
GTAAAGAACAATTCAATATCTTTTATAATAACATCACAATAATTGTTCGAAGTTGAAAAATGTGTCTTTTTGTTTAAACTCAATTTTCTCAAAGACTGTACGTATAGGAGAAAAATTAAGGTCAGATTCGGAATCTGCGCGAAAAACTCTATAAGAATCGCATAGTGGGAATCGAAATAATTTTTGGCTGTTGGACAGTGTTATTATAATGTAAATATTGTAATGTCTAATTATTGTAGAATCCAAATTGTTATACTTTAAATTTTTCAGGGGATCTAGTCTACGTATCGACTTTTCAACGATAGTAGAAAGGAGGCTTTCCAATGCTGTTGAAAGATCGCTAGAGTTCCTAGATTATTATAATGTAAGTATTGTAGTGTCTAATTATTGTAGAATCCAAATTGTTATACTTTAAATTTTTCAGGGGATCTAGTCTACGTATCGACTTTTCAACGATAGTAGAAAGGAGGCTTTCCAAGGCTGTTGAAAGATCGCTAGAGTTCCTAGATCTCCTAGGATCGCTAGACACCTTCCCTAATTAAAAAGGTCTTTTGGGCTGGACTAGAAAAAGGAAGCTCTAGACCCATGTCCTCCAGTGAAGGACTCTCGGATCTTCTAAAGGGAGCCCTCCCAAGAGACGTCGAATGTCCCACGAATCGATTCCAATCAAAAGACCACCTCGCTGACGATAAATCGAAAGAACTCCGAGGGTTGTTTTCCCAGATTGTACCGTACAAGTATCTCAAAAGGAATCGTGTTCGCAGGGACGATAAAAGCGTGTGTCTCAGTCCTCCGAAAAAAATTCCAACAGAGCTTCAAAGAAAAATGTTCCTTCGGGTGAATTGAAAGTCCCTTGACGACGTTGAAAGCTATTCGGAAGATCCTACTTTAAAAAGAATTCCTGCAGAAGACTATAAATAAAAGCACTTCTCGATGATGCTCCCTAAAGGGTCCTACAGATCCTTAAAGATTTTCAACGACGCATTAAAGCCCCTTGTTGCTGCGGAAGAACCTAGAGAGAAAACAGACGCGGATACTCTGAAGGAGTTGTATCGCTTCTTGCCAGTTTTCTTCATGTTTAATCCCCTACTCCTTTAAACGAAGCCCGTTAAAGTCTCCGAGAGTCCTCGCTATAGTTCTTCGAACGCCCTCAAAAGTGTCCCAAAAAATGAAGATCTTGCAGCACACGTCATTCAAAAGATCCACCAAAGCCGAAAGAGGCTTCGCTACCGTCAAACAGTTCCAAATAAAGCTCGAGTCTCCTATGTATCATCGTATCACGCAACTAGTCAATTACTTTGCCGGAATCCTCTGAAGATTTATTTCCGTCCGCGTTTTTCTCCATAAAGATGGCGGGCAAAGCGAGTCTCGTTGCAACTCGAGCCACGTCGCTTTTATTTACATAATACACGACCGCATTTTCGCCCAGAACTTCACGAAACTGAAGTCCGCTTAGGCGAAACGAGTTAAGAGGAGGGAAATTGAGAGAAGGAGAGAGAGAGAGAGAGAGAGATGAAACTCAATAGACTGGCGTTAGAGGACAAAGCGTTTTACTGGGACCCATCGTCGTCGGCTGTTTCGCAGCTTTGAGAATGCGTACGGTGTTGCGACGAGGTGTCCACAATGGAGTCATGCAAATTGTTGCAATTGTAAGCACCCTCTTGGATCCTCAATTTAATTGGTCAGCAAGAAATATACAGAGAGTAGAAATTCATTTTTGTTGCTAATACGTTTCCTGCCGTTCTACAATCTCATTTTGTAATTGAACTATTTCATTCGGCTAAATGTGTTACTTTAAAAATTCATTCCTGAAGGGGTCGAGGGTGAAACTGGCCAGTTTTGCCCGTGAAATTTTAATGAAATATAACCTCAGCACAGGTGCTCGAACTTTTTTGTTTTTCACAGTTACGGTTACACTCGAACGATATCATACCGCTGATTTATCGCGTTAAATAAACGTCGCTTCCGCAGAGGGACCACACGACTGTGGCATCGTTTTCCAATTTTCGGAGCCTCACGAGCCGCTTCAATTACCTCGGCGAACCGCTTCGTTTACAGGTAATTACTTAGCCGAGGTTGTAGACGCTGAAGAGGAGGTCGCCTTAACGACGATAAGTAACACGCCGATAAGGAAATTTTCGGGAAACCTGATTACATGCCACAATTAGTGATCAAACTTCTCAAACTTGATTAGACCTGTCGCGCATTTTGCGCGCCAACTATATTCGTCCGTTTCATGCTAACCCTTTGGGACGAAACGAAATTGATTCAGCGAAATACCGAAAAAACATCATTATATGTGAGGAAATAAAGAATCTTTTGAAGGATCTATTTACCAATTTACCAAACTTGTCTAATCTTCAAAAACTATATTCATTCGTTTCATGCTAACCCTTTGGGACGAAACAAAATTGATTCATCGAAATACCGAAAGATCATAACATTATATGTGAGGAAATAAAGAATCTTTTGAAGGATCTATTTACCATTTACCAAACTCGTCTGATCTTCAAAAATTATATTCGTTCGTTTCATGCTAACCCTTTGGGACGAAAGGAAATTGATTCATCGAAATACCGAAAGAACATAACATTATATGTGAGGAAATAAAGAATCTTTTGAGGGATCTTTTTACCAATTTACCAAACTCGTCTGATCTTCAAAAACTAAGAAGGAACAAAATTGATTCATTAAAATACCGAAAGAACATAACATTATATGTGAGGAAATAAAGAATCTTTTGAGGGACCTTTGTACCAATTTACCAAACTCGTCTAATCTTCAAAATCCCACCTGAGCAATTCCGAAAAATGTTCTGAACAATTTCAACTCTGTAGAATCGTAAAGATACCAAGAGAAAAGATATTTCAAGAAACACCGGAGCTCCTTGCTCTAATCAAAATGGCCGAACAGAGTCTCAAAAGGGAAGATCTCCCAAAAACCATCATCCATAAGGTTCCAAAGACGGATTCTCAAAATGACAGTCTTCTAAATGCTCTCAGAGAGTCCCAAGGAAAGAAGGCTTTGAAGAGATACCCTTCTCAAGTGAGCCATCATCAAAATTGACAACCATATATCTATAAGCACAGATTGGAGTATGACAAGGTAGCTATCGCGCTGTATACGACGTCGTCTGTATACTGAAATGTTGCTTCCATCAATCCGCCACGAAACTTGGCAAGCGAGATCCCAGAAGGCCATGCATCATCAGAAGTATCCACAGAAAAAGTAAACGTTCGCAGCGACAGCGTAGATCCCAATATTTAGCATGGTCGCCGATCATTCCTGGCGATCAGGATCCACAGAGTCGACGATAAATTTGGCGTTGGTCCGCGAGTAGAGCCTAACCGTGTATAAATCATGTTCCGCAAGAAGGATCAGCCTTTGCAGAGGACGATGGCCAGCTGAGAGGCGCAGGCGAGAGTCCCGGGGCTTTAACTATGTAATTATCCAGACAATCGAGCATTTCCCGGCGCGAGGAGACGAGGCAAGCTGGAGCCGGCGCTGCGAAGATTGGCGCCAGCCTCTCCGACAGTCGTCCTCTCTTCCTCGCAGGCAGGATTACACCAAGGATGCGATCGATGATGCCGGGAAACGCCGCCCGAAAGGCGCCGAGCACAGCTTCTCTATCACATCCTCTCGTTCTATCTCGTCGAACCTCGCTGACTTCTCTTTCGCGAGCTTTCTCCGAGCAACTTTTCCTAGGTTTGTTTACTCGAGCATCCTACGCGGCCATTAGCTGCTCCCTACGCCATTTTCGACCCCGTTCTGCGAAGCTGACGCACCGGCGGACATCCCGGCACCGTCCTACACCCTTTACTTCCGTCATAGTTCTCGCCCGACGATGGTGGAAAGGGTGGAAATCCTCCGGGATGAATTTACCCTTTGCACACCGAATTATTTCACAATTTTCTTTTTTCCCCAACAACTTCACAGTATTTTGACACTCTATCTACCCGTAGCCTATTCATAGGATTTTCAATAATTGCGCTGAACCACATGGAAGCTTAAAACTCTTCTTTTACGCAATAATCCCGAAGGAAATTAGTGGATTTTTGTTATTGAGGGTGAGTTGTCGGTCTATGATTAAAATTACTGTTGCTATTCAAGGATTCTTTCAACAAATCCTCAGCCATGATCCATAGACTTACAACAATTTTCAAATTATTATAATTATACAATAATAATCACAGGCAGGTAATGTGTTTTAAGTGACGCATTTGAAATTTACTTTCCTTTGAGTGTTACTTATTTTAAACAGTTTTGATTACTTATTGTTTCAAAAAAATCAACGGCTGGATTTTATTTTGAGGAGGTACGCCACTAATTTATTTTTAGCACTTAATCCTGTAGGATTTCCGGGATAAAAGCATATTCGTGGACCCCTTCGGGCTAACGGCTAACTTGTGTACCAAATTTTAATTTTCTGTGTCTTCTGTGTTTCGAGATTTTTTCACCGTTACAGAGCACAGAGGAATAACGCTCATTTAATTACAGCAAATAATCCCGCAGGATTTCCAGGATAATAGCATATTCGTGCGCCCTTTTGGGCTAACGGTTACCTGTGTACCAAATTTTAGTTTTCTAGGTCTTCTGTGTTTCGAGATTTTGTTACCGTTACAGAGGACAGAGGAGCTTGCAATTATATAGTAGATAACTCTCAAACTTTGTTGTAATTTATATTTATTTTCAAGTAAAAGATGAGACAAATAAATACAGTGAGAACCAAACACATATAAAAACCTGTTTTATTTACATTTTTCTTTCTCTGACGTCGAGTCGCACTCGACAAAGGGGTGCAAAGGGTTGAAAGACTGGTACAGAAAGATGAAAAAATGGATGTTTTTCTTTGCATAGATATTATAATCTATTTATTTATTTGTATCTTTAAATTCTTTAAATGTTTTCACTGTTTTATACTATGTCTGTTCATTTTGACTATGAACGCATGAAATTCGCAGCCGAATAATGAAAAACAGAAATATTGTCGTCCCGAAAAAGACTTAGTGGTTACGTTCTGAAGCAATGGTGGGAGCCACGTTTCTTTCAAGGCACGCAAACCGGGCCCATTCTGAAAAATCGTTCTCTCCTTTGTCTCGACGGGAGGCAGAAGGGTTGTTCAGGCGGTCCATACTTTTGAGTCCGCGCTTTTGCCACCGGCTGACAAAGAGAGCGCACATGAAACCTTTTCGTTCGGGGCGTTCCCCGAGTCTCGTTCCGCATGGGACGAAAAATGATGGTACCACGAAACTCGGGTAACTCGAGCCGATTAATGGACTTCCGCTTGTCCTGGAAGGTTGAAACCTCCTTCGAACTGTGGACGGGACACGTGTCCTTCGAGGAGCACGCGAAGGACGTCCCAGATAAAGTGGATAAAGTGGATAAAGTGGATAAAGAGGATAAAGTGGACCGAGAGGACGTGTCCTAAAATGCTGGGTCGATGGGAAATAAATTATCAATGCTCATCAGGAAATCAAATTTAAATATATTTTTAAGGTAATCTTTACCTAGTCTCATAATTTTTAATTTTATACACAAACTCTCGTGGTATAACGATTACCAAGGAAATCTACAATTCCCATCAGAAAAATAAAATTACACAGTTCCTAGTTAATTAACCTCATCGTTGCATTAATAAAAATTCCGAAAGGAGTTCATAATTACCGAAAGATGTACACGATATATATAAGTGTCTATATAAAATTCAAACTTAATTTCTCCACTGAATTCGTAACAAAATTCATCGCTTAATTATTTTCCTGGTTACCTTAATAAAGTCTGCGAAGGAAATCCAGAATTTCCAGCAGACAAATAAAATTCTCCCTTAAAAGCGCACAGCAAGCAATACCTGTACACAATTCCTAGTTAATAAACCTTATCGTTGCAATAATAAAAATTCCGAAAGGAGTTCATAATTACCGAAAGATGTACAAAATATATAAGTGTCTGTATAAAATTCAAAATTAATTACACCACTGAATTCCTAACAAAATTCATCATTTAATTATTTTCCTCGTTACCTTAATAAAAACTGCGAAGGAAATCCAAAATTTCCAGCAGACAACTAAAATTCTCCCTTAAGATCGCACCGGAAGTAGTACCTGTACACATTTCCTAGTTAATTAACCTTATCGTTGCAATAATAAAAACTCCGAAAGGAGTTCATAATTACCGAAAGATGTACAAAATATATATAAGTGTCTGTATAAAATTCAAAATTAATTACACCACTGAATTCCTAACAAAATTCATCATTTAATTATTTTCCTCGTTACCTTAATAAAGACTGCGAAGGAAATCCAAAATTTCCAGCAGACAACTAAAATTCTCCCTTAAGATCGCACCGGAAGTAGTACCTGTACACATTTCCTAGTTAATTAACCTTATCGTTGCAATAATAAAAACTCCGAAAGGAGTTCATCATTTCCGAAAGAAGTACAAAATATATATAAGTGTCTGTATAAAATGCAAACTGAATTTCATCACTGAATTCCTAACAAAATTCATCATTTGATTATTTTCCTGGTTACTTTAATAAAGTCTGCGAAGGAAATCCAGAATTTCCAGCAGACAACTAAAATTTTCCCATGAGATCGCACTGGAAGCAGTACCTGTACACATTTCCTAGTTAATTAACCTTATCGTTGCAATAATAAAAACTCCGAAAGGAGTTCATCATTTCCGAAAGAAGTACAAAATATATATAAGTGTCTGTATAAAATACAAACTGAATTTCATCACTGAATTCCTAACAAAATTCATCATTTGATTATTTTCTTGGTTACTTTAATAAAGTCTGCGAAGGAAATCCAGAATTTCCAGCAGACAAGTAAAATTTTCCCATGAGATCGCACTGGAAGCAGTACCTGTACACAGTTCCTAGTTAATTAACCTCATCGTTGCAATAATAAAAATTCCGAAAGGAGTTCATCAATTTCCTCCGCAATCAAGAACTTCTTCCCTTAAGAGCGCGTTAAAACAAGTATCTGTATAAAATTAAAAATTAATTTCATCAAGGAATTCCTAATTAAATTATTTTCCTCGTTACCTTAATAAAACCTGCAAAGGAAATCCAGAATTTCCAGCAGACAACTAAAATTCTCCTTTAAGAGCACACCGGAAGCGTTACCTATACACATTTCCTAGTTAATTAACCTTATCGTTGCAATAATAAAAATTCCGAAAGGAGTTCATAATTTTCGAAAGGTGTACAAAATATATATAAGTGTCTGTATAAAATTCAAACTTAATTTCACCAATGAATTCATAACAAAATTCATCACTTAATTATTTTCCTGGTTACCTTAATAAAGTCTGCGAAGGAAATCCAGAATTTCCAGCAGACAACTAAAATTCTCCCTTAAAAGCGCACAGGAAGCAATACCTGTACACAATTCCTAGTTAATTAACCTTAACGTTCCAATAATACAAATTCCGAAAGGAGTTCATCAATTTCCTCCGCAATCAATAACTTCTCCCCTTAAGAGCGCACCAAAATAAGTATGTGTATAAAATTCAAAATTAATTTCACCAAGGAATTCCTAATTAAATTATTTTCCTCGTTACCTTAATAAAACCTGCAAAGGAAATCCAGAAGTTCCAGCAGACAACTAAAATTCTCCTTTAAGAGCGCACCGGAAGCGTTACCTATACACATTTCCTAGTTAATTAACCTTATCGTTGCAATAATAAAAATTCCGAGAGGAGTACATAATTTCCGAAAGGAGTACATAATTTCCGAAAGAAGTACAAAATATATATAAGTGTCTGAATAAAATTCAAACTTAATTTCACCACAGAATTCCTAATTGAATTATTTTCCTCGTTACCTTAATAAAGCGTGCAGAGGAAATCCGGAGTTTCCAGCAGGAAAAAAGGAATTCCCCCTTAAGGGCGCGCCGAAAACGTTCTTAATCGCCGCGGGACAGCGAAGAGGAGATTTTCAAGGGACGTCGAAAACCCTCAAGACGCTCGGTCCTCGGTTTCCCTTGAACAAAAGACCCCGAAAAAAAGGTGTCCACTTCCGGTGGCTGGTTAGCATTGCGCAAACCAGAAAGCGAAAGAGAAAAGAAGAAAGATAAGGAAATAAAATCAGAGAGACAGGGAATGAAAGAGAGTGAGAGACAGAGAGAGCGGAGAATGTTCATGTCTGTGAGACAATTGCGAGGCGAACAAGTTGACCGCTTCTGGCTAAAATTAATTTCGAAATGCAGACGAAGCGGTTAATTAAGCCGAGCACCCTTTTCGTCGGCTCGCACGGCGGCGACCAAGAACCAAGATCCTCCATTTCACTCGACTTCTTTCTGTTAGAGCGCCCCGAGAAGATGATACATACCTGGCCGGCGAAATTTTCTTGAAAACTTCAAGGCCGAGGTATTAACTTCCCGGGAAAATTTGCTCTTTCCGTCGCGCGAGACGATATTTCAACGAACCTGATGGAAATCGTGGCCTCTTAACGTTAATGCGATCATAAAAGATTCGGGGCCGGGTTTTTAAACAGCCCTCGGCGACTCCGCCTGAATTTTCGCCACGATTTCCCGACATTCTCTGGAACTATGTACCCACTCGCGATGCTTAACGCCAATTTATTGTGTAGCATAATAGGGGCCAGACTGCTAACGTTAGCGTGGGGTAGGCAAATTCTGTAATAGGATTTAATATTGATTTGGGTAATCGCTGTGCGTCGAGATTGCATCTTGGGACAGGAACCAGAATTATGTTTTACATTCAAGCACGAAAGGAAATCTGTACTTTCGATTACAACTTTTCTAGAAATATGTTGATCTAATGGCAGGCGCTTATATTCGTCGCACGCGATTCAAGAAATAGATTTTCAATATAATAGAATTAATTGTCAACCGTACCTCAACGTGGTAGAAATTTTTTGATGGAAAAACTTTCTGTACTTTCCTCAGACGTAACAAAGTGTGTCCACCGAAGTCCAATATCGGAAGATTTTTCGGTTTGTCGGTAAAAAATTTCAAAGTTATAACGCTTCGAACAGAAATAAGCTCGGATGTGTTTTCTATAGATCATGATCGATTTTCTCGCGATCGGCGGCAGGATATACCGTATGAAAACGATCCTAGCCACTGGAAGAGCCACCGTAGACCCGGGTATAGAAAACTGGGCCACGCAAACACCGGATATCATCTGCGAGTCTTTCTGTGTTAAGGGCAACACGAAGGTCGCGTCGCTTTGAGCTCTACGGTGGTTAAGGTTCTACAATTAGGGGAGGTGAAACTAAATATATACTAATTTGTCCACAAGAAATGCTTTTCAATTTTGTGTTTCGCGATACAGTAAAGTCGCGTTATTTCTCAGCGACCGCCTACCCGGAATTTGTCGAGTGTCGACTCCCTCCACTAAGGGGCAACGTGAACCACAACTAATCCAATTACAAAACCTCTTTAGTTTTCATTATTTTTTTATGGGACTTTCGCCAACTTATTTGTGGCATTTTTCTGATTAAAATTACGCTAAACACGATATAATTTCAACTGTATTTAGTGGTTTAATTGACGATGAAAGTTTCGGGCGCAACGGGGGACAGCGCGATCCGTGTTTACATGCTGTCCTTTTCTACGTTCGGCTTCCTTTGTGCTTTCGGCACGGTAGACTCGAAAATAAAAAGAATAGTGGCCCACACGATATTTCTCCGTGCAGAATACAGCCGTTTGCGAAATAACGCGACTTTACTGTGGCTTTGGAACGCTACGCGACAGAAACCGTGATTCCTGAATGCCGAGGGACGACTTACACGGTATTCGACAGGGATTCTTATTACGAGGGCGTGACGTTCCAACGAACGGGACGACTCCTTGAAACTCAAACATTGACTTAACCTTAATGCCAGCACCGTTTTCAGCGTCCCGGAAGAGGAGGAAACGCGGCAAACATTTCGCGACGGTGTCTCTTGCGTCGATCCCGCGGTTATTATTGGACGGCCGACGACGCGACGCGTTAATTGCTCCGCGACGAAACGGAAAACAAGGAAACTTCGTTTTAGGAACGAGCCACGCGACGCGATTAACCGAGAAATTAGCGCCCTCGTCCGACGACTGATTCTTTCGACCGTGGTGTCGCTTCCTCTTTCATTTATATTCACTGATTTTTTTTAATTGAAATTATGTGCAATATTTTTGCACACTTTTATACAGCTTCTAAGAAAATTTCTTTTAGAGTGAGCAAATCGTGTGCAATATTTTCTTACATTTTTATGTTTGTTTTAAGAAGATTACTTTCACAGCAAACATATTGCATTTTCATAATGCTTCGAATAATATTTCTTTATCTGTGTCTTGAACGATTTTGCTATAGAAAAATTACTATAAATTGCACAATGTACATATTTAAAAACATGTTTTGTCCAAATTGTTGTGTTACAATAAAAGGTCACTAAAAATCTGAATAAACATAATTGAAAATAGTAACTTTTAGTTGTCCATCAATCCAGCGTTAGACAAAATTTTTCAGAATATATGTTAAAAATAATTTCGAGTTTACAAAACGTGTTAATGTGTTATTGACCCCATTTTTCGGTGTGGTGCTTGGGTAACTCTTTTTCAGCGCAGGAAGAAAATGAAGAGTGAAGTAATAGCGAGGGAAAAGCAGTCTAAAAGTCACCCGTTGGTTCGGAGCATGATCGCTAGTCGTTTTTTCGGAACGCAGACCGGTTATTGTCCGACGTTTCAGGCCGCTTATGGCGCCACTCCAAAAACGAGCATTCGCTCTCGTGCTCGTTTATGCTCGCGAAGGCATGGTTCCCGCGAACCCGTCACACCACGCTGCTAAGACGAACATAAACTCCTTAATAGCTCATCCTCGCCGGAGACTCGTCGCCTTCAACCCTTTCACGGTGAAGATTAAACGAGACCGAACAAAGAGATCCAATTTAGATACAGCAAAATCGACGCGAAAATTCCTCATTTACAACCTGACCTTGTCCAGTGAATGAACCTAACTTTAGATTAGACAAAAAATATGTTTATCAGTCGACCGCGAGTTTCTATGCAAAGTAAAAATTGTCTCCATCAATTCCGAGACACAGGAAATTGAAATTTCTTGCTTCCTTTAATAATTTTACTAATTTTTCTACTCTTTCAAATTGATACTACACATTTTTCTCGTGAATCCATAAAATCGACAGTGTATTGAAATTTATTGAAATTGGTTTATTTATTTACAGTTACAAAAAGAAATTACTTGCTTACTATAATAATTTTATTAATTTTTCTACTCCTTCAAATTGCTACTACACATTTTTCTCGCGAATACATAAAATCGACAGTCTATTGAAATTGGTTTTATTTATTTACAGTTACAAAAAGAAATTTCTTGCTTACTGTAATAATTTTATTAATTTTTCAACTCCTTCAAATTGCTACTACTCATTTTTCTCGCGAATGCATAAAATCGACAGTCTATTGAGTTGGTTTTATTTATTTACAGTTACAAAAAGAAATTTCTTGCTTCCTTTAATAATTTTACTAATTTTTCTACTCCTTCAAATTGCTACTACTCATTTTTCTCTCGAATGCATAAAATCGACAGTCTATTGAAATTGTTTTTATTTATTTACAGTTACAAAAAGAAATTTCTTGCTTCCTTTAATAATTTTACAAATTCTTCTATTCCTTCAAATTGCTACTACACATTTTTCTCGCGAATGCATAAAATCGACAGTCTATTGAAATTGGGTTTATTTATTTACATTCAAATCATTATATAATTTAAGTGACGTGTAAGCAACTTCGACAATTTTCTTAAACGCGTCAGATGAGTCCACTAAATAATTTTAAGAAATCAAGAATTCTATCTTCTGGTTTTTAAAATTAATTTAAAAAATAAAATTATAGACGGAAGACAATTACGATTGTATTCTGATTCTCCTATAGTCCGGACCTTAAAAAAATGTAAAAACAATCGTATTATTTATGGAACGACTGGCTCGTTTTATTTGCTGTGCTTACAAGTGACGAAAAGTGAAATCCGCGGCGGAAAATATTATAGTTGCGCGTGTGCCGTCACGCAGCACTATCTGGTGCTCGAACTAAACACATCGCGTCAGAATTATAAAAAAAACACAGAGAGAGAGAGAGAGAATTGTGTTGCGTAATTCGCGCAAGCGTGTTTCGTAAATCACAGGACGAGCGAGGAATAAAAAGAGTATCGTTGCGCCGAGTACACCAAGTGTTTTCCGGGATTTCTGCAAGCGAACGATTCTCGGTGTCGGCCTTGAATTCGCGTGCTGAAATCATCAAAGGAGAATAGCAAGCTGAGCGAGCGGCTTCGTATACGAGTTTCGATCAAAAAGGAACCTAACTCTGTCATTTTCCTTGCGAAGGACAACACGAAGTATGATGGCTTTGCTGATCGCTTCTCCATGCCACAGGGGTAGTTATAGGGTGGTCATGTGCTGACAAAAAATTGCGAAAAAGTTCATGAACATTCTACCTAATAGCACACACCAACGTGAATTTTTTCCGAATTTTTGACTGCAAAATCGATTTTTTAAAATCCCTAAAACTTTAAATTACCGATTTTTGTATTAATGGTTAAGTTATACGGTGAACATACGGTTTTAATAAATTATTTCTTTTGTTCCCCACAACACAAAATTTCGAAAAAATTCATGAACATTCTACCCAATAGCACACACCAATGTGAATTTTTTCCGGATTTTTTACTGCAAAATCGATTTTTAAAAATCCCTGAAACTTAAAATTACCGATTTATATTAAACGTAATTATACGGTGCACATATGGTTTTAATAAATTATTTCTTCTGTTCTCCTCAACACAAAATTTCGAAAAAATTCATGAACATTCTACGTAATATCACACACCACAGTAAATTTTTTCCAAATTTTTGACTGCAGAATAGATTTTTAAAAAATTCCTGAAACTCGAAATTGCCGATTTTATATTAAACGTAATTATACGGTGAACATATGGTTTTAATAAATTATTTCTTCTGTTCTTCTCAACACAAAATTTCGAAAAAATTCATGAACATTCTACGTAATGTCATACACCACCGTGAATTTTTTCCAAATTTTTGACTGCAGAATATATTTTTTAAAAATTCCTGAAAGTCGAAATTGCCAATTTTATATTAAACGGAATTATACGATGAACATATGGTTTTAATAAATTATTTCTTCTGTTCTCCTCAACACAAAATTTCGAAAAAATTCATGAATATTCTACGTAATATCACACACCACCGTGAATTTTTTCCAAATTTTTGACTGGAGAATAGATTTTTAGAAAATTCCTTAAACTTAAAATTGCCGATTTAATATTGAAGTTACCCGATGCCCACGCTTATATTTTTACGATAGATGCATCTTATTTTGTTTATTGATTTTTTTCAGATTTTTCTGATTAGTCAAACATGTTTAAAAAATGCAAATTTCTCGTGGAAGTTTTGGAGATACGTGCTAATAGTTAATAAAATTAAAAAAAATTCTTTTCTTTCCTATGTGTACATTGTACAACTTCCTGATTTGTATACAATTTCACTATAATGTTAAGTATAATTTAATTGTATAACTGCATTTTTAAAGTACATTTTGAATATTCACAGAAACGAATGGGAAAAAAGAAGTTGAAAAAGATGTGCAACGTTTCTAGAAATAGCATGATCCGTGCAGTGTAGCAAAAAATTGAAAAGAGACACTCGAACGCATTCAAGAGGTGCATAAAGCGAAATGCAACGATAGTTACGGAGATTCGAATGTGAAACATTACGCGCACGGTGAATGACGAATAATCATCGGTCTATTGAACTGCAACGATCGATGCACTCCATCGAACAACCGTGCTCGTTGCAGTCTTCGAATTCTTACGATGGTTCCGCGGACACGTCCAACCGCATACGCTTTACGATGTAAATCGCGTGCCGATAAATGACAGAAGGCTCCAGCCGTTCCGGCTAGAATTTATTTAAATTCAAATTAAACTATATCTCACGCCCCCAAAGGCTTGCATTATTAGACTGCCGTTGACGTTTATGCGCATACAGATTTCCGAAGCGTGATTCATCGTCACTGTAAAGCTTCAGCTAGTTGCTGCAAGTTTTTCAGCTTCCACTAGCTCCGAATGAAGTCAAAAAATTAACATTAGTATAATTCATCATTCACACTGTAAGAAACTTAATTAATTGTACGGCGGATTTGATGCATTTATGTAGAAAAATGAATAGGCGTAATTTAAAACAATAAAAACAGAAGAATTTAAAACCTGTTAAGCATATTATTTCCCATAAAACATTATTAAAACGGATTAAAACATCGAATTCTTGATATTTACGTATACAAACGTGGGAATTTGCATGAACGTTCCAAGTCCTCTCGCTTTCAACATATTTCGTAGAAATACAAAGAAAAAGATAATGGAAGCATTATTCTGCCAATGGTTGTGCATAAATATGAGAATCTGCATAAACATCCATAGCCTCGGTGAAGATAAGAACAATGGGTTTTCCTTGGTTTCAGCAAAAATAAAAGGAATAGCTCGAGTTCTTGCTATTTGTGTGGAAAGATGGAAATTTCCATAAATATCTCTCACAATAAGAACAATAGACGTGCTTCCAACGCGCTAGTTAAAAATACAATAGAAAACAACAGAGAACAGTATAAAAAGTTAAACAGTATTCAATCTTCTCGCGGACAATAATTCACTAGATCCCGGCCAGATATTCTCTCGGGAGACAACAGACTGTCAACGAGAAGCTCCAGAGCAGCATACTAAACGCTCTTCTCTCCC
>CM052198.1:6870113-6929814 GCA_028455805.1 Lasioglossum figueresi | reverse complement strand
TTTCTATCAAATGTAGCCTGATAAAAATGACAAAAATAAATTCATTAAGAATGCCCGTAATTGTCGATGTAGTAAGTTTATTCTTCAATAAACATTTCAACGCTGGGAAAAATATTTTGTGTAACCTATGAATACTTTTTGACATGATTCGAGACCATGCGGAGACAGAATTACTTCATGAATAAATATTTCTTGCGGTTCCTAGCCATACGATTTTTATTAAATCATGTAAAAAACATGTTTGAACAATTTTTAAAGGAATTCCGAAACCCGTCCGAAGCCTTAGTCGGTTACTGCCCATTATCCGGGGAAATTGCGAATTGAGAACCGCTGCGAAAACGGGTCAAAGTTCGACGGGTGGGGAGTTACGCGGAATCGACACGGTGTCTCATAGTTCGCGGCCTATTGGCCAGCGGCGGAATCGCTTTTGCTCGTGATTCACCGAGGAAGCGGATCCGCGGCGGTCTTTCGCGTCCACGTGTGAGTCATCGCGAGCCTCGAGAGTTCGAGAGCTCGGTTTCGAGCCAGCGACCACGCTGCGTTGCTTGCGAGTCGAGGCTACCTAGCTCTCCTAGCTTTCCGCGTTGCTCGACGCGCAAAACACCAAGCGCAACCGTTTCTAAAGTGCACGGGACACGAGCCGAGGCGAGGCACAGCGAACAGAGACGAGACCAGCCAGCCGGCCAGTCACCGAGCCATTGTCTTCTTCCCATTTCCCCCCCCGAGAGATCTCTTTCGAAAGAGAAGAGCTTCCCGACTCCTCCCGCGCCACTTTTACGAGCCTGCGACGATTTCACTGCGATGGGATTGGTAAAATTGTAAGCAGGGATTGAGCGTTGGCATTGGTCAAGCCGGCATCCATCCGCTGTAGCCGAGCTCCGATTGGTCCGTGTTTGCGCGATAAACGGAAAAATAAAGGGAACCAATCTTCGAATTTATTGGAAAATGATAAAGTGAATTTAGAAAATTGTGGACTCCAGAAAAGAATTTTACGACCTAGAACAAATTTCAGGGTTCATAAAAGAGTTTACAGTCTATAAAAGATTGAAGAGTCAACATAAAAATTAATAGAACGTATAGAAAATGTTAGGATTTATGAGAAGCCGCTCTAAACAATTTGTGGAGCTTGGAATAATTTGTTTTTCAGTGTACAAATAATTTAAAACATTACAAAAGTACACTTGTTGTAACTCGATGCTGGTTTTTTTTAGAACATCAACAGAAATAAACTAATTCTGTTAACAATCTTGACAAAATAGTCATAGTGTTTAACAGTAAGTGTAGACAAATTTGAAATTTAGATTTGTCTAGTATATAAAATGTCAGGATCTATGAAAAGCCGCTCTAAACGATTTGTGGAGCTTGGAATAATTTGTTTTTCAGTGTAGAAATAATTGAAAACATTACAAAAGTACATTTGTTGTAACTCGATACTAATTTTCTTAGAACATCAACAGAAATAAACTAATTCTGTTAACAATCTTGACAAAATAGTCAGAGTGTTTAACAGTAAATGTAGACAAATTTGAAATTTAGATTTGTCTCGTATAGAAAATGTCAGGATCTATGAAAAGCCGCTCTAAACGATTTGTGAAGCTTGGAATAATTTGCTTTTCAGTGTAGAAATAATTTAAAATATTACAAAAGTACATTTGTTGTAACTCGATGCTGGTTTTCTTAGAACATCAACAGAAATAAACTAATTCTGTTAACAATCTTGACAAAATAATCAGAGTGTTTAACAGTAAGTGTAGACAAATTTGAAATTTAGAGTTGTCTAGTATAGAAAATGTCAGGATCTATGAAAAGCCGCTCTAAACAATTTGTGGAGCTTGGAATAATTTGTTTTTCAGTGTAGAAATAATTTAAAACATTACAAAAGTACACTTGTTGTAACTCGATGCTGGTTTTCTTAGAACATCAACAGAAATAAACTAATTCTGTTAACAATCTTGACAAAATAGTCAGAGTGTTTAACAGTAAATGTAGACAAATTTGAAATTTAGATTTGTCTCGTATAGATAATGTCAGGATCTATGAAAAGCCGCTCTAAACGATTTGTGAAGCTTGGAATAATTTGCTTTTCAGTGTAGAAATAATTTAAAATATTACAAAAGTACATTTGTTGTAACTCGATGCTGGTTTTCTTAGAACATCAACAGAAATAAACTAATTCTGTTAACAATCTTGACAAAATAGTCAGAGTGTTTAACAGTAAGTGTAGACAAATTTGAAATTTAGATTTGTCTAGTATATAAAATGTCAGGATCTATGAAAAGCCGCTCTAAACAATTTGTGGAGCTTGGAATAATTTGTTTTTCAGTGTAGAAATAATTTAAAACATTACAAAAGTACAGTTGTTATAACTCGATGCTGGTTTTTCTTCGAACATCAACAGAAATAAACTAATTCTGTTAACAATCTTGACGAAATAGTCAGAGTGTTTACCAGTAAGTGTAGACAAATTTGAAATTTAGATTTGTCTAGAAGCCTGTTTGCCATTGGCCAATGACTAGATGACGTCTCGTGGGCGGGGCCAAAGAGAAACGCTATTGGATGTGTTACGGTGTGGTGGGGACGGCAGCAGGACCTCAACAAATGAAGATGACCTTTTCGAGGGTACTCATTCTTTCGTACACACCCGTTACATCGTCGCACCGCGATAAAGCGCGCGTTTTTAACCGCAGGACGTGGTTAAAAAAATATACATGTATATTAGACCGCAAAGCATTAACGAGTTATAAAGCGACCTCGCCGCTGAAATCGGTTCTTCCGCCTTGCATCGTCCCTCAAAAGTTTCGAGAACGCGTGCAATGACTATACTAAATATATTCTGCCACATTTACATTTTTACAATCACGCGAGGCGAAGCCCAAATAAATTAGGATCCTATTTCCGCCGTTTTCCGTAACGGCGGTCTTGATAGGTCAAGAATAATATAAAACTTAATTGGTTAAAAATAAATGCTAACCGAGAATTTCATTGGTAACCCCGATAGATCAAAGAAAACATGAGAATCGAAACAAAATTTTAATACCCCGATAGATCGAAGAAAACATAAGAATCGAAACAAAATTTTAATACCTGAAATAACTGAAAATTTTATTCAGAAGCTCAGAAATGATAAATAACCCAAAGATCTGTCAACATTATTTTATCAGGTATATTGACAAGTTGCAAACGCGCAAAGATCTGCAGTCCACATTATTATTTGGACGTAGAAAAATTATTTCGCCATTGCGACAAACATTTGAGTCGATAGCGCACTCTTGGAGGACAAGCATAAATAGAATTAGAATAAATCTTTATTCAGACGTTCGTCGGTGTAAAAATGTACTGAAACACCGATCTTTCGTTTCGCTGCGACCGATAAACGCTTCGGTGATCGTTCACGCGATCAATTGGTTACTGGGAATTTCCCTCCGCTCGCAAAATAACGAAATAACTTACAATTTATCGACGGTACTCGCTTTAAAAGGGCCGCCCGTATTGCGTCGGGAACGCAATAAAGCGAGGTGAAACGCGATAATTTTATCGTCGGCCGATAGATATCGCGAAAAATTCATGCGCGACCATTTTAATCTACGAGATTACCATTTTTCCCTTGGTTCCACCGCGCTTGCACAATATGTATTACCTTCGAGCGACGCACTCGCCGAACGAAGAAACGAAAAGTATAAAGACGCGAGTGGTAATATCCTTCAAGTTGGCAATCCGCACTGATCAATTTGCTGGCTCCTTTCGGTAGAGTCATCAAAACTGCAGATTCAGGGTACTTGTCCATGCAGTACAAATCAACTTGGAAAAATAAATAGACAACCTATTTTTTTTAAATTAAATCAAACTATTAATGTATATGTTACTCTCGAAGTATGTTAAACATTTTCCTAGAAAATCTAGGAAACGTCTGTTTAATAGTTTGCATGATGACTTGAACAGAACAACTCAAGTAATTCATTAATGAATTCATGAATTAACAAGTTAGATAAATGGCGCAATAACTCAAACAAGTATACATCACATTGAAAAAATAATATATATTTTTAATTAAATCAAACTATTAATGTACATGTCACTCTTGAAGGATATTAAACATTTTCCCAGAAAATCTAGGGAACGTTTATTTAATAGTTTGCATGATGACTTGAACAGAACAACTCAAGTAATTCATTAATGAATTCACGAATTAACAAGTTAGATTAATGACGAAATAACTCAAACAAGTACATCACCTTGGAAAAATATTATATATATTTTTTAAATCAAACTATTAATGTATATGTTACTCTTGAAGTATATTAAACATTTTACCAGAAAATCTAGAAAACGTCTGTTTAATAGTTTACATGATGACTTGAAGAAAACAACTCAAGTAATTCATTAATGAATTCATGAATTAACAAGTTAGATAAATGGCGCAATAACTCAAACAAGTACATCACCTTGGAAAAATATTATATATATTTTTTAAATCAAACTATTAATGTATATGTTACTCTTGAAGTATATTAAACATTTTTCCAGAGAATCTCGTGAATGTCAATCTAATAGTTTGCATGATAATTTGAACAGAGCAACTCAAGTAATTCATTAATGAATTCATGAATTAACTAGTTAGATTAATGGCGTAATAACTCGAACAAGTACATCA
Organism: Lasioglossum figueresi; assembly: GCA_028455805.1. NCBI lineage: Eukaryota > Metazoa > Arthropoda > Insecta > Hymenoptera > Halictidae > Lasioglossum > Lasioglossum figueresi. Next base: position 6,925,163 of record CM052198.1, on the reverse strand, counting down.
ACTTGAAAAAATAATATATATTTCTAATTTAATCAATCTATTAATGTATATGTTACAAATAGAATATCGCATTTTTTAACTCTTTAAGTATATTAAACATTTTTCCAGAACAGCTGAGGAACGTCTATTTAATAGTTTGCATGATAACTTGAAGAGAATCATGAATTAACAAGTTAGATAAATGGCGCAGTAACTCGAACAAGTATACATCACCTTGGAAAAATAATATATATTATTAATTAAATCAAACTATTAATGTATATGTTACAAAGAAAGATATCGCATCTTTTTACTCTTGAAGTATATTAAACATTTTTCCGGAACAGCTGAGGAACGTTTATTTAATAGTTTGCATGGTAACTTAAAGAGAATAACTCAAGTAATTCGTTAATGAATCATTTAATTAACAAGTTTGGTTAATGACGCAGTAACTGGGACAAGTATACTAGTCGATCAACAATGATTCGCTTAAAAAAATGGAACGAACGAATTAATTTTACAATCGAAGCGATGAGCGACGATTAAGAAACGTGACGAGCAGTCATTTTAATCGATCTAGTGGTTTCAAACGACGCACAGTAGTTGGTGCAAAGGTTGCAAGAGTCACGTGGTCACACTATTACCATATAAAGGTACGTGTCCATCCGAGTGTAAATTAATCGCGAGTTACTCTCGAGAGTTGAAATTCGTCAGCGTACACGATATTGAGAATGCCAGCGGAGAGCTGCACGAAAAACTCTCGGAGAGCGAACAGAAAGTTGAAATTCGCAAATGGACACGTTCAAATACCAACGCCATTCGCATAGCTGAGAGTCTTCCAGCTAGTTTCCTCTGCCATTTTACAGGCTGATTCTCTGGGAACCAGGAAAAGTTACTGCTCTTTTTTAACTAAAAATAGAAAAAAAATGATAGAGGAAAAAATCATATGTCACAATACGTCCTAACTTCCTACGATCATATTTTCGACGTGGACGCACCGATGCATCCGCCAGGTGCAATTTCACTTTATTCTTTAACCAGTTCACTGCGTTCGACGTGTATACACGTCAATCCAGAACTCTATTGCGGTGCAATAACAATAACCTTTTCAAAGAATGAATTGTTAATTTTTTATCAAATAAAAATGTAATCCTTCCTCGTTTTTCATCAAATTTATAATAGGACCATTTGCTCTGCGTTCGATGTGTACACTCGTCGTTGCTTGATTTTAATTCCGCACTCAGTTGGGGATTTTTAAAACTAAATTCCGCAGTTAAGAGGTTAATGCAACCCAACTTTTTATCCTACTTTACACGTAGGATTTATTATCTATTTATTATCTTACTTTATGTATCCTATTTATGATCCTTATAAGAATCGAAGTTCATCCGAGAGCTACACTCAGGAAATTCAAATAACTGAGAGAACTATCCAAGAATTGACTCTCACGGCAATCTCCGAGTGCACAAAAATTCTGAAGTACTCTCAAATGGACACGCAAATTGCTCTCGAGAGCAACCATCGACAGAAACTCTCAGATGGACACGTACCCTAAGCGTGGTACGTTTTATCGCGCGGTACTTTGTTTCAAGGATTAACGTGTACCGGAAACCGTACGGTTCCCGGTGTCCTAACTATGCATTGGATTGGCAAGAAAGTAATTTCAGTATTTTAATTATTTTTGTTCGATATTCTTTTGCCATCTTTCCGGTAGCTTCACAATTCTGCGGTCAGAAAACGTCTGGTCGATTTCATTCGTTGCTGTTCATTGATATTCATTGTTCGAATAAAACATTTGGGTTTTGTTTCACTTTAAAATACCGAAATTACTTTCTTGCTAATCAAATAGATCATCGCATCGCTGGTACAATTAAAAATATACGAGGGACAAACAGTCAGACACATCCGTGATTCTACGCATTTCTACCAAATTTCTAATCACTAGCAACAATAATTTAATAATCACACAATGTCATTACTCTACATCGGTCTAACTACTCTGTGTCGTTAAATAACGGATTACGTTAGACAATATGGGCAGGAACTGTCCACGTTTTATTTTCATGTTTTATCCACGTGTCGAAGTGCACGTATCACGCGTGTCATCGACAGACGAAACGATAACGAAACGTAAAATGTCGTTTACCTCGCCGCATTTCACTTTCGATTCGTCTCGAATGAAATCACTGATATACAGGGTGTCTCACCCGATTTTGACATCTTGATTTCTTCGCCGTTGTTAGTCCTACCGAAAAATGTTTCAGATAAGAATTGAATGGTGCCGAGTGGGGCCTAATTTGGTGTAATAGTTTATTCGTGGGTAAACGCGTGGAGGTCATATCAAGGTCAACTTCGTTTTTCTAAACGGAATTATAGACATTTGAATATAATACATCAATCGATGCAGTTGGACATTCTTTATAAAATAGTATTAACCTATTTATGTTGAAAACAAATCGTTTAGGAGATATTTCGATTTAAATAGTTCTAAGATATCATTACTGTCGCACTAACAATAAGACGTTCGCTTTTATATCTTACAGTTAAACGACATTAATGATATCGTAAAATTATTTAAATCGAAATATCTCCTACACGACTAATTTTTCAACATAAATAGGTTAATACCTTTTTATAAAGAATGTCCAACTGCATCGATTGATGTATTAAAAAGTATATAATTCCTTTTAAAAAAACAAAGTTGACCTTCGTATGACCTGAACGCGTTCACGCACTAATAAACTAATAACACCAAACAATGCCCCACTCAGCACCATTTAATTCTTATCTGAAACATTTTTCGGTAGGACTAACAGCGGCGAAGAAATCAAGATGTCAAAATCGGATGAGACACCCTGTATACTGCTGGTCTCCTCAATCCAGTCGAAATGGAACAACAATTGTGACTGTTAAAAATGACGTTAAAAATGTTTCCTAGCTTTTACAAATATTCTTAACCCTTTGCAGTTGAACTATTTGATCTCGAAAATTATACATTTCTTCCTAGCTAGAGTAATCCCATTCTGTATGATTTTGTTTATTTTATGGATATGAAATTGATATATGCAATACCTCATACAATACTTGAATATTCAGTAATTAATTAGACACAAAATATTTAATAATATAAACAATATTTTGAATAATGGTACAACAATTTTTAGCGGTACCTCAGAGTCGCCACTCTAGTGTTAATTAAATTCTTTGCATCTATCGTATTAAATTATTTTTGCCATCAAACTTATAGTCTAATAACACGTGATGTGAAAATGTTAACTGCACTGAATTCCTGCGTGTTTGGTTCTAACTCTCCAGTCTATTGTTTTAAATTTCACTTAATTATTTCGGTCATGAAATTTGTAGTCTGCTAACACGTGAGGTTGTGAAAATGTTAACCTCGCTGAATTCCTACGTGTTTGAATCTCACTCTCTAGTCTGTTGTTTTAAATTTCACCTAATTATTTTAATTATCAAATTCAAGTATCAAATAATTGAGAAGAACAGCAGGCTTGAACATCGATTAATGTAATTCTTCTTCTTTTTATTAAGATTGATTGTTGTTACAATAAAATCTGGTGAAAGATTGATTTGAATATGAACTACAGACGATTTCACTCCTATGTGCATACAGTGACCTATAACCGGTGGTGCAATTGGGAAGGGGTTGCTCGAGGGGACACTGCGCGAGAAGCTAACTCGAAAACACGCCATAATGTTTCCGCATACGCAGCTTCGTGTCCTTCGAAAATAGAAATCTATCGCGTTTGTCTGTAATATGTAATACTTCCACAATTTCAATTTGCTTCCCCTAATAAAACTACCCCGTTCCGAGTTCTACCACCAATAACAGGGCACTCTATTACGAACACAGAAGAAAGAAAGAAATAAACAAAACGAAACTCACAATTCACTTCACCGTATCGGTTTTATTTGCTGGACACAACGCGTTACTCGTTTACGTAAGTGCTCCGAGGTAAACGATACTCGAATCGAACGAAAAAAACGGGGTCGAAATTGGAAATTCGATCGATCGAATTTCTGGAGGCTACATTGCATATTTTTCGTCCTCTTCGAACGTTCGAAGAGGACGGAAAAATAACGATGTTTTGCGTTCGAAAATATGGACATCCTTGACTGACTCACTCGAGATCGTTTAACCTTATCGTCGACGCGGCGCACAGTGCGTTGAAAAGTCTGTTTTCCCAACAAAATTCTATCACTCAAATGAAAGTACAAGATCTGTCAAGAATTTTCGAGCTTTTCTGTTTTGAATTGTTCGAGAACCATGCACATACAAACATGGTTTTATTCGTAATAAGTTGTGGCTGACACGAAAAAAATAAAAATATTGGTTAAAAATGAACGGACAGGAAAGAACGTCTAAAACTTGCATAATATTTTACAGCACATATCTACGTATATTACCGACATTTTCTAATACCTTAACCAAAGTTACCAGTGGCGTTTATATTGACATTACTAATTTGATCTCAAGAACGTGGAAAAAGCAAACAAACCAACTTCAAAATAACAAGTACACAGCTCCAGTAACACACTGTATGTGGAACACACTAATAGAATTGATAAACGAATTTTAATCGAAACTTTTCACTTCTAGTTACTTACCTCTGTAATAAATATCTAGGAACGATTCTAAATATAAAAGTTGATTTTTCGATTTTTGCCGATTGTCAACGCATTGTGCGACGCTGTCATCGTTTCTGTCGAAAACGAGCTGGCTCGGGTCGGGCCGACGATGTTCTATACACACGTTATTTCGTGACAGTAGCGTTCGAGAATTCGGGATGACAACCGCGCGACGTACGACAGTTCGATTTGGATAGTGCACGGGATAACCACCGGCGGTTGATTTCTCTCAGAAAACGGGAGAAAGACGAGACAAGACCGTCGAGAGCAAGTACGAGTCACGACGGTTCGGAAAGAGCGTCAACCTACACGGGGAGGTTAGGCCTCTGTTCGAGAAACGATGAAGAGGTTAACCTCTTTCCTTCTTTATTTCCCTCCCCTCCTCTGCGCACACGTTTGCACACACTCGTACACATACATACACACACGCACGGACACACACTGTGTCCGCGGATTTCGGTTCCTTGGAAAATTCGCGCGTGTACGGGTTCTGTGTTCGCGAGCTACGAACGATAAAGAAAAAAAAAAGAAAAAAACTTACCCCATAAACCAGTCCACGGTATCGCGGAGATACTCGGGTAACCTATCCAGCTTGGATGATTTTCAGTTGGATCACCGCCGAGGAAAGTAGCACGAGAGTCGAGAAAACAAAATAAAATTTTCTCTCTCTCCTCACACTAGCACCAGCAGCAGCAGCGGCGGCGCACGTTTCGCGATCTCGTGAAATCTAACATGGCGAAGCTCTATTGTCACCTGTTCCCGTCATGCCTCACTTGTGCCCTCCCCCCCCTCTCTCACCCGAAAATACTGCCGATTTATCACCGCCACCGCGTACTTTCGCGCGCGGTACCACCGATCCCGTTTCCGTTTCCTCGGCTATGCCGCGGGTAACTCTGCCGTGTGCCTCTTTCACGGTCGATCGACGAGAGAAACTTCCACGGAACGGCCGACACTGCGCACACGGGAATGCCACACGGCAACGGGCGCGCACAGCTGATCGTCCGACCTCACGCGAATCCAGATCGCGCAACCCCCCCGTTTGCCTACCTGACGGAAGAGGGTAGTACCTACCACCGTGTGCACCCACCTACATTACCGATCGAGTCTGAGCCACCGCAGTTACTTTATCGACTTAACGAACGCGCTGGCTGCTACCTTACCGACGCAACGGAGGCGCGCGCTTCCACCGCGATTTTTGAATCGCCTCGTCGCGCTGTGCGTTGTCATCGATGATCGAGATCGTGTCACTCGATTAACCCCTTGGCTACCATGGACGAGATATCTCGCGATTCAATGGTGTTCATGCAACGCCACGGACGAGATATCCCGCTGGTCGGTTTTTCTATGTTCACAGCTAAATGTCATTTACCGGACAGTGAGGGCAAGGTATTTCGTACATGCGTGGAAGATATTTTCAGTTTGCAGTTAGAACGTGGTAGGTATACAGAGGGATATAGATAATTGTGTGCTTAAAACTGACAACGCTTTAAAATCCGGCTTCATCGGGCACATACCTTTCAAGTTGCAACCTTATGTAGTTCACCAGCTGACCGTTCCATTTCGGTAGAGTCCGCTATCGTACTGGAGCATTTTCTACGGAGTCGGCAATTCAGAACTGTAGACACAAAAATGCATTGCATGCAATGTCTGTATAGCCACCGACCACCGACGAGATACTGTTAGAGACCAGGGCAACGAGTTCAACCGCGCGGTCACGTGTGAACGAATCATAGACGCAAATGTAAATAAGGTCGCGCGGTTCAAATCGCGCGGTCGAAAACTTGCGGTTTCCGCTGTGTCTGAACGGGCTCTAAAATATCACTGTAGATGGCACCACAATGCATAAAAATATGGCGGCCTACACGTCTTCGGTTTAATTCGTTCAGCATTAAATATACAAAATATGACATTTCAAACCGCCGTAACTACGAATCAAAATTTATGTCTACTGAACGAATCGCATGGATTACCTCATTACTTTTCATATGCAGATTAACAAGATTCGATTGATTACTGGTATTAGCGTATATATATATATACACGTATACTTACTTTTGGAACAAAGGATACGCGGTTTGTGAAATTTCGGCAACTACGATCGGCACAACACGCAAGCCAATTCTCCAGCATCAAAAACGAGAAACCTTAAATAAAATATTTTCGCAAATTCAGAGATACGATAAAACATGTGCAATCGTTGGTTGGCTCGAGGCAGCGCAGCAGAATGCTAAACGTTTCGGTTTCGGTGCGCTGTGCCGGCATCGTACGAGGGTATTTTGCTTTTTGCGTCCGTACGACTATACAGAGAGAAATCTGTGGGAGTCTCGCACGTCCTACGCATCTCTTTTAAGGAAAAGCCTTTGGACAGCTCTGTTTTACGTCGAGAGGTCTCCATTTATTACATCACGTATTTTTCTGAGCCTTTGAAGGAGGGGCGGAAGAGTACCGAACGCTCACGTATTGTCCACCGCAGATAAAACTGCTTTTGGGAAAGATATCCTGCGCCGCAAAAATTCTAAATCTCTAGGTCGCTCAATAAGTATATCAGGTAGATCAATAATTCGCCAGACACTAGGTCTCGCACGAAAATAATTAATTCGCGAACTAGATCGGACTAGAGGGCGACCCGATCCTTTGTGCAAAATGTTGCTACGTCACAGTACATTAACCCTTCAGAGACAACGTCTATATACTCTACTGTATCGACTTTTACGAATATTCCAAAATTGATAACCCGAGGTCAAACCCTCAGGAGCAATACACTTACATGCATCGTTTGAAAAATATCAAAAATGTCTAAATTATCAACAGGTTATGATAACATCGGACGACCGGATGTCGTCCTTGAATGGTTAATTTTTTTAGTCCTATAATTATGATAGACAATATTTTATGCTGCATTCATGTCATAATACAGTTATGCAATCTACATGCAATCTGGTAATACAAGAAAGAACCTTCTTCGGTTGGCCGGTAATGTGTGAAATGCGTATATCCCTGACGAGATGGGTGTGTACAGAATGGCGCTGTCAATTGACCAGCTGTCGTCATCAGCTATGGCAAGATGCTCTTTCCTGTATTTATTACATAGAATGCGAGAAGAATTGACCTTGCTAAAATGCACGATTAATAGCAGATAAAAATCGGAATGAGAAATTGTAATTTTGTTATTTGGAACGTATTCGAATTAACATATTTCTGTGTATGAAATCTCTCGTGAATAAACGTTTCTGCTTTTGGTCTACAAAATTGTCGGACGTGTCTCGTTTAAAGCAGTATTGCGTTGGTCACGTCGAGTTATATTTGGAAATCTTTGCGAGACTCCAGGAGATGAAATACTGTAAAGAGGTCAGAAACCGCGGTAAGGTGAGATCGCAGAATCAAGAGTAGAGAGCGGATACGGTTTGTGCTCGTGGGCAGGAAGTAGATCAACTTCAATTCATTGTATAATGAATCCAGTAAAAAAATCGTGCGTCGCTCTTGAAAATGTTCCTCATCTAAATATCATTTCTCTCCTTTACTCTCCACAGCTTAGCCAAACAGTCATGACTGACAATTTAATTACATACATCTTGTAATCGATAAGATTAAAAAATTGAGTCACAGCGAAACTGATATAATTGCTGAAGGCAGGAACATTCCAGTCTCGCTTTTATTACGCCGACAAACTTATAGAACACCCGGTATATAGCGACAAAATCAATACCTAAGATGGGTGTATATATATAAACCTAATATTGCAAACCCCATGAGTGCGTTGAACTGGCAGTCTTCTATGGCAATTCTATCTATGTATATCACAGTATTAAATAATTATATGTCAAATTTAATAACATATTATGGTCCAGAGTTGGACGAAAAGTAACCTGATCAATGAAATCATGATTGATGATTACAATTAGTAATTAATACAGATTACTGAGTAATGTTGAATTATGAATTGATTAACAGTCTACAGTCTACATTTATAAGCTAGCGTATATATGTTCCTAAAAATTGTAATAATAATAGAACGTCCATCAGAAAATGCATATATTTTGAAACAGCAAGTCCTCTCGGCCGTTACCATTTCAGTTGCATCCAAATGCCTATGATATCTATATATAGCCATAACAGAGACAGATGCATAAAATATATATAGCATGAGAACCGAATAGAAAACCGTTAGCAAGGATAAGCGAACTAACAAATGAAGAGATGCATCCTTCAGTACTCCCATTCCTGCAACACAACAAGATTTAAATGACTGTTGTAACTAAAACGTTGTTGTAACGCATCAACCGTTATGGAACGGAGACACGAATTACATGAGTCACCAATCAAAATGCGCAATCCAAATATGGTAGAAACCGTCGCCCATACTGTTGCATTCCCATCCATAAGACCCAGCAAGATTTCTCTCGGTCCACGATAAGAGCTGCTCTAATTAAATGTTTATTAAATTTACCCATTGGCTTCCCGTGAGTCGATCAATGAATATATCGCCGTTACAGTTAGTAAAACGATTGATTATATCGTGATTACTGGGACTATATTTTCCGTAAAAGGTTCGTATGTTCTGGCGTTCGTGGGTACTGCGGTCGAGGGAACACCAATCGCGAGAGAGAATGAGGCCATCGGTGACCAATCGGAGCGCGCTGACGAAGCTGCTTACCGAGGGTATAAATAGCTGTTCCAACGGCCGGCGTTACATTCGTTTGAGGTTCTTGGACGGAGGTGTTAGCGAAAGCTTCATTACTTGCTTTAGCTACTTATCGACGTCTCACGACACTCACGACCGTTCCTACTTCGTTTTTGCTGAATTTTGAACCTTTACCTACAACAAAATGGTGAGTTCTCGTCTCTTCACCGATATTCTCAGCAATCATTAAAAAAGGCGTTGTCTTGTTGCCGGGGCAAAGGCAGCCATCTTGTAACGGTCAAACACCGGCCGGCTTCGGGTTTCGCAATAACGGGTCTTCCTATACTTTCCTTTCTCGTTTCTTAATATCACAATTTCATACAATATTAAAGTCTGTAATATACAGTTAAAATATTTTTTATTTAAATTTTTTTTAAATATTCTTTTTCGAATTAATTTTTTATTTTGTATAAAAATCTGTGATCTATTTATAACGATATATTTCTATTAATTTTCGTAATCTTAAAATATGTTTTGTCATTTTCAGCGTGAGTGTATCTCGGTTCATGTTGGACAAGCTGGAGTCCAGATTGGTAATGCCTGCTGGGAATTGTATTGTCTGGAGCATGGCATCCAGCCTGATGGCCAGATGCCATCTGACAAAACTATTGGAGGGGGTGACGACAGTTTCAACACCTTCTTCAGCGAGACTGGTGCAGGAAAACATGTACCCAGAGCAGTGTTCATCGACTTGGAACCTACAGTAGTTGGTAAATATTTCTGAAAACCATTGAAACTAATTCTTCGAATATCTTAGTTCCAATCTCAAAGTTTTTCTTTTGTTACAAATTGTATCAGATGATTGCTTAAGTTCATACCCGATTTTCGTAGACGTCGCAAACTGTACTCCGCGGCGGAGTGAAAAAAAAAATGTATATAGTCACCATTCATTTCTACAATTAAAAAAGATATATAATTGATTAATAGAGCTGTGTTCTTTAAAATTTAAACATTGAATTTTATTTTCAAATCGGACACGAATTTATGCAATCATCTAATATTAATAAAGCTTCTAATAAAATTGCAGGATACGAAGAAATTCTAATAAAATACTATTCTTAATTTTCAGACGAAGTACGTACTGGTACGTATCGTCAGCTATTCCATCCGGAACAGTTGATCACCGGCAAAGAGGACGCAGCGAACAATTACGCTCGTGGTCACTACACAATCGGAAAGGAGATCGTCGACCTCGTGTTGGACCGAATCCGTAAATTGTCCGACCAATGTACCGGTCTGCAAGGTTTCCTGATTTTCCACTCGTTCGGAGGTGGTACCGGCTCTGGATTCACTTCCCTCTTGATGGAACGTCTCTCCGTCGACTACGGCAAGAAATCCAAGTTGGAATTCGCTATCTACCCTGCCCCTCAAGTCTCCACAGCAGTCGTCGAACCTTACAATTCAATTCTCACGACGCACACCACCCTTGAACATTCCGATTGCGCGTTTATGGTCGACAACGAGGCCATCTACGACATCTGCCGTCGTAACTTGGACATCGAGAGACCCACCTACACGAACTTGAATAGACTGATCGGCCAAATTGTATCCTCTATCACCGCTTCTCTGCGATTTGACGGCGCCCTGAACGTGGACTTGACGGAGTTCCAAACTAACTTGGTACCTTACCCGAGGATTCACTTCCCATTGGTGACTTACGCGCCGGTCATCTCCGCGGAGAAGGCGTATCACGAGCAGCTCTCTGTATCAGAGATTACGAACGCCTGTTTCGAGCCAGCGAACCAGATGGTTAAATGCGATCCGCGTCACGGCAAATACATGGCCTGCTGCATGCTCTACAGAGGCGATGTCGTGCCGAAGGACGTGAACGCGGCGATCGCTACCATCAAAACCAAGCGTACCATTCAGTTTGTTGATTGGTGCCCTACTGGTTTCAAGGTTGGTATCAACTACCAGCCCCCGACCGTGGTACCAGGCGGTGACCTCGCCAAGGTGCAACGTGCCGTCTGCATGTTGTCGAACACCACTGCCATCGCAGAAGCCTGGGCTCGTCTTGACCACAAGTTTGACTTGATGTACGCCAAGCGAGCCTTCGTCCACTGGTACGTTGGAGAAGGTATGGAAGAAGGAGAATTCTCCGAGGCTCGTGAAGATCTCGCAGCTCTCGAGAAAGACTACGAGGAGGTCGGTATGGACTCCGCGGAAGGTGAAGGAGAAGGTGCCGAGGAATACTAAACTGGCATTTTGATACGAACAAATTTTTTTTTGCAATAAAGAATCTGATTCCTATCAGCAATACTTCGTCTATGTGTCCTTTTAATACAAACAATACCTATCTTGTATTCGAAACCTTCGTCATTGTCCCTATAATTCGTCTATCACAAAAATATTAGTATGTTACAAACATTTTTTGTAACCGATATCACAGTATGAGAAAGCGGTTTATAAAAAAAATATGTTTTATATAGTTCAATTTTATATTTTATACAATGAATTTGATAAATATACATGTATCGTTTGAAGGCGGCTTTGTTATTAGATAATTATTTCGTACTCGTCTTCGTCTTCTTCTATGTCTATATGGTGATTGAGATGGAAACGAATGAACTCGTTGTCGAGGTCCTCGTCATCGTCCTCGAACTCGTGGTCTATTATTCCTTGGTATAGCAAGTTGTAGCACTTGGAATCCACGTTCCGAAAGTGTTCGTACGGCGACGAGTGGTCAAGTATGGTGCTGCATAACCAGCAGAAGTGTGTATTGCATCGCCAGCATGCCATCTTATTACACCCAGTTGATTTCTACGAATATGTTAAATGTATCATAAATGGCGTGCTTGAATAAATCGGTTTACGGGCATTAACAATGTTGCTGTACCTCGATTTGAACATGGCATTTCGGACATCTTTGACTGTTGCTCTTGATCCAGTTCTCCGACATCGTGTTTTCTACCAATACTTGTAGTTGCTTTTTGCCGTAACGTTGTTCCAATTGAAGTTTACGATCGTTAGAGGCTTCTTGATACTCGGTTACTAACTGATGCATTTGAGCTGCAATAATATACATACAGGTTGCGCTTGATGACCGTATAACAATGACTTTCACGTGACCTTGATAATGATAATGCAAATTAAAAAATATCTATGATCTTGAAATCTCGAGTAATATGACCTTGAAAAAATTTGTTTGTTTATCAGATGACAAGTTACATTACATTCTAAAATATTAATCTCCATAGATTAATGATCGAAATGGCTCCTCAAACATTGCATAATTTGCAGAAACATACCTGAATAAATTTTGCACGGTTCTATGCCATGATACACCATTTTACAAAAAATGCAAAACGCATATCGACATACTGGACAGCTCGCCATTTGTTCGTTTGGTTCGCAACTGACTGGATATTGACAATTGCGTCGTGGGCAGTATATTATGTCCATCATAGTATCCAACGTACTGTTCAACAGCAGAGAATCATACTTCGCGAACAACTCTGAACTTAACATATCTTTAATCTAAACATTTCAAGTACAATAAGTAACAGTATAAATTTCATCTAATAATAATAACGAAGAGAACAGATTACCTGAGCAGGAGATGCCTCGGAAGTGCACTTCTCCTCTGGACAACAAATGTTTTGCACGCTTCCATCTTTGATTCTTGCTTCTAAGTAACCAGTTATACAATCTTTACAAAATACGTGAGCGCACGGCATAAATTGTGTACAGTGTTTCCCCATCTTGTCCAGGAAGCATATTTTACAAGCATAGAAATTTCTTTCGAATTCGATCTGATTGCGTTTGTCGTTATAATCGATTAATGCTTGAATAGGGTTTCTCCCGATCGGACCGTTTAAACTACCTCTCTTGTCGTTGCCCTTATGTATAAAATTCTTTTTGCTCAAATATTGAGCAGAAACTTCTGCCTTCGGTTTGCTCTTCGCGCTGCCCACAGTGTGTTCATTCTCTATGCTGTCTATGACTTTACTCTTTTGAACATTCTGTGCTTTCTCCAGAGTCTCTTGGTAACACGTATAAGCGCTGCTCATATCGATATGCTCTTGCATATTTAAAAACTCTAAACTTTCGTCGTGTAAAAAGCCTACCCATGTAAACAAAATTTCTTGCCCCTTGTTCTCCTCCCACAGCTGATCTAATCTTTTACATAATTCAGCTAACGATTGAGGACCTAACCAAGACGAATGTAAAGCGACTATCGGCGGTGACGTCGACGGATAATCCTCTGGTAAAGTAACATGTAACGTCAAAGGTGGTAAATGAGATATATTGGTCTTCTGCAAAGATTCCTCCATGTGCCTGTTATCTTTGTACGTAACATAGTAGTCAACCGAGAGATTTATAAATATCTTGAAACTGCATTGGTAACGACTGTTCTCCTCATGATGAGAAAACTCTTCCGCATTGTAGATACTTTCCAACGCAATAATCTCATCTTTCTGCTTCTCGCTATCCATTAATTCTACTTAATTAATCGACAGCAGAAAAATACCTAAGTTGGCTATAGTCCGTTAACACTGAAAAGCACAAAACAATTATAAGTTCATTAGTAATATATAGACTGCGGATCTTTATGCAAAATGAAAAATGTTTGTATTGATTGCAAGACACAGGAGCCAAATGAAAATTTCTTTCTTCTTTTAATTGTCTTATTAAGCTGAAATTAATGCACTGATGTTCTTAAATATTCTTAATTCGTCCCCTGCTTTAAATTTTCGTCATACATGCATAAAATCTGCAGTCTAGTAATATACATCAATTGCTCCAGATTTGAACAACCGAACTTTACCAAAAATACAAGATACAAAGGAACGAAACATTCTTACAACTACAGTTTTGTTAAAACTCTTCTGCAAAGTTTCGTAAGACTAACGTCTATATTAAATTCTTTTCTTGTTTAAATCTACAGAATATAAAAATCACATTTAGCTGTTATAATCTGTGATTATCCTGTGCATCTTTATGATCAAATACATCGAATTATCTTTAATCACAATCAGACGAGGAAGTTTTATTTACAAGTTATAGGTTACACAACGTGAATAATGAATTTGACATATCGGTTACAATTATGAAAATGTAAACATACAATTTCAAGCTAATATGAATTTTTGAGTACGGTTATCGAAATGAGAAAATACGTGTTAAAGGGTATTGCAATGAGAAGTTAGTTGTTTCGTAATAACAAAGTGATATTACCTTATTCATATTTTAAGAATAATCCCCATTCACTTTACCAACAAATATGTGTATATATATGTATATATTATATATGTGTGCAGATTGTTTCAGACGTTCATTGGAAACGAACGACAGGATAAAATTCTGAAAAGCTTTTCACCGTGTCAGTGACTATGCAATTCGAGGAACTTTCGCGCACAATGCGTGCGTAATCGAACTATTCTCTCCAATGTCAACGTATAAAACAAAATAATATGTACACATCAAAATATGCTCCGTGATACTCCGATTTTCTATTAAAATTTCACAGGTCTAGTAACCGAATAATTTTGGAGCTGCGATTCGTTCTCGTGCTTCTGCGTTGTAACCGCAACTATTAACGCGCCTAATGTATTTTGATTTCCAAAAAATGTGCGTCCGCCAGGGGATGATTTTTTTCATACGTCAAATTGGATGCGTGTCGCTACAGTCGTGCCATTTGATTCAAAAAGTGTCGTATAAATGGCAAGGCAGCCTGCTCCTCGTAATATCGCGTCATTAGGAAAACTGAGCAAGACGTTAGAGAGCAGCGGAGACTGCGGCAGTTCTAGCGGTTCTAGTTCTAGCTGAGATATTCTCAATCACGTTTATTTTTCCGTCAAAGATATTCAGAGTAATTTATTGGTAATCGTCAATCAATTTATCATAAGTAGATTGTAGATGTTTATGCAAAATAAAAAGTTTGTGCATCAATTGCAAAGTAAAAAATAAAATCTGGAGTCTATATATATACAGAGATATTCTCTGATATCTATCCTCTCTGCTAATATAGTATATAATCGTGAGCATCGTAAGTTTACAAATCGCGTAAGTTCATGTAAACGTAACTAGAATCCAGAAAATAGTGGGGATAGAAATGCAACGCAAAGGAGGTCTGGGAAACGCGACGTTACGGAGGAAAATCTGCATATCTGTTGTCAACCACGTTGATCGGCTGTTTTGTACATATGTTCTGTTGTGTTTTCCGGGTAGTTTTTTCGAAAATTCTCTGACATGAAGCACAGTGACGACGCTTGGAAATTTTTCTTCCCTTTAGTAACTAATTTCGGGATGTCCTGTGTCGCGTATCTTTTGACTGTACGCCTAATACCGCGGATAAAGAATATGTTTATCAAAGCTAACCTCCACGGGGTTGACATGAACAAAAATACCGGTGAAAAAGTGTAAGTCAGATTTTGATAACACATGATGTTCACGTGTGATACTATTTTCGTCTATGGGAACAGATAATTTGTACATTAAACGTTCTTTTATAGGCCGGAGGCGTTAGGTGTTGTTAGTGGGTGCCTCTTTCTTATAACGCTGTTTCTGTTTATTCCCATACCGTTTACAGATTATATATTCAGTGACATCAACTTCCCCCATAACGAGGTATGGAATAAATGATTTATACTACATAGAACGGTATTAACACGTACGAACTACAGTTTGAAAATTATATGCAACATTCAATTGAGCATCTTGTCAACAGAGAGAGTGACGAATGTGTTAATACTAGCGATGTCTCCGAAGTCCTTATAATTCTTCTACAACTTTCTGTTTACTTAAAAACAGATTGAATAGAAAAATAAAATTTCGAAGACTTTGGAGACGATCGCATTTACTAAATTGCCGACAAACATTCTTCTGGGAAAATTTCGATTACAGTTTATGGAATTTTTGGCTGCTCTACTTTCAATTTGTTGTATGCTACTTTTGGGTTTTGCTGACGATGTTCTGGACCTTCGTTGGCGTCATAAACTATTACTGCCAACGATCGCTTCATTGCCACTTTTAATGGTCTATTATATTAATTTCAATTCTACACTAATCATAGTACCGAAACCCTTAAGACCCTGGTTTGGTTTCTCTGTGGATTTATGGATACTCTACTA
Source organism: Lasioglossum figueresi (assembly GCA_028455805.1). Taxonomy (NCBI): domain Eukaryota; kingdom Metazoa; phylum Arthropoda; class Insecta; order Hymenoptera; family Halictidae; genus Lasioglossum; species Lasioglossum figueresi. The sequence goes on along the minus strand of CM052198.1, from coordinate 6,908,783 downwards.
TTTGTACATGGGAATGCTAGCAGTTTTCTGTACAAATGCTATAAACATATTAGCTGGCATAAACGGTTTAGAAGTTGGACAGAGCTTGGTGATCTCGATAAGCATACTCATTTTTAACGTGATCGAGTTGTCAGGAGACCTTTGGAAAGCACACCAGTTCTCATTGTATTTCATGCTTCCGTATACGGCTACATCATTGGGCTTACTAAAATTTAATTGGTAAGTTGCGTATAATATTGACATATTAATACAACAATGTTAGCCTCATTGGAAAACATTTAGATATCATCGTCACCAAAAATATTAAACTTATAATTAGACTGCGGATCTGTATGCATTTATGACAAAAATGAGTAGGTATAATTTAAAATGGTAAAAATATCAGAAGAATTTAATAATACTGTTACATTATTTTCAACCTATCAAACATATTAAGAAAAAAGATAAATTTCTATTTCACTCCAGATTGTTGCAATTCAGTTCGAAAATGTTTATTTTGCGTAAAGATCTGTTGTCTACATGTAATTTTCAACTTCTCGCACAAAAACGAAAACGTAAATTTCGTGAAAGAAAATTTAAAATACGTTGGATGAGATTGAATAATGACAACTCCAGACTTTTTATTTCTGTATAACTTATATGTATAAATCATTTAATATTTATAATTCATAATCAACATATTACTTTAGTATATAAATTCAGTACAGTATCATATAGTTTACACTGAGTATTGAGTATGAGTTAATATCACAGTCGGGTGCGACCAGTATGTCAGTAATAGTCTAATTTAGCATAAAAATTCTCTACTAGCCAGTCATATTTCCATGTATTGTTAAGTATTGTTTCAGGCGCAAAATAGAGGTCCCGAGATTTCGAGACTCTTAGGAGATTAGTTTTCCCGTCTAACCATAGTCCGCTCCCTATTAGGTCCTCGATGAATGGTACATCGATAGTTTTCTCTAATTGAATCTCGTTCGATTTCACTTTGTTGTGCAGGCTGGTTATAATGTTCGCCGGCGCCTGGCACAGATAACAATACCATCCGCCGTAATGATTCAAGTCTCCTATTACTAGGCCTAGACTATCCCTCTCGCTCAAGTCTTCTTCCAGTTGTTGCAGCATGATGGGATTCGATTGATAAGCTTCGCGCATCAATCCGATCGTGCACGCGCCAACCGTTATCGTTGTTTTAAGTGGGTGTTGCCAGAAGAATCCGTAAACTGACCATCTTAATCTAAAGCCGATCGGTTGCGGCCAACCGTTGTATACCTTGAGGAACATTAATGCCCTGGAGTTCAGTACTTGTTCGGATTCAGTCGTTACATAAATATCGTCGTCTCTTAAATTTCGTACTACAGTCTTAATCTTCTCCCAAATGTATTTGGATACTACTCTCAGTGGCTTGTGCACCTTCGCTGCTATATTAATATATAAAATTTTCTTCTGTTCCTGCTGCAATAAACCTTTAAGTAGCTTATGGTGAAAATTATCCTCGGCGTTACTGAAATCACAGATTACAAAAAGATCGACTACGTTGTATAACTCTTCTACTATCACCTCCGCGATCGCCGAATTGTATTCGTTCAGAAAAAACGTGTGAATGATACGCCTAGCAGTTCTACGATGCTTCAGCTTGACATTCTGTTTCGATGCCATGATCGCTCTCCAAACGACTTCTGGCTGGCCACAATCCGAACCGTGCCATCCTTGTGTGCAAATACATTTTTCAAAGTTTTCTTCGCTGCTTCTCATCTTCTGATTATCCACTCCGTGCTTCCAACAAACAGTATGATTGTACACGTCGAACAAAGTGTAAGTCTTGACATCTTGCAGCGTTATCTCCCCGTTGATTGTCTGGTAGATGGGAAACCTTTTGCGATTGGTCGGTTGCACTCGAGGCTCCTAATAGAATTTCCATTTTGACACGGAACAACGGTTAGAGCATTTTAACATTTAGCGTTTTCTACTACATTTAAGAGAAAGTTCTTCCAAAATTCAAAAGTCATCTATACTATTCCTAGCGGAAATTATTCAACACAACCTGGTACAGTGCAGTCTTCGAATGACCTGGATTACAAAATTATATCGTAATAAATAAGTTATGCAGAGTCTTTAGACAATTTCTATAGAAGGAAAATAAAAGAACTTTTTCTTATACTTAATACACGGATTACAGAGTTCATGGTACTCTTACCTGTACCCCTTCGAATTTCACGAATGTAATAGAGGTATGCGTTGTCGGCACGGTTAATTCAGAAGGCGGAGTAGTAGCGACATAAATCATAACAATAAGAACTTGCAAAACTAACAATGTGTAAAGCAAGGCCAGTTTCCCATCTAAGCGGGACTGCATCTCACTACCGTCCTTGCTTGAATTTGTCAGTTGCGCATCTTCCGTACCATGAAATTTTTAATGTCGAACCTAAAGTCTCTGTTACCAGAGGGACATAGCCGAAAGCATGTGTATAGTCGATGTACGAGTCTGAAAAATGAACAAAATACTTTCTGTTACTCTACAATGACTTTACAGGAACTTAAACGAAATTAGAAATCTTTACTTTGTCAAGACCATATTTGAAACGTGAATGTTAGACGAGTTCACGTGTGTGTAGAGTGAAAAATCTCGAATTGTACGTTGAAAACTTTCAAATGATATTGTCTGAATTTGTTGAACAGACTCACGGTGTATATAGGCGAGGTGAATACCTTTGGTTCGCGACGTTTAAACCGTGACGTCACCGCTCCCCGACGTGCCATTTAATTCTGAAATGGCCCCAATTGCACGTGAACAACTCGCTCGGTGGATAGAACGGTGTCTTCTAGCCTGTCCACGACGTTCCTCCGTTCGGTGAAGCGGTTTTATTGTTGCGCCACATATTTTCCGAGTTCGAGCGACGAGTCTTTCGTTTGAAGAGGTCCCGCCGTTCTACCGAAATCTACCTCGTCGAGCTTCCTCCTCCCAACGACAGAAAAACCACGCCCGAATGCTCTCCCACGCAACGTCGTTCGTCGAATCCCGTCGACAAGCGCGATCGCGACATCTCCCAGGGCGCACGCGTCTCAAAACCTCGCTAACTCATTCATTATCATTCATTATGAGCATCTACAATCTACGGGGTGCGTCACTTCACGTGACTATTTCGAATCACTCGCTAACTTATCACTGCGCGTTTCAACGTTACGTGCCGTTGGGAGCCCTCTCAACCAAATCTACAATGTCAGATTTTGGATTCTAACCAATTTTCTAAGATTCTAATCTTCTAGATTCTTTCTAGAATTAGATTCTAACCACAACGACGACAGATTTGAAACAGAATCTGTTATATTTTCGGTTATGTTAGTAGATTGGTGGCAGAAATGTACAGGGTGTCACAAAGTTATATGTCGCGGACACCATAGCGCGATTCTACATCCCCGATTTAGTCGAATCGAAATGACATAAGGAACCCCTCGCAAAATTGACCTTGAACGTGAAAATCAAGGTAAAAGAACCCAAATTGTTTTTTAAGATTAAAAATTTTTAATCTTGCAAAGGGAATTTCGTTTTTTTCACCTTGTTTTCCCCCGCCTCCCTACTTTTTATTAATAAATTTTAGCGCCTCCCACGTTGGACACCGCTGGTTTACAGGGTGGTATCGAAAGCAAATTTAATTATAGACTAATTTATTATTATTCAACTCCTTGCACTTTGATCTTCTTTGCATCTGTTAGGTGTAGAAACAAGTTCTTTCTATATGTATATTAATTATAGCTTCGTACAATCAATACAGCTATTCGAATGGGAAAAGATTCAGTTTATTGGAATACGAAGGTCACTTTAAACTATTAAATCGAATACTCAATACTTACTCTCAGATTTTGATGGTTCTAAACGTTTGAAAGTCAACACTGTCTAGGATTGACCGTGATTTTTAAATGAGTGGATATAAATGTAAAAATCGAAAAAAGGAATATGAAAAAATTAATTTTTCATAAAGTATGCCACATTATTCTCCAAGACCTATTGCAACTGCTATTTCGTTTTCTGTTTAGTTCATTCACGTTTGCAATCGTTTCGAAATAATGGAAAGTGATTTAATAATCTGAATCACGTTTTTTTTTTGTTCAAGGTACCCAGCACAAGTATTCGTAGGGGACACATTTTGTTACTTGTCAGGAATGACATTCGCCGTTGTTGGTATCATTGGGCATTTTAGCAAAACCACATTGTTGTTTTTCATTCCGCAAATTATTAATTTCCTGTACAGTGTTCCACAATTGTTCCATTTTATACCATGTCCTAGACATAGATTACCAAAGTACGTTTTCCAATTAATTAACTCTTCCACTGATACAAAAGACACTTATTTTCACATTTATTTACAGATATAATAAGGGGATAGACAAATTGGAGCCTAGCAATACTGCATTTCACAAAAATGACATCGGTTTTATCGGTACGACAACGGTATGGGTACTCGAGCCTTGGGTCGGGTTTTGATAACTCAGGTCAGGACCCGAAAATTAGTGACACGCGGGTACCCGAAGTCGGGTCGGGTTGGGAATCCGAAAATCTATGACGTTCAGGTCTCCAAACAATAAAAATTTTCGGGTTCCCGACCCGATTTCAAGTATCCGGGTATCACGAATTTATTCCCGAACCCGAGGAAAATACCCGACCCGACCCCGAATTTCCGGGTACCAGCCCACACCTAGAAAAACCAATTTTTTAATATAACTATATATTACTTTGACTGAACATTACTTTTTAATCTCTAGGTAAACTCGTAATGTGGATATTTAAGAAACTCCGTTTAGTGAAATGGCGAGAAGATAAATCGAACTATGTCAGTTGTAACAACTTTACTTTAATCAATTTTGTATTAATCAAAACCGGTCCGCTCAAGGAGTCTACGCTTTCAATAATTTTATTATTGATTCAGGTAAGATTCAATGATAATTCGATCAGTTCATAAATTGTATTTTCTGCTATTAAACGACCGTTAATGTTTCAGGTGTTTTGCAGTTTATTAGCGTTTGTTATAAGATATCCTCTCGCTTCGATCTTTTACGACGTCTGAAAGAGCGCATATGAAAAATCAAGGCATATACAGCGTTTTGTATAACTATACATTATTATGTACGGACTTACTTTTGTACAAGAATTTTTCAATGTACATGTACTTTCAAGCTCTTGTATCTATTGTTTATATAATTGTACATTTCACGAATCATTGTAAACAATGTAAATATTACTTTACTTTTTCTCGAGAGAAATAAATATGTTCCTCTTCAGTTTTTAAATCGTCTTGGTCAATAGTGACAATGCCGTAATATAGTGGGAATCAAGTTGTAATATTAACAAAATAAAATTTATACCATTTTAAAAATAATACAATAATAACATTGATATATACATGTATATATATATAAATATGTGTATGTATATGTATGTATATGTATGAGCGTTACACAGTTCTATCAAAAGTGTTTTATATGCATTATATACAAAGTAATATAAAATACAATGTCAGACTCACAGTTACAATTGTCAATAAACTATTATAAATTATAAGTATATTGCTAAAGCTGTTTTGAAAAGTACTGTTCTTGCGCCATCGACGATTGTGTATGCAAACATAATATATATTTATATATATAATATGCATACGTTCCTAAATATTGCAAATAATGGTAAGCGTCCTTGTTATTTAAATATATTTAACACGACAAATTCACAACAGAATAAATCATGTATGGTGTACATAGGAATTTTACAATCGTGAATCTTTTGCGGAGTATCAATTTTAATAGTTAACAATCAAACTGGTATATATATATAGTACCTTTTCCACGAAACCTTACGTCTAACGTGATCGGATAAGAGAAGCCTTTGCGAATGGAATATTTCGAAAATTAAATGCGAACGAATTTGCCTAAGGAAATTGTTGAAACACGCTTGATGAACAGCAGTTTCAATCAGTCAGCAATCTGTGCCACAGTTTTCTCCTCCGAACGAGGTGCTCGTACATAGATCGATTAAGCGATAGATACGTACACGTGGATCTGTAACTGTGAGAATAATTTCTATAGCATTAGAACATGTTTCTTGAATAAAATGCCGTTTTCATAAAATTACATTTCAGAGTCGTATCATACTCGATGAAAACTTTATTCTTTAGTTCTGGTAACCATGTGTATTCTCGCATATTCAAAGCTTTCAGTGACGACAATACCAAGACGTCGTGAAAACTTATGAAACGCTGCGCAGCATTATATCTGGGCCTAATTTATCTTGCAGTCTGAGCTGCGTTTTCACAGAATCTCTTAGACCAAAAATGTGTGTGAGCTCTGTGAGTGTACGAGCCATTAGCAAGACTTCGTCGAACAATTTAAGTGCTTTCTCCAGATTTCCCCTGTTGAATAAACGATAGTTCATCAATTATTCGAAGAACGTTCTTACGGGGTATTCTGGTTTTCAATTTTCAAAAAATCAATTTTTTTCTAAGTATAAATTTTGTAGAGTATGAGCGCGAAAGGATTTGATTGTGTTCGAGTTCGAACAATGCAACTCGCTGCCTCGAAAATGAGAATACCCCTTTCATTCGTGATTAACATAGATGCTCTAGTTGAGACACTGTACACGACGATATCAACCCACCTTTGGACTTCAATTGTTGCTAGAGTCTCGTACGCAAATTCACATTTGTTATCTAATGCCAGTGCTTGATTGATATATTCAATAGCTTTATCAACGTCCCCATGCCATTTCAATTGTAACAAACCTTTATGTACAAGGATTGTAGCGTTGCTTGGATCTTTCTCGAGTGCTTTAGAAAAGTGAGAATCTGCTTCCTCATATTTCTGCATATCTGACAGTATCTGTATTGATGGATGAATAATATGTTACATTTACGATGATTAAAAGAAGAACATTTTTATCTTGCTTCCTGTGCCTTGCAATCGAGGCAGATCATTATTTTGCATAAATTCCATCATGCGGTATACCTGAGCGAATAAGAAGTAACAGTCGGCGAAGTTCGGAAATTTCTCGAAAGCCTTATCGAAACCTTGCATGGCGTCTCCCGATAATTCTGTATCCCTGGTGATCGCACCATAATGAAAGTCTGTATAGCATTTTTGAACGAAAGCATGCGCGAAATCGGGATTTAGCTCCACAGCTTTCGCGAAGTCATCTTTAGCCTCTCCCGATTTCTCCACGAGCAAATTGACCTGTGATCATGCAACTATTAGTATTTCACTTATATTTAGGAAATAGATTTTTTGTCATAGATTCATCGAGCATCATCATTACCAGCCCTCTGTGCATATAAATATCACCGTTGTTGGCATCAAGTTTTACAGCCGATTCGAAATCTTTGAAACATTTTTCTAGATTTTCTAAGTACATATACACATTGGCTCGTTTTACTAAGGCATTCACTTTTATATCCTTTGAAACATTTTCACTATCTATAATAGTAATAAAATCGTTTATGGCATTATCGTATTGTCCTAACAACAAAGAGAACGAGGCCCGTAAAAGTAACAATTCCATTTTGTGTGGCGGCAATGCATCGGATTCGGGATTTTCCAGTTCTTTGGTACAAAGTGGTATTATATCATCATATTTCTCTTTTCTCAAATGATCCAAAATGTTGATGAAATCCCTAAACATTATAAAAAATATTGTACATAACAAAAACTTATAATAATTCTTTAATAACTGAAATACATACGGAGATAGATTACTGTTGTCGCTGTTTCGGAGTAGCGTAAAAACGGGATCATTATGAAAATGGTTCATATAACTTCTGACCACCTGTTTGCTAGGCATAAAATAATCTTTTTTGTTCTTCAGATATTCCACTGCGTGTTGTTTACCTATGCAAGAACAGCTTACAATTAATGCTTAAGCAGCAAGTTTGTTTCTAGTTTGGCAGATAATGAAATCTACCTAATTGTTTTAAAACCCTGTCTGCCATTTCCAATGTCGTTTGATTGCAAAAATTTTCTAGAATACAAGTAGCCGTAACGTCTTCCAACGCCGATTCTAAATCATTACAACGCTCCATCACTCTCGCTCTACGTAATAAGGCTTTCGGATATCTCCGCTTCAATTCTAAGGCCTTTGTACAATCTTCTTTTACTGCATTATATTTTTTCTGCAATACATGTTTGTCGATAACAGGCTTGAACATTATTAAACATTATCTCGAAGTTTCATTAACACTAAACCTACCACGAGGGGTCAAGTGACCCATTTTAGATTTTTTATTTAACGATTATTGAGATTGTAAAGGTGTTTTCATGGGAATTGATTGAATACATTTTTTTTTTGTAAATATTATAGTAAAACTTGCACAAAATATAAATAAATTTAATCTTGTTATTTTTATATTATACACATTAGTTACTTTTGATGGTCGGTAGGTTTAGTGTTAATAATCGTCAATTCTAAAAATTGTTACCAGTTGTTCATAGGCTGCTGCTCTGTTTTGGTAAAACGTAGCAAGGTCTTCTGTATGTTCTTTCGGGCATGTTTCGATCGCGTTATTGTATTGGGCGATTGCCTCATCATACGTTCCTATTTTGAAATAACGATTTCCATCGTTCTTAAACCTACGAGCTTTTTCCAGTAGTGTCTACAATATAATTTACCGATTTAGTTGAACAGTATGTAGAATATACAATCTAACAAGATAATAATCTCATTGTAGAAGTGACACTAATCTAATCACAACAGCAATGATGAAACAATAAATTATCGGAATAAACAGATTTAAGCGCGACCCTAGCTTACGTTTATATTGTTCGAAAAAAAAGTGTATATCTAACCTCAGTTTCGGGGGTAGTGCTCGGCGGATAATCACCGTCAATTGAAATTTGTTTGTCAGCGGCCGGTGCGCCGGTCTCCTTCGAGTTGCCCCTCGATTTACCTCGGATCGATTTTGGTGATTTAGGCTTGGTGCTGTTTTTGTAATACATGTAACCGAGACCTAGAGCAACCGGCGCACCAACGGCCAAGGCAAGTTGCCATTTTGGTAGTACAGAACCGGTCATGTTGACCGCACTAGGTGTCATTTCTCTGTGAATTCTTCAATGTCCGTCGGTGACACGAGTTATCTTTCTCTCCCGCTTTTCACCGGAATTGAACAGATATTAAAATCACCAGCGCAAACTAACATTTGGTCGAACAACCATGCGGGGAGAAGAAAAACGGCACCACAGCTGCACTTGCAGATGAACGTCTCTGACAGTCTCCGATCGAGTGAATAGGTTTAGTACGAGTTTCCACCGTCGTGTGAATTAGCGCCTATCACGTCTATTGTCTATTGGCGGTCACGAGTTCCGTTGAGTTCCGTCAAGTTCCATACAACACTGATATCAGTCCCGTACAAGTGCAACGCTGAACCTTAAACCATATATACTTATAGACCCGGCGCTCGGCATGGGTATAGGTACAGCCTTAGACGGATTCCAAGATTACTTCATCTACCAGATGACGGATCTGGGTAAAGTGCTATATATACAGTAAAGACTCGATATTTTTCCCATCGCCAGTTCCGAGCAGGGAGAAATATATAGGGACACTACTTTTTCCGACCGCGCCGAAAGTACAAAGGAAGCCAAACGTCGAAAAGGACAGCATGTAAACACAAATCGCACGGCCGAAGCGTATCTGTGTAGAAGTTTACTAATCCAATGCCAAAACTTCTTTATTTTTCATTATTTTTGTTATGGGACTTTCACTAACTAATTTGTGGCATTTTTCTGGTTAAAATGATACCAAACAAGATACAATTTGGCCCATGTGTACTGCACATGTGAAGCATAACCTAGTTTTTCCATATTACCATAATACCAGAGAGGATCCTCTCTGATAATACATATATAATACTGTAAGAAAAATAGTCTATTAGCTATATATATAAATATATATACCCTATGGACAAGGATGACTGGTGTTGGCGTGCAAATAACAACTATTGACGGTGAAAACGTCCGCCAATAGTGCGATTTATTAATGAACACTAACTCTACGAACTGAACAGTGTTCAGTGAACACTTCGAGCGTCACTGGAAGAGTGATCGCTCAGGTAAATTCTAGTCCTAAGGACACCTTGTTGCCAGCGTGTTCGTTATCTGCACCCCTAGGTACTCTGGGTTTTTCCACTGATGTAGTATATATATGTAGCATATATATGTAGATGCTGATAGATGTGTTTATTTGTACACGACAATGATTTTTCCCCCGATCATTTCACTATTTCTATCAAATGAAATAATTTCTCTTTTCGTCTATTATTTCAATAGATAATGATTGAATTAATCGTTTCTCGAATACTGTCTAATCTAATGAAATTTATTTTATTCCTTACCTTACATACAACGCTCTTCTGCCATCGAATGTGATATTATTTAGATGGAAACAATTCACAAAATTTAAGTTCAAGTATTTTTTATGGCCAAGTCAGCATACTTATTATTTTATTTACACGAACTATTTGCGATTTGACTTGAACGATTTCTTTTTCCCATATTATTTCTAAAGGAAGAACAAAAAAAGAGTATCTTATCTATGGCATGAGATTCTATGGCGAAGCACTAGCACGTGTTGATAATTTTGTCTACGATATTTTTGGTTTACATTAGACGTTTAGACACAGGGTTTCTGAATATGTATGACCCTGAGGATTTCGATATTGCTCAATCGATTAGCGTTCAATAATTTCATTTAATGTTATATGTTTATCACGAACGCGTTTATTGCTTCCGTTCACACGGAAGCGTTAAATGAAACATGTAGTCTGGCCGTCTGATATTCGCGCGTTCTTTTCCGCGCATGCACGAAACTTTCTCTGAAAAGATGGCAACGGTCTGTCAACAGGAACAGAGTTTTGTCTCGGGCCGTCTCTATAGATCAACGAACTTCAAAGTGTACGCGAACTACGAGAAATGTCATGAGAACGACGACATTCCACGAAGAATGCTAAGCAATTTGGAAAAGTCGTCTCGCTGCAGGAAATTCTAACTTTACATGTAACATTCGTTATTTGATACACATCTCGATAAGAGTGTGACGTTTACTAAAATGGCACTACAAGAGGACGAAAACACCTGGTGAGCTTATTCGAAAAGTTTCGTCGTATTTTGTAAATTCTGCTACTCTGTTTTCCCATTCTATCTATAGTTCAAATAACTACTGCATTGCTCGAATAAATCGACAAACTTCTTCAAGTACACAGATTCGATTTTATGGAGTTACAGTGTCACTCTTAAACTTTCCTTGAATAATAGAAAAACATTAAAGTACTAAAAATAATCGAATCTACATATTGTTATGCGTAAATTCTAAGTTTTATTCGTTCTACATATTTTCCTTGTCGATTGAAAATAGCATGGGATTGATAGAAAAACTATTTAATATTCTATTCGGTTTAGTTTTTGTACGTGCAACCACTTACTTTATTTTCCTACATAAATTTAAAATAGAAGTTGCACATTTGTTACCAGAACTATTACATGATTGTAAAAGTTTGTATATGTGTAAAAATAACAGTTTTATTAATGAATTATGTAGTCACCACTATTTTCTACAATTGTCTTTGAACATTTTACAACCGGATTTCCTGTTTCGTAGAAGTTACATGTTTATTTTCAAAAAAGATCACGAGGTAAATTGGGTACAAACTTTTGCAATCATTCGATATAATTTAGATTTGATAAATTCGTCTTGTACACTAATTTATAATATTTCAGGGTTCTGGAGCTGGAAGCAGCTTTGTTGGATACTGTGTCGCCATCGGCGTCTGATATATATGCAATTTGCAAGGGACAAGCAGTTCCTACGAATCTAAGGCCAGATGTATGGCAAGCATGTTTAGATGTTACCGATCGAGGCAATCAATTAAGTCATTTTAACGAAGTTTTCGATTTACCCGAACAAAATGTTGTTCGTGAAGATTGTCAGCAATTGGTTGGTAAGTTTTATGATTCAACCGAATGGAACTTCTATAGATATGATTCTTATCTTATGTGGAATTGGATCAACCTTATCTTATTCACACAAAGTTCTTTTAAAATCAAATGCTTTAAATCACTGTGAAATATTACACATAAAGACGATAGAAATCTATTTTCTCATTAGAAGGTCCTGGAAATATGTTTGTTAATTGTAATATTTATGTTACAGCAAAGTTAGGAAATGACGATGAGGACAAAGTATCTGTCGTTTCCGATTTAGAGTCTATTTTAACATTTTATTGCAAGAGCAAAGGAAAAGATTATAAGAGAGGGAACGGATGGCTGGAGTTATTGGGCCCTTTAGTAGCTTTAAAACTTCCTCGTAGCGCTACATATAATTTATTCGAGACAATAATAGATATTTATATTCCTAGGTACAGTATTGAATCAGATTATTATCCATAAAATAATAACAAATAATAACAAATCCTATCTCTATGTATGCATTTTCAGAGATGAAACCTACAGTTCTGTATTAAGATTGTTATTGCTTTACCACGAACCAGAATTATGTTGTTTCTTAGACACAAAAAGAGTTTCGCCGGATCAATACACGAAAGGATGGGTAACCACTTTGTTCGCTGGTGTGTGTTCGCTACCAGCTGTATGTACAATGTGGGATTTGTATTTTATGCAAGCTGATCCGTTCTTCATGTTATTTCTTTCGCTTATTATGGTCATAAACGCTAGGTAAGGTGTACAAAACTCGCGCACTTTACTATCATTCAGATTTGAATATTAGAGGTGTGTGAGAACCCAAAAATGTCAGGTATTCGATCTATATATATTTGAGAAAACCGTCCTGATCTCGAATAAAATTCTCGAACCTTCCCGACCTGACATTTCCGAGTTCTCGCAAACACCTCTATCGAACACTGTTATAACAATTAGTTTACTGTTTTACGCAGAGAGCAAATTTTAAGTATGATGAGCAACGATAAACAGAGTATAATAGATGCGATAGCTGCTCTGCCTTGTGCTTTGGAAGCGGAGGATGTGACAGACTTTTGCTCTCTGGCGCAATATTATGCGATGAAGACGCCAGCCTCTTTTAAACACGATTTGTACCCGGTGATGTTCGGCGAGGGTTTCGACGGGAAATATATATCGCACGCGTTATGCTTGCCTGTTTCGGCTCAAGAATTAGTCGAGAACTCTATTGAAAGTCCGTCCGTACCAAACACATCCGTTGAATCAGTCAGATTTTTCCTAGTGGACTGCAGACCTGCCGAGCAATACAATGCGGGACATCTGCCGACAGCGTTTCACTTAGATTGTAATTTGGTATGGTCCCCTTTTGCGTTTCTCTACACATGAAGATTTGCTTCGAATCTAAGAATTGTGTTTCAGATGCTACAAGAACCGGCTGCGTTCTCCACAGCGGTGCAAGGATTGTTGCAGGCACAACGACAAGCGCTGGCTGTAGGGTCGCAAGCTGGAGGCGAACATCTTTGCTTTTTAGGAAGTGGCAGGCAAGAAGAGGATCGCTATACACACATGGTAGTCTCGTTCTTTTTGCAGAGGCACACGCAGTACGTCAGCATGGTCACATCCGGATACCAAGGTATCAGAAGGACAATCGCACTGTTCAACGGTGTATTTGCATCATTCATTAAAACCGTGTTCCCTTGCAAGGGTGCAGGTTAGCCTTTTCATTTTTCGATAATGCAAAGATAGGGTTCAGTAGCCAAAAACGCCAGATAAAAGATCAATCTAGGCCGCGATCGTCCTCAAAAGTCCTATTTTTACGTTTACCAGGCGTAATTTGCATTATTCGGCACCGTGTAGCTGTCGCAGTTTTATGAAAATAGCTATAATACAAGCGCAGTTGTATGCATCCAAATAATGTAAATTACGCTTTCGAATAATAAAAATTACGCCTCGTAAACATACAAATAGGACTTTTGAGGGTAATTGCGGCCTAGATTGATCTTTTATCTAGCGCTTTTGAGAATGAGAAGGCGCATCCTGCAATTCTGGAAAACGAGTCTACCCCCTTAAAACTTGTCACAGAGGGTTTTCCTTGGGGGGTCCTATCAAATGGTACGATGAAAGATCAATTTGGTTTGGGGGCACATTTGACCACCTTGTCCGGTTATACCCTTTGGTAAACAGTGTTATTTGTAAACGCGTCTCATCGGTTCAATGACCTTCAGACACGCAGTCAAGGTGAACGCTCTATTATCTCGTTTCAGCCATACACGAGTACTTTGGTGACGAAGTCGTTTCTAGTCTCGTCGATCACAATTCGCAGCATTGTTTAGTATGCAACGCTAATATGTCCGAAACGAATTCTAACGAATCGAGTCCAGCCAAGGTGAAGAATAACAATTCCGACTTTCTCGGGAAGATAAAGAAAGTGAAAGGAAAGTTGTTCGATTATATTGTGAATCCATCAGCAAGTGTTCAAAACAACGTGGAGAATAGGAATGGTAAAGATCCAGAGTATACTAAACGGCAAAAGAAAACCGCCCCTGTGTTTAGCATAGATGATGACCAGGAATCGGGTGAGTGGTCGCTTCTTTTTTTTTTTCTATCAAATGTTTTCGCTTGTAGGATTAACAAAAAATTAATGGTATCGCAGATATGGTTATGACGAATCACGAGAGCGAAGAACCGGTCGAAGTAGTCTCCATCCAACAATGGATGAAGGATCCAAAATTGCTACATTCCTTTAAATGCCAAGAAGTGAAAGTGAATAGAGATCTCTGTGATAGGTGAATAGTTTTAACAAACCTAAGAAATCGTATTTTAAAACCGCGGCTAGCTGTAATCGTACAACACCATTTTTTCTGTTTAACGTTTCACGCATGTGTTTTCTTTTCAGTATACTTTTGGTTACTGACACTCACCTTATTGTACTCCGGGAAATACCAGAACGAAAAGGTGCGGCGCACGTAATTGTCAAGCGTCCGTTGACGAGTATTGTTAAGATTACCTCTAGAAAACGAAACCCGGATTTGATCACGTTCAAATACGGTACAACGCAGTACAATGACACGGTCATCTCGGACATGGACAAATTTCTAATTCCTAACGCGTCCGAAGCCACTAAATTGATCACACCGCTAATCCTGGAACAATTGGAAACAACCAATTAATGTTTTAAAAGAGTTTTACGAACGGCCGTGCACGCTGATCCAACACACACAGATATGTACAGATGTTAAGATTCGTTTTATTTTAGAGGAATTTTCACGGATAATACATGTGAGAACCGACGAATCCTTTTTCTTTTTTTTGCTTTTATTCGTTCAATCGATCACGATGTTCTTACTTGAATGGTACTACGTATGCAACGTGTCACATTAGTAATGTATTTAATAATGAAAGTCTGTATTTGTAGATGAGGATTTTAACTCGAGCGTGTCATATTATAGAACTGATTAACACACACGGTGTCATCGATAAGAATACGCGGCCAAACATGATTTACAACTGGATTGTAAGGTTTTGGTGATTGTACTAACTAAGTCATGGTTTTCAAGAATTTACACGCAAACACATACACACACACATACACACACAGTTTCTCGCGCACTTTCTCGAATCTCCGGAAAAAATATACCATTTCCATAGGGAAGCATTTTTTGCATTTTTTATTGTAATGACGTTTCGTAACGAACGTCAGATAATTCTCGGAATTTCGTTGTTACTTCGCACGTGGCTAAACGGTGGCCTTACTAGCAGAAAAAACAAATGGGAGAGGTAATGGACTCTGCAAATTAATTCATCGACATGAATATGTAGGAATGAATGTAATGTGCCATGAGAGAATAAGGATATTGTTGATTCCTCTGTACAGAGTGGCTCGTGAGAGGTGAACCGCTTGTCTCTAGTGGATTTGCAAATGTTAAAAAGCGCAGATACATATTTTACAGCTGAAATTAGAATAAGTTCAGCGATATACTACGGTTAGGGTTGCCAAACTTCCGGTATTAATTTATAGAGATAAAATGCAGGTGTATAAAATCTTGGTAATGTTTTTACCGGGATGGAAAGTATTTTTCGATAGAATAGGCTTTCTTAGCGACGGCATGAATTTTTTAAGAAATTTTATCGATTAATTCATCGGAGACATTTGCGATCATCTTCCCGCGATTCAGCTTGTACAAATACGATTTTTAACGCAGCGTCTATATATATATATATACATAATATTAAATTAATAATTTATTCAATCTTTGAACGCATAAAACTTTTAAATTTCGCGCTGGTACGGCATTTTTTCACATACATTGATGTATATTGTCTATACGTTACGATGAACTGATGATTGGTCCTAATCTAATATAATTCGACGAATATTTACGTATAAATTATTATAATTGCATTTTATAGAACCTAGTCTTGCAATACTTGTCTTTATACAATATTTACAAATGGTACAAAATACACGGGGAGGATAACGATATCATCACTTTGCAGGCATACCTATTACACTGCCTGAATTATATTTCGAAGAATTTTTAAAATTTACCATTTACTACTTTTCAAAATATCTGTACAACTCGTAAAAAAATAATTGTCTTTTACCGAGATATATGTTTGGAGAGTTATGTGGTATGATTCTCGTTGAATTAGTTGATAGAAGTACAGTACACTGCGTATCAAACTAAATTTTCGAGTCACAGTGAGTTTTCTGGTGCACATTGGTTGCGCTGCCTTTTTGTAATTTGGGACAATACCGTTCGCAATAACAGTTCATTTCTGTAGAAACTAACGATACAACTTTTTACTTAATTGTAACTTAATTCGTCATTGTATTACGAATCGAATTGTTTGTTAGATGCACTTACAGCAATCCTACGTTTCAGGTTATTTAACAATAGTTCGATCTATATGTATTTAGTGACTTATCAAAACCTTAAATCTGGTAGATACTACCAACATTGTTAATACTTGTAATAATAGTAATCTGTACCATATTTAATAATATATATATTTACGAATTCGATGTAAAAATAGGAAATTTTCTATTTATGTGCTTCCACAATGATCGACGAGCATGGACAGTTGACTAAAGGAACTTATTAGAATTCTAAAAATACATTGTAGAGTATTGTAAAGCACTTAAATACAAGTTTTCAGTTGTACATGTAAATAAATTTTATGTAATGCATTCTGAATGCGTTTGAATGATATGTATTTTTAAGAAATTGTAAAAATAAAATACATATAACTATATACATAGACATTGCGAAGAAGATCAGTACGAATTCGATTATTATCAATTATTAAAATATAAATTACAATATTTTATTCTCCTAATTCTTCTAATATTTTAATTGCTTCGTTTATACTTGTTACAAGCTGAAATAATCTTCTATCCAATTTCTGCTACTTGAAATTAGTGCAGTTCATTTTTATTTTGCATGTACTCTGCAGTCTGCAAAGCAAAGAATGATTATAATAATCCTACTAATATTAAATAAATGATACACCAGTTTTATCGAATAGATCAATTAAATATTAGGATGCAATAGACATTTTCATATGTCATCTACATTATTACATTTCTGGAAATTGATATTAGACGAATGATAAATCTCGCATGGCTCCTGCAGTAACTGTACTTTGTATTGTGATATCAGTTCGTATCAGGCGGCGGCACTGATCAGTCAGCCCGTCAGCTGTCATCCTGTGAGAGAAGGCATGTCCTAAAAGTCATAACATAATTTCGCGATTTGATACGCTTTTAACGTAACATCAATTGCGATGGGATTTATAAATTGGGGGGAATTATTTCCAGGAAGATGGAGCCTTGTCATTTTTATTTCCTATATGGCCCTTTTCGTGAATCAAGGTAATGTTTATGTGGTTAAGTACTTCGTTTCATTTTTATTATTCATTATACACCGGTAAGTAACTGTCATTCGTAATTAATAATGAATAGTAAACAGCGAGTATGATGAGAGAAAGAGGGAACAAATTTAAAAATTAATTTTATCGACGTTATCAGCGAGATATGTAGCTTTACCGGTGTCGTGATATAATATATATAAGTATGTATGTATATCGTAAACTATTATATAGATATCATGATTTTTTAATCAGCATTGATTATTTTTCGTACGTTCACGTGATAGCGATTGTATTACTTTCGACAGTTAAACTATATTGTTAAACTATCATTTTCATTTCAGGTATCATTGTAACTTGGTCACAAAGAAATGGGCACTACGAATACAATATTGTTATGGTAGTATTAATGACAGAAGTAATGAAATTGTTGGCTTCGACAACGTTATACTGCAAGGAGTAAGTCGACCAATTGAACTCTACGATTCGATTCAGTTCCATGTTACTTAATCGTGGTTTTATTTTTAGCAATAGTATTAGGAGCTTTTGCCAAGAAATCACAGGAAATAAAAGAGGTAAATGAATATTCCGCAAAATGTGATTATTTACGATAGTATTCTACATCATTCGATTTACATTGGAAAACAGTTCCCAAGCTATGATGTCTAAAATATATTGTATTAAAGTACAAAGAATCGGGCATGAACTTTTGCATCGATCGAATACACTAAATGTTTTTCGGATCGTCACACCTGAAGGATCATCTTGTATATTCGTAGCCTCAGCTGTTCACACAAGATTTGAAAATCAGAACACTTGTGTTTACAGAAGTGCAAAAACAAAGGGAAAGATAAGATAAATGAACAGTTCAAAATTTTGTCTCATATGTTAAAACCGATGTTAATTACTAGACTGCGGATCTTTATACATTTATGAAGAAATTGACGGGGTAAAATATAAAACAGTAAAAGATAAAAAAAATTCAAGAATGTTGTAACGTTGCTTTTAATGTAACAAAATCGTTAAGGGATGAAATCAATCTTTATGTTATTCCTGCTTCCTACAATCAATGTAAAACATTTTCATTTTGCATAAAGATTCGCAGTCTATTAATTACTAAGAACTGAATACTTATTTCGATACTTGTCGCTAGCAATTAAAACTAATATTTTCATTTTCTATTTTAGTGCTGCTACTGTATATGATACCTTCAGTTTTGTATTGTCTGTACAATAATCTGGCATTCATTAACTTGGCTGCATTTGATCCGACAACTTACTACGTGTTGTTGCAATTTCGCGTTGTCGTGACTGGAATTATTTTCCAGGTATTAAACATGGTTCACGTAGCATACGAAGAAGCTAAAACCTTTCTTAAAACGTTGTTTCTTTTAGATAATTTTCAAGAAAAAATTGTCCGTGAAACAGTGGCTTTCGCTGATAATATTAACCATAGGATGTATGGTGAAACATATAGATATAGATCTTGATGTCAGTAGTTTTAGTTCCAAAATTAGCATAACTAGTAATGTAATCCTCGTATTTGTACAGGTGCGTACAATCTCTAGTCACTTGTATAGCAAATACAGGCATGCGAGACTCTCGAAAATTTTAAGAATCCGTCCGGAGTCGGTATTTTCGAGTTCTCGCACACTTCTAACAGTACTGTATTGTATTTAGCAACCAAATTACCATTTAAACATTTTCAGACGATCTGTTCCTGTTTGGCGGGAGTATACAACGAATACCTGTTGAAAGAACCAGGAGCGGATATCAATATTTTTGTACAGAATGCATTTATGTACATCGACAGTATTTTATGTAATTTATTAGTATTTATAGTACTATACGTCACGCAGAGTAGTTCGTCCGATATGTTTAGTAATATTAATCCAAGTGTACTACTGCAACCTAAAATTATGTTAATTATCCTGAATAATACAGCGGTCGGAATAATCACGAGTTTTTTCCTGAAGAACTTGAATTCTGTATTAAAAACGTTCGCCAGTGCGTTGGAGCTGGTGTTCACCGCAGTTTTATGTTGGTTAATATTCAGTATTCCTATTTACCTGAACACAGTGATATCTATTGTCATGGTAAGTTACGCGGTCATATTGTACTCGCAGAATCCAGTATTAGGACCAAAGACTATACTACCCTGAATAGTGATAGTATTAATTTATATACTAATATAATTGTAATAAGTTCTAACAAATGACAATTAAATTCTGTTACTTTTTTCTAAAAAATTGACGATTGTAATAATTTGTCGAAAGTGGCAAAACATTGTAGTCTCACGAAATTGCTATCTTCCCTATTTCCATACTGTGAGAACGGTATATTGTTGCCGGAAAAAAACATCGATATACAATACGGGTGGACCGTTAGAATAATCAATTATACTGAAAATAATATATTCATAGCTCTGTCAGCCCATGAATATTCAAGAAAATTTTATGTATCAAACTTTATCAATATACTTAGTATTCAAATATCGCGCTCGTTTATTTGTAATAAATTCGAATAAAATATCCCGCGTTAAAATTTCAATTGGCGGGAAAAATTTGAATCTCCGTCGACGGCATACTGTTGTCACACCGGATAAAACAACTATTTTTTATTTTATTTTTCGTTACGATATATCATCGATCGCATATCTTTATCGGCGATGTATTTTCGATAAGAAATTACACTCGTTGAGTTATTGACACAAAAGTGATTGATTATAATCATATAATATCCTTTTTTTCATGATTTGACTTTTGCAAGTGAGTTTCCAACATTCACTACGTGAGAGCACTTCTGTCACAATCGCATCATCACGTTTGATTCAATTGGATAACTTCACACGGACATATGTTGTGGTCGAGCATTCGAATTCGAAGTATAATTTCCATTGGAATATCAAGAAAAGTATTTTACCTCTAAAGTATTGTGCCTCTAAATTCTCCTGATTCATTTTTATCATAAATTCATATAATCCGCAGTCTAATTATAACATATAATTTTTAAAAAATAGAGCAGTAACTTGTCCCACTTGCCAGAATCACCTATCGTATATTTTTCCGCGCAATTCTCCTATGAAATTTTACAGCTGGAAAAAACGTGTCCCAAAATCCCAACCTTTACGACACTTCCCCTTACTTTAAGAAAATGTAAATAAAGAAAAATCGATTTTTTAAGGTTCTGGACTAGAGGATTTTAAAATGTGAAAGGCGTGAAAAATCGGGGGATGTCCTATTGTCTTACCGCGGAGTGTGTAGCAGCTATTAACTATGTGAAACCGTTTTTCGAGAAGTGGGGAGAGGGTGGTCGATAGTACCTGCAAAACCACCTTGCTAGTAGAACCGACTGTGGGCAGTCACATGTCGGCAGTCGTCGCGTGAATTTCGCGTTGGGATCATTGTCCTCTGTCGTTGTCATCTCGTTGTGCCGCTTGTCATCGAACGCGTGACAAACGCGTCGGGAGATGTTTGCGATTAAGTCATTCGATTCATAAGTGCGACGAGTGTAACAAGTGTGACACGTGCATTCGTACGTGAAGCAAGTTCTTTCATTCTCTCCCCTGTGCAGGACGATCGAGTAAGTCAGTCGCTATTTTCACAGATATAGTTTCTAATGAACAGAAATGTATCGTTTTGCGTAAATACAAGTACTTTCTGTCACGATAAGGAATACTGTTGCCGGTTAAATATGAATTCTGCTGATTTATTGGTACCTTTGTTTGCGATCGGAGTAGATGATTTATTGCTATCAGAGCCACAACATTATGTGACGTTTAATAGTTTGATTAGTGGATGCCTATTACTAAGATTATTAATAATTAGACTCCGGAGGTTTATATGCAAAATAAAAGGTTTGTGCATCAATTGCAAGACGCAGGAGCTAAACATAAATTTATATTCTTCATTGATAATTTTAATGTGACGAAAATAATACATTAATACTCTTAAATTCTTTGAATATTTTCACTGTTTTAAATTGCACTTGCTCGTTTTTCTTATAAATGCATCAAATTCGGAGTCTATTAATAATTGATTAAGTGATGATCTCGAGAGAGATATTATTAGGTTATATTATTCAAGGTAAGTTTACTTGTAAGTGAAATATCGTTAATGAACAATTCATTCGAAAGTTCTGGATTGTTTATTGTTGATTTATGGACTGTTAAGTCATTATTATCCTAGGGGAGTAAGTTTATGTTTGACATGAAATGCAAGATTATAGAGTTATGCATTAGCGTTGACGTTTTGAATCGACTTGAGCTGTCGATGTTGACGTCTCTAACGGTTTTACGGTCACGTGATCGGCGATATAAATGAAAGAGCGCGAAGAGTTATCAGGATCGAAACAATCGATTGCTTTAATTCGAGACTCGATTTGAAACTACATTTGCAACTCAATTTCAGAATTATTTTGCCGCTCAATTTTGGACTCGGTTCGCGACTTAATTTGAGATTTAATTCAATACTTAACTCGATATTCAATTTGATAGTTAAATCGATACCGAATTCGTAATTTAATTCGGGAATCGATTCGAATAATAATTGGGAAATCGATCCCGGAATCAAATCGATAATTAGATCGAAAATTGGTGCGATATTTACTTAGATAATTAGATCGATGATTTATCCGACGAATAAATGGATAATTAGTTTGATTATCACTTCGAGACTTACATCCAGACTCGAGTCAAGTTGAAAATCAATTCAATATTCAATATCATCGTGTAATGCAGGGGTTCCCAAACTTTTTCCTACATCGACCTCTTTCATTTTTTTCTATAATATACAGATTACAACATAATTATAAATTATAATACTAATAATTGCACATAAAAAACTTAAAGTAAAATCTAAGAATATGAACAAAAAAATGAAAAAAAAGTCGTTTATTAGATTTGTTTCATTATTTTTATACTATTTTTATGTTCACACAGATTGTATGCAATTCTATATTATATTTATACATATTAAAACGGATATTGTTATCTGATAATCACACTCCTTAAAAATTAAATAAAATTTTAAAACAGAAAAATTTATCATCGACCCCCAATAGACACCTGGAATACTGTAGACCCTTTTTAAACTTCCATCGACCCCGAAGGGGTCCATCTGGACCCCGTTGGGAACCCCTGGTCTAATACTTCACCTAGTAGGAACTAATTGTATTTTCCCATGATTGTTCTATACGAAAAAGCTGGCCTATAAATCTTCTTCCAGAGAACAGTTCCGACAGAAATGATTAGATAACTTAGCCGAGGGTGAATTATTGGTTCGCGATTGAAACAGCTACCGCCACAGAACAATTTACTTTTAAAAATTGTAAAATAATCGTTGGCAACGGGTGGTTAAAGAGGTCTTCCGAGAAAAGCAGAGAATGGTAAGGAAAAAAGTTGACGCCATAAGCGAGGGGGGGATGTATTCACCCCGCGTGGCCTCGTAGGAGGACAGACCCTTTCCCCGCCGTGTCTCCAGACACACGCACAGTTTTCTTCGGATTATGCAATCGCCATTCGTGTGTACTACTTTTATGTGGGGTTCGTGTCGCGAGATCCGATGATAAACTCCACGACTTCGCCTCGATTCTTTCCCTGCCGCCTTTTTTCACCCGTTTCCTTTCTCCTTTCTTAATAATATCGGTTGTCGGAGCCCAGATAGGCGACCGCTCCACCGATACGCAGCAGTGCTCACTGAAATTCCCAAAATTCCGGATCCACAACCAAATTCTCGCGTTGCAGGGTAGCGTTTCCCTTCCAGAACTTAACCCGAACACATCATCAACCCTTCGCACTCGGAGCTACTTTAAATCGAAAATTAAACATTTCTTTTGACCTAGAATAATTCCATTCTTTATTAATTGTTTTCTTTGTATGAATATGAAATCGATTAGTTTAGCAATTAATTAGAGATACCATCATATTTAATAATGTAAACAATACTTTGAGTAATGGTACTGACCGCTGAAGTGCGAAGGGTTAACAAAGTAAAAGATAAAGATAAATAGATGCAGTAAAAAAGCTTGCGACAAAGAAAATTTCAAATTCAGTCATTCTTGTCTTACCTCTTCGAAAGTGGCACCAAATGGATTGTTGAGACTCTTCCGATTAAAACGAGCCCGTACACAACGTAGATCGGTATACTTTTGTAGACATCGTACATAGCAATCACGCACATGTCTTTGATTACGCCATTTACGTTGTAACTATAAAACTAGTCCGATTCACGCCTTGTTTGGACTCGTTCTAATCGGAAAAATCTCTCTAAAAACTTGCGTAAGACAGAAACTGTCGGGTATTTCGGGTGTTCAATATATGGAATGCACTATGCATTAACCTCTTCTTCTTCTTATGATTACTTTTATTATTGACACCGTATCACAAATAAGGCTTTTACCATTTACATGTTAATTGATCGATTCTCTTGTACAATAAACTATTTCATACGCATGCTTTATCCTTATTTTTTACTTTCTTATACATCTTCCATCTTGTTCACATTTTATATATGTATACCAACCTGGTGGCAGTGAAAAGTTTCCACGGTACCAACAGAAAAATAAACGTTAGATATTTTCACAGAAACGACTGAACTTCAAATTTTATTTTGAGAAGTACGGGTATTTTAAGCGAACGATACTGTTCTTCTCTACTTGCTCGTCGTTTGGGAGCAGCGGCGAACAAGTAGCGAGGCACAGCGTCCTTTCGCTTTTTCCGCTCGGCTATTTTCTTGGCAAAAGCAAATTCACGCGAGCACTACTGTACATTCGAATATAAGTATTACACGGCCGAGTTTCACAGATTGGAAACGATCCATCGCGAATATCGCGATCCAGAAGTGTCACTCGAGGCAGGTGTAAACATGCATGGTAGATCGAGACGCTATTTTCGGGTAATCAACGATCAGCGAGCTCGTTTCTTGTATAATTAATTGAACCAGAGCCGCGATCGAAAACGATAGGCTCGCATGATTCACGAAACCCGTGTACAGTCATGTGAAGGGACCATAAGCGAAAATACCTATGTATGATATCAACCGCGCCCGATTTTCCTCGAATTTTCCACAGCAGTGGCCACGCGGCTTGGCATTTAGTTTTTCAATTATCGTGTACAGTGAATAAGACGTTTTTAATCTATGTTGTCGATATTTCTTACGACTAGACATTGTATATTACAGTTCATATTCGCACTACACTTTATTTTCTCTCGTTTACTAAATTTATTCAGATTGTCCGTAATTTTTATTCCTTTATAATCTATACTTTATAGAATTAGTCCCGACTTGCTAAAATTATCGCGAAATGAAAGAAATTCTTGTCCGACTATTATTCCTCGTAATTCATGCAAGAAACTTTTATTTTGCATAAAAATCCCCAGTCTAAATATTACACAGCGGATTCGATGAATTTATGATAAAAATAAGTCGGTGTAATTTAAAACGGTAAAACCATCAGTCGAATTTGAAAAGACTTTCAATCTATTAAATATATTAATGAAGAGAATAAATTTCTATTTCACTCCAGTTTCTCGCAATTCGGATAGGAAATATTTACTTTGCATAAGGATCCGCCGTTTATTAATTATGGTAGATGCTTGAAAAAGGAAATTTATTCCATTATTTGCCAAGAATGCATTTTTATAATTTCAACAATTATGGAGTATAAAATCGGCCACTCGGTCGGTTTAGCGTTGAACGAGAGAGGTCGACGACCTTTTGCAATAAAATATGGATTGCTCGTATATACGAGAATTGTCAGATGTTTGAATTTGTATGAAGAGACGCGTATCTCCCTTAATATTGAAGGATGTTCCGTGACTACTGTGATTGATTCTGCAAGCAAGAACCGGAAGCCGTGTGTGCGTCAGTCGCTAACTGGTTAGAGTCTCACTAATGTCAATCATTTCGTACATTTGTAAGCCAGCATGTGCCGGAAGCGGAGGAAATATCGCTGATCGATTACTGCGGAAGTTAGGGCCTAACGTTACGAGGGAATATAGCAAGCATAGTTGTGTCTCTCCGCGTCGAAGCTAGTAGAACCATTCAATTTTAATCAGACGCGATATCACAGTGTTCTAGGGTCGCGGGGAAACAATTGACCTAACATATCGTGGCTATTTGTCCTGTTCACAGGGGCAAAGAGTCAATCTTCACCATTTATCCCCTACTATTCACACCGTCTTTCCTTCTTCCATTCATTTTCATATTTTCATAGTTTCTTTTCGATTTGCATTCGTTCTCGATTCAACTCCGTTTATTCCCACACTCAGTTCTATTTACATTTATTTCCATTTGCGGCACTGCAGTAAATATTCGATCTAAGAAAAACGAATGTCCCATCCACTGCGAGCCACAGCCCGCTAAAAAACACAGCACAGACTCGAAGGTTTTTCTTTTAGATCGCACCTTTACTCTATTTACTTTTATTTTCATTTTCTTTTTTATACACATTCGTTTCTACATCCACACGCAAATTAATTTCTATCTGCATTTTTAATTTTAAGTAGAATCCCTTCCCCGTTCAGAAGATACAGCAAATGTGGCGTCTCTCATACGTTCACCGTAACGAATCTGTCGATCAGGTTTGTCCTCGCGTGACTCGATGAACGATCCGGGAAAGCGATCCGTCCCGAAGAAGAAGATGGTGAAGGACACGCGGTGCCCACGGGACGAGACGTAGAGAGGGGTGTTATGTCCGAATGCTTCGAGTTCTCGTCATCTATGACAGGATCGATGGACCAGGGGCCTTTGCAGCCCCCGAAGGATTCCCCGGCCCTTCCTGCCCAGCCTTTCGATTTCTGCTCGACCCCTGAGACACCGACGCGACGAGGTCATCGTCACCGACACCCGCGAAAGATGACATTGACCTCACCGAGCGGACAACCAATACAGCTCACGCCTCTTTGGGAGCACGTGGTTAGTATTCGGCCATTGGAAACGTCTTGATACATTTCGATTTCCATGAACGTTGTTCCCAGGTGCGAACACGGAAGTTCCCGAGCGAGGTTGACACGCGTCTCACGTTCCTGGAGATCTCGGAGAGACTGCGTGATCCAGAATGGGAGGTGCGTCAGCACGCTGTTCGCGTGCTTATAGACGTGCTGCCGACTTTGAACGCTGACACTGTCGACAAGGTCATGCAACCAGTGGTACCGGAGCTGGTCAATAATTTGGGACACCCGGCGCCGGCGGTTCGCAAAGGCGCCTTGGACGCACTTCGGGTTTTTCTCGTTCACAGCCGCGACAGGGAGAACACCATCAAAAGGGTCAGCGTCTTCTCTTAAGTACTGCGTCTTCTAGACAGACGACACTCGTGCGTGACTGCACACAGTCGCCACAGGATTGCAAGGGTTCGGGATTCCTCATTATTTAATAATGCAAAGACGGGGTTTCTTTCTACTCAAAACCGCTAGATGAAAGATCAATCTAGGGGGCTATTTGCTTCAAAAGTTCTACTTTTACGTTTACGACGCGTAATTCTTATTATTCGGCAGCCGCGAGAAGCAATGGACAGGCGACAGTGCTGCCGCCTATCGTGGCTGTCGATATGCTGCCGAATAATGAGAATTACGCGTCGTAAACGTAAACGAAGGTCTTTTGAGGCAAATAACCCCCTAGATTGATCTTCCATCTAGTGATTTTGTTACTAAGAAACACCGTCTTTGCATTATTGAGAAATCAGGAGTGGAATCCCGGACTTTTGCAATCCTCGATAGCCACGATAGGCGGCAGCACCGTCGCCTGTCCATTACTTCTCGCGGCTCCGCGACATGCTGCCGAATAATGAGAATTACGCGTCGTAAACGTAAAAGTAGGTCTTTTGAGGCAAATAACCCCCTAGATTGATCTTTCATCTAGCGATTTTGCTACTAAGAAACACCGTCTTTGCATTATTGAGAAATCAGGAGTGGAATCCAGCTCAGGAGTCAAGCGTGAATAGTGTCGACTGTCTAGGAGACGCAACCCTTAAACTTCACACGTGCACTCTATATTCAACTCGTTGCACTTCTATCGTCAGCACTCGCACAGATTTTTGCAAATAGCTACAATCTGTAACGTTTATAGGGTTACCGGAGGAAGGTAAATACGTGTGTAGATTTTACTATTCTTTTTATTATTGCCTGTACAGACGACGTATAAATACGCGACGGAGACTTAGACTGTTTACTGGAATGAGTAACTGTCACCTCGCTTGTCTTGGTATTTATACTCTTCTTCGCGGGGGTGGAGTCTGTTCTTCTGAGTCTTCTGAAGTCTCTGAGTGGTATTTGTTTTACTCAAAAAACCACCCCCTGTTTGACGGAGCAAGGGGTCTCCCGCAGTCGGGTAGTCGCGTAACGGTTCATGGCTGGCGATGCTTCTGACGGCCAGGTTTTACTACGCGCTTTAACCCTTTCGGTACTATCGCCGCCTATTGGCGGCATCCACCAAACATTCTCTGGGTCCTACCGCCGCCAATTGGCGGCAACCAAGTATCAGTGCGAACAATGTAATGTGGGCTTGTGCGTTTCCCCTTGTTTCGAAAACTATCACACCAAGTTACACTATTAGTTTTGTCGTTGATTATATTACACTATTTGTTTTATTATTTATTATGTTACACTATTAGTTTTGTTATTTATTTTAATTTTGTGATATTGGAACATATTATTTATATCAATGCCATTTACTTTAATGAATGTACTGTGAAGAAATAGATATGATTTTAAAAAGTTAAGCGCCATGCCTGTTTTGTCTGTCTTTCCGTCTGATCCGCGAGATAAGATTCCGTCGAAATCGGTTTTCGGCCGAGGATTGGTTTAGGTTACGACAAAGCAGTATAAACATTTTAGAAATATTTTTTAAACTCGTTAAATTCCGCGTCAGTCACCGATGACTGAATGAAAAGTTTAGTGTCAATCACGCTAGAGATTTCTATGAATGCTGCAAAACATGTTTTCGTGGCTTACGCTGTCGTACAGTGCAATCACTCTCGCGGAAAACTTCCTCGTCCCACGAATGTATAACCGCGGCCAGGTCCTCCGTACCGAAAGGGTTAAAACGATTAAATAATAAACTCATTTTTTGGGCCATGCAAGGGGACAGCTCTAATGCAAAATGCGACCGTTATTACGGTCGCCAACCGTGTGCCGCTGCAAATCAATTTCAAAATGCTAGTAGATTATCTTCAACTTGCTGAAACAATTCGAGTAAGAACGAAATTTCAAAACGGCAGCTGTTGCTCGCCACCGGTGTAGAAAATGTCCATTTTGCGTAAAGATGGAACCTCGCCTGGCTTTCTTTTATCAGGGTCAACCGTGACCCGACTAACGCCTCGTAGAGGAGGGGTAAACACCTTAGGATCTCGTGTCGCGTGAAGACCACATCAAATTTCATGAATTAACACTGATCCGTTGATGCGCGGTCATGCGACGACCTTGCACTTCACTCCCCACTATCTGATCCATCGATCGCGTAAACGCAATTGCTTTCGAGGGTGTGCACGCTCGACTTCTTCGGCAGATTCTTCAGGATGGGCTGAACCGGTCGGAGGTGCAGGACTCCTTCCAGACGAATGTCACCACAGGAGTGATCCTAAGCGTTCCGTCGCTCTTGTTCCCATCATCCAGTGGACCTTCAGCTAGCAATCAGCTTGTCAAGGACGCGACGATAGCCTTGGCCTCGAGACTCGCCCAGGTTCCTCATCAGGAGGCTGTGCTGAAGTCGTTGATGAAGATCAGGGACGCAGTCGGCGTTGATCAGTTCGAGAACTACCTGAAGGACTATGATAACAAGCTGAAGAGGAACATCGAGATCCTGTCGAAGATCTATAACGTCCGATCGAGCAGGAAGCCGCAGAGGAAGAACACCGATGGTAAATATGATGAATTTGTTTTTGGAAATGTGTCTAGCGGTTGTGGAACTCTTCGATAGTTTTCGAGAAAAATTGGACAAACTAAACCACTTCTTTCAAAAAGTTATTCGCGGTATTTAAAATGTTTTGGTACGCTTCTCTAACCACTGTCTGCCTCTTCAAGGTGTCGAAAAGTCGGACAAGGATCTGAACAGGAAGTGGGAGGAGTCCGACAGCGACACTTCCGGTATCGTCGAAGAGGAAGACGAGGTGAACAACGGAGCGATGCCAGCGGCCAGAGTAGTCCTAGAAACGGAGATCAAATTCAACGAGGAAACAGCGATCACTATGACAATTTTAGAAGAGAAAGAGGGCGACAGCGAGAAGGATCAAGACGAGGAGAGTGGCACAGACCTTCGAAACGACGGCGAGAACAAGGACTCGTCTCCGGATCGCAAGAAAACGCCACGAAGAGTGCATTTCGGTGGTGAAATAGTGAAACTGAGGACTCCAGATAGCGACGAAACAGAGTCCGTCGACGCAACACCTAAGACCAGGATCCCAGTTCCCGTTTTCCCTGCGACAAACATGCCTAAGACCCGAAAGAGACCTTCATCTCAGCCTTGCAGTCCTCAGAGGCAACCTGAGAAGCCGAGGAGGGCTGTTAGGTCGATGTCCAGCAGCCCGAAGAGGGAGGTCTACACGCACAACGCGCAGCTGAGTCCTAAAAAGAGTATCCTAACTAGGACTAGCAGCCCTGTGATCAAATCAGCTGAAAAGAAGAAGAAGGACCTTGCTAACGCTGAATTGAACGAGCCTGGAGAGAGTCCTACCAAAGGAACGAAGTCGGAAGATCCTGGAAAATTGGATCAAAGTAGTCCGAGTGTAGGGATTAACCATAATTTGGTTGTCAACAAGTGGATGAGTTCGGATGAGAAGCAGAACGAAGTTTTAGGGTCGGAGAGCTTGAAGAATATGCCAAAGAGTCCTCAAGAATCAGAGGACGCTACTAGGAGCAAGAAGGATACGAAGGATATGAAAGAGGAGAAGAATTTGTGGGAGAAGAGACAGAATTTGAAGGATAAGGTGGACGATAGCGATGAGAAGATGTCGGAGGAGAAGGTTTCTGATCCTAAGATTGATCTCTTTTTTGGATCACCGGTGGAGAATCGTGAAGAGAGGTATAACGATGACAATCGACCTAGAGACTCGATGGTGGACGAGGATGAAGCTTCGCCGAGGGATGTTGCGAAGAGCAGTTCGACGAAGGAGGGGAATATTGAAGGTGAACGGATCAAAGTTGATAAAGGTGGTGAGATAAGTGGAAATGTGTGCGAGGTTGACGAGATGGAGAGACAGCCTGAAGAGCCAAACTGGGAGGAGCTGGGATTGGTGGACCAGGAGGTACTCGAGGATTTGCACAACAAGGTGAGCGATTACTTGTTCGATTTGATCTTATACGACGTTGTAATTATTCGATCGAAGCGATCCTTTAATTTTGCACACCACTGTACGTTTTACTGTTTCTAAACGATCAACAAATTCATGGAGAATTTACGAATTAATTTGTACAGCTAATGGTCCGCAGTCCGATCGCAAAGTTACACGATCATTGTTAATACATACCAATTAATCCCGGCGTCGTTAAATCGCCCGGAAGATTACTCTATCTCTTCTGATTGAATTTAAACGAGTATCGACCGGCTCTCTCGCGAGTGGCGCGCATCGGACGTTAATCGACTCGCTCATGGAATATTTAAAAATCAAGCTAACGCTCTGTCCAGTCGGGATCGGCTCGAAACTGTTGCGGACACTGTCCGAGACACGGAACTCGCCGGGCAACACACACACGAGTACGAGCCAGCCCCGAAAAATAAAGCAAAAAGGCGAGGGGAACGTGTTAAAGTCCGATAAGCACACGTAGCCTTAATTGATGGGGTTTAAATCACGTTACGCCACGCGACGAACTTTTGCCAACGAAATCGATTGACCTACTTCCCCTGTCATGTATCAGAACGATCTGTCTCGAAGTCCTTCCCCTTCAACCCGTGTTAATGAGGGGTCGTGAACGAGGAAAGGTAGAAAAGTGCTCCGACGATTTGTGGTCAGTGTCCTCAGGCTGGTAGCAACACGTCGATTAGGCTCGACATGTTCTTTTATGAAATCTTTATCGACATTCTCGTCACATTTTTCCGATTCAAACGAATTCAAACACGACACAGTTCGGCTCGTATTTAATTGTTTAGTTCGCGATACGGTGGAACCTCGATTATCCGAACCGATGATATCTGAATTCTAAGGCTGAACTTCTCCCGAGTTCGATCTAAATCGGTGAAGATTTTTTCCAACATTGTAGCTAGGTGATTATGTTTTATTACAACTTTGTTGCGAAAAGAAATGAATGTCAATGTCTGTATTTTGCATGAACATTCGCAGTTTAATAATGATTATATGCAACAGGGAGCTGTTGCATCGTTCAACGAGTCATTGAATGTCAAAGTTGAATTAAGAACGAATGGTGTCGGGAAAGAATAAACATTTGTAACACGATCAAAATATGTGTTATCAATTAGAATTTATTGAAGAACTGTCGGCAGTTGAGTAGCGATAATAAACATCCGGCGAGTAGTCGAACAGATCGAAGTCTAACTTGAATTTTTCATAAAGTTTCTCCACCATTTCTTTGCTGAGCTGACCGAAGTATATTTCCGAAGGATTCGATTGACCCCCGCCGTGTCGCCATCTTGGCTTAATTAGCTGCTGCAACCCTAATTTATGGATCGCGTAAATCTGGTCCCGCCACAGCGTTTCCACCTGCGAACCGTAAAAAATACAAATCGACTTAGAAAAACCATCCAGCCCGCATGAAAAGTGTGAAAAACAGAGAGACAAACAGGCGTGCAATTGTAATATCTTGTTCGCGATTTGAATTTCAAAAGAAGGTTGGTAGTAAGGCATTCTTGTTTCGTGTCGTTAGTCCTTAATTTCTTGATGCTGGAACATATCATTAGCAAAGTGCAGATTTTTATGCAAATATGCAGTTACTTAGATTGATCGAAGACATTGATAATAATGAAATTTTGTCTTCACATGTTAAATAATTTATAAACAATATCCGATTGAATTCGCTCAATTTCGTATTTTGGTATCTTTTAGTCATTTTTATCTACATTCTATCTTAAAAACATGCTACAGATTGTTCTATTTTCAACATACTTTCGCAATAATGTCGTAATCGACGATACAAGGAGCGCAAAAAAGGTAATAGGGCATCCAATGATCGTCTCCGTAGCTTCCTAGATCGGTATGGATCAAATATTGCACGAATTCTCGAAATGTAGGCTCGATCCCAGCTGGTGGCGGGACGCCATCTTGTCGGATCACTTGATCATCCCGTGGCCTCGTGAAATTCTTCTCTGCAACCAAAAGTCATCGATCAAAAATCATTATTTTCACATGTAGCGCGTTCAACGATTTCTTACTTTTCATATATTAAACGAATGAAGAAAAAAATATAAAAAGCAACATACATACAATAAAAACCACTCATTAACACGCGTGACGTTTGACATAAGCGAACGTACCAAGACTTTTCTTACTGTTATACTTTTCTTTTACAACCTGGGAAAACTGGGTTAAGAAGTCGCAATACTTGAGAGATTACAATCTGTCTAGAATTGTTTGTTGTAAAAGATATCGCGGTTAGATTCATCAGAGGGGAGTTCTCTCGGCAAAAAATCTCACGTGTGTTACTATCGCAAGCAGTGTACACACCATGGGAACGCGGCTTAAGGGATATCGCGGTCGATATTTTGTCGTGACTCACCGCGATACTTTTGAACAATCTTGCTGCCGTATTTCCGATAAAAGTGAAGTGTCCCGTGCTCCCTTCCAGCCACGGAGTTCTCCAGCTTATCGCGATACGCGCTCAGCAATCTCTCAAATGGGTGCCTTACCACCAGTAGTTTCTCCGTTCTCTTCAGGGCCTGTATTTCGTTTTCCTCGTGTTAGATCTTGTTACGTTGTTCCACCGGCTTTTCTGATCCTGCCGAACAGAGCTGCCGTTGCCAGCCGAGTCGCCAGATCAGGGGAATTGATTCGAGTCGAGTGGGAGAAGTTACCCTCTCTCCGCCAGCACGCGGATTAGTCACGTGACATTCTGACACATGAACGACAGAGACGGAACACGTCACGTGACCATGCCGTACCGTAGAAGGGGAAGGTAGAGCGGGGAGGCAAGTCAGTTTCCACCAGAAAATAACCTACCCCCTCTCCGACTATGACCAGACACGTTGCGCGACTGCGCGATCAGTCTACGGTCTTAGATGTGATTAGGAATGGGAATTAGAAATGGGATAGTGGAAGGGGAAAAGGAGGAGAAGTTTCGCATCCGTTTGGGTGTCAATCTGGAAGTAGGGATGGGATCAAGTAACTCGCAAACAGGTTCGAACTTTGATCGATCGAATTCGAACTCTCCATAAGTACTTCGAAAAACAGAAATAGTACTCCTAAGTATACTCGAACCT
Organism: Lasioglossum figueresi; assembly: GCA_028455805.1. Classification (NCBI taxonomy): domain Eukaryota; kingdom Metazoa; phylum Arthropoda; class Insecta; order Hymenoptera; family Halictidae; genus Lasioglossum; species Lasioglossum figueresi. The sequence continues at coordinate 6,874,618 of CM052198.1, read as the reverse complement.
ATGTAAAACAGTTTCGAGCCTTTTACAAGTACTTTGGTAAGCGGAAATAATGCTTGCAAGTATATTCGAATCTTGGTCGAACGGATTCGAAACTTTGATGAATACCTACTATGCAGTTCTGATTTCGAAGATTCGAGTGCTACTCGTGAAAGATTCGATTGCTTTCAACATCGAAGTACTTGTAAGTATCTTTTAGAAACTTGGAAGTACTCGTTCCGAGGTTCGATATCAGTTTGTATAAAATGAATACTTGTCAAATATAATCATTGAAACATTGCTTTTAAGTAGTAATCGAAACCCACGAAATGAAACTTGGTTATTGAAATTGACTCGAATTCGTGAGTACATATTGAACTTGCTCCCATCCCTATTTGGAAGCACTAGTTTCCAGCAGTGTCGCCAGATGAGGGGAGGGAGCACGAATTGAGGGGAAAAAGTTACCCCTTCTTTGATCTTAGTGGAATGGGATAGTGAAAGGGGAAAAGATGGAGGGAATGTGGTCCGTTCGGTCCTCATCTGGCGACACTGGTTTCCAGACTGGCTTGTACTCCCCTCAAAGTGCTTCCCCTTCTACAGTAAAGTCGCGTTTACTGTCCAACAGCCGTATTTTGGTGAACAGTAATCTTGGTGTTGTGATCGTATTTTTGTTACTTCAAAGGGGAGTCCGAACATAGAGAAGATCAGAATGAAATTCCAACGAGAGTCCGAGCATAGAGAAGGACAGAATGAAATTCAAAGGAGAAGCCGAACATAGAGAAGGACAGAATTAGTGTTTCTTTCTTTCCCATACGCTGTCCTTCCTTGCGACCGAAACTTGAATCGTCGATTTAACCACTAAATACAATTGGAATTATATCGTGTTTGGTCTTATATTAATCGGAAAAACGCCAGAAATGCGATAGTGAAATTTCATTAAAAAAAATCATGAAAATGAAGAAAGTTGAACATTTCGATTCATTCGAGACAATGTGTGGTGTTCACTCCCGGTGTTGACTCTGGACAGTAAACCCGACTTTACTGTACTACGAAATGTGTCTCGATCCACCTTTAGCGACGACTTTCTGTACGATGGGAGGTTGGAAAGAAAGTTCGTAGCGTTTTCAAATTAAGAATCGATGATAAAATTAAGGTATTTATTCATATGTTTATTCAATAACACAATTATTGAATAAATCTATGAATACATATCTGAATTTTAGCTTTCAATTTTAATTTACAAACGCTACGAACGTTTGTTCCAAATGTAGCGTCCCTCTCTCTCGCGCACAGAGTCGCGAAAGGGGAATTTGATGATGGAGGGAGAGCATGAAGACTGTACGCTGGCAACTCTGCTGTCGAATGATCTCTCGCGCCGGTTTTGCTAATCGCACAGTGCTACGCTACAGTTTGGCGAAAAATGCCGGGTTAGGACTGTTGTTATTGTTATTAAGAGTGTCTAAGGACCTTGTTAACAATGATTGTAAATTTACAAATAGAATTGATAATTCAACAATAGAATAACGATGAAGAATCTTTAAATATGATGGATCCATACCTCCTCAGCTTCTGGATACTCAAGTTCCGGTATCACTCTTCTCGCAATCGACGATATCTGTTCCCTTCCACGGAGCAGCTCATGTTCTGGTACATTCATGAGAACACACAAGTTGTAGATCCACGTCGTGCTGCCGGCTTTGTAAATCGGACAGTATGATAGATTATGCAATCTATTCGACAAATAATGTTGCAAATAGACAGGCCATTAAACTGCTAAAAATTTGATGCTGAATTGTTTAAAGTGAAAAGAAAAATTACTTAAATCGCATTCAATAAAATTACATTTAATAATACGGCAAATTGTAATATTAACTCGGCGTTGGTAAGGTGGGGACTCACAGACCCACCGAAATAATATATTGTATTATAGAAATAAATACCTTTTTCACACACATGAATATAAGATTAGGTATTGCTTAAGAGGCTTGTCATTTTTCAGAGTAAAAACGCAGATCCACGAAATTAAATTTTTAAATACACTCAGGCCCGACTCGCTGTCACGCATTGTTACAATGCTACAATTAATCTAAAATCTCTGGGGTTTGTGAGACCCCACCTAACTAACAGCGGGTTAAGAAATCGTGAGGTAAATTTTTGAACCGCTCTGTATAATTAGAAGCTATTTATCCCAATATTTTTGTTCGTGACGCTATATCTTATACAATATTATCAGAAAGAATGCGCAGAAATTAGTCTCATAAGTAGACTGCGGATGCTTATGCAATTTTCAGTTTTTGTAGACGAATTTTAAGAAAGTGGAATAAAATAGAATCTTATTTTCCGTAGTATTCTTTTTAGATCTGAAATAGATTAAAATTGCACTAAATTCTGTCATATTTTATATCCACGCCATTTAAATTGTAGTGAATAAAATTACATTTAATAGTAATATGCCAAATGGGAATATTAAGAATTTCCAAAAAATTTTACTAGGGGCGCTTGAGAAATCGTGAGGTCAATTTTTGTATAATTAGAAGCTATTTATCCCAATATTTTTGTTCCTGACGCTATATGTCTTACACAATATTATCAGAAAGAATGCGGAGAAATTAGTCTCATAAGTAGACTGCGGATGCTTATGCAATTTTCAGTTTTTGTAGACGAATTTTAAGAAAGTCGAATAAAACAGAATCTTATTTTCCGTAGTAGCTTTTTTAGATGTGAAATAGATTAAAATTGTACTAAATTCTGTCATATTTTATATCCACGCCATTTAAATTGTAGTGAATAAAATTACATTTAATAGTAATATGCCAAATGGGAATATTAAGAATTTCCAAAAAATTTTACTAGGGGCGCTTGAGAAATCGTGAGGTCAATTTTTGAACCGCTCTGTATAATTAGAAGCTATTTATCCCAATATTTTTGTTCCTGACGCTATATATCTTACACAATATTATCGGAAAGAATGCGCAGAAATTAGTCTCATAAGTATACTGCGAATGCTTATGCAATTTTCAATTTTTGCAGACGAATTTTAAGAAAGTGGAATAAAGTAGAATCTTATTTTCCGTAGTAGCCTTTTTAGATGTGAAATAGATTAAAGTTGTACTAAATCCTGTCATAGTTTATATCCTAGCATGTTTTGAAAATTTTCAAAAGCCATAATGGCGCAAAGATCCGCAGTCTACATGTAAGATAACTAGTGCTATTCATTGCTAGATTGACGAACCTAGTTATGTAAAATACAGAGTACTGTGGTGCAGGTGGATGTTTGAAGATCACAGGTTCATCAGGATCTCGGTGCGGCCCTAGATTATAGTGTCGACAGGTGTTTACAACTCTCATTTGCCGCTTAAAATTGTCCGTCTCAGCCTCCATCTGAATAGCATAATTCATTTACGTCACACACCACGAACCATCGCAAACTGTTCAAAATCTTAAATTAAAATGATCCATATCGGAATTGCTTGATCATGTGCATAACAAAAGTGACTTTCCAAACAAAATTGCGTTTGAAACACGCTGGTATGGCAAAATTAAAGGAGCGCTTTGTCGAAACAAAAGACAACTGTCTGTTTCTTTCAATCTTTTGATATACAAATGTTTAAAGCTGTCATTTTGAGACAGTCGAAACGAAAAATTATTTTTCACTATTATTGATAAATGACGCACCATTAATTTGCTGAGATCTTCGAGTTTAGGTACAGGCCGGTCCTCTTCATGGACCCGAAGTACAGTCAATTTCATGATCACCATAAACAATCCACAGCCGAGAGAATACTTTAAAATTCGTTCGACTTTTCTCTGATTTCCAAGCATATTGAGCTCGTTCGATCCACGCGAAAACGTTCAATCCACGGAAAATTCTGAATAAAATGACACCGTTTTTACTCGGCGGAGATTCTGTAAATTGATATTGGTATCGTCCGTTCTTCTTTCCGGCGAGTCACTGACTAACCAGTTTCCTCTTCAGTGGACACAGTGATGGATCTAGCGTGCACGAATCCCGTGGCAAGAGACCTCAAACTATCATTCAATTTATATTCTACGGTCGACCTTTGATATTCAATTAATTTCTCACTGTCCGTGGACTCTAGCTCCGAGTGATTTTGATAAACTGCGTCCTTTAACCTGTCGACTGTCTTCGAACTAGATCCTGGACACTAGATACATCGACTACCATGCACGTCACTGATTCTGGCTTACAAAAATTTCTGGAGTGTCTATTATGATTGCCAGTAATATCTATTATAATGTGCAGTGGGTTATAAAATTATTTCTTAACGTTTTGAAACGCTAATAACTTTTTTAAAATTGGATCAAACGATTCGTACTTCTTTGCGTTATTGAAAAGGGTGATTTTTCAAAATTGAACTGACCATTTGTCTGCTATTTTCTTTTTTTAATATTTCTTCTTGTCTTAATGCACTAAATTAAGTGATTCAATATTTTTCAAAAAGTCTACACGATAAGAATGGGCAATGTCTCACTGTCTAATTGTTCATGAAAATATTGTGGAGTTAACA
>CM052198.1:6807228-6870013 GCA_028455805.1 Lasioglossum figueresi | reverse complement strand
TTGGTAATGTGTTAAATTTTCTACGGTGTATATTATAATATATGCCTCGGTATTGAAATTATTCAATGATGGCTCATGGAAGCTGCATAATTTCAATAATTATAAAATAAAAAATCGATCGTTTGAGAAGATGAAACGAATTGAGGAAACAAAGAACGCGGAGAGAAAAATGAAAACGGAAGATAATGAAAAGGGAGAAAAGCAGGATATTGAAGAAGCTAAGAGGAAAGATGAAAAGCATAAATGAAAGTGTGGAAGAAAGCAAGCGATAAGAAAGAGAAAAATTGAGCAAGACAGAAAGAGGGAGAGAGAGAGAGAGATATTTCTTTGCATGTATGCATGAAAACGCAGGGGTCCAACCACCACCCGCTAACAAGAAAATAATTACGCGAATGTGTTGCGTGTGCGAAGTCGGTCCAGTAAAACGTCCTTTCCGTGTTTTATGCAAATCTCTCTTTCGCAATTCGCCGTTGTTCCAACCCTCCTCCACCCGCTCTGCAACACCGTCGAGAGACGTCTTCAAATTCGTGAATTCCACGGTTTCGCATTCGTGCTCGTTCGTCCCGACACACGCTCTTGAATTATGAATGACATGGAATTGTTGCCTGTTACGATTATTACCATTATTCACCGCGAATTTATGCGTTATGCGGCTCTCTCTTTCTCGAGGTTCGGCTCCCTTGATTTTAATCACTTTGATTTATCACGACGTTTAGGTAATTGTCATCGGTACTCGATTCGGAAGTTGCATACTTTCGAACGGTCGAGAAACAGGGAAAATTCGACAATTCTTTTCTGTACGAAAGTATGTTTCTTTAAAAAAATCAATATGTACATTTTATTCTGCGATGTGTGAATAGTATTTACTGAAAAATTGAGTTAAATGTACTGCACTAGAAATGGCAGCCATTTCACCGATTAAAAATAAGGGAGATTGAACAATTTTTTAAATATATAAAAATATGTTTATTTGAAAAATCAATACATACATCTTATTCAGTAATATATGAGTAGCATCTGTTGAAAAAATTGAGTTAAATTTCTGAAACTTTAAGGACGTGGCAGCCATTTACCTAAAACCATTTCTGCTGAGATACGCGTGCGTGAACACGCGTAATTTTATTTACATTTGTCTATATTTAAAAAACAAATAAGTGAAAAAGAAAAGTACGTCGTCAATATGACGACATTGGTATTGAAAGGGTTAGGTCATGCTTGGACACGTGCGAGTTCGAAGCGAGAAGATGAATGCCCGAGGTTCGTCTACTAGAGATAAGCATTATCGGTGACACGATCGATTCGTGTTATGAATGTATCTGAAAGTTTGCTATAGGAAGTATCATTTTCTACGTGATGTCGTTGGTCAAGAATCACGAGTCGTCGAGCGAACATTATCGATCGTTGCAGCAGCGAGTCCGAACGCGATGCACTGCTAACATCTGCATTCGCTTTTCGATTCGGCACTATTTACACGGAAGTGGTCAATATTATCGACTTCTCATTATTTCATTAAACTCGAGGGATGCCGTGACGCATCGCGTGCAACGCTTCGCCAATTTTCTGCAACCCGAGATACATAATTCAATTACAATTCAATTTTACCGTTCGTTATTGCGATTCCAGATAAGAGCGCCTCCTCGAATAAACTCGAAAATTCAAGCAATCTCTTATTCGATTATTCGTGATTGCACTGCCGATGCAGTTATAACAATTTATGAAATGTTAGATGAACTTAAGATGGTTAGATGAATTTGAGAAAAAATGGATAATACTATATTATTTTGAACTTTTTAAAATGATTGATAAAGTGCATTTTTATTTACCATTAGTTTCTTACATTTGGACAATATTCATTTTGATTCGAAGATTAAAGTTTCTTTTTTACGACACTTCAAAAAATCCAGAGATTTTCCAATTTGCACTATTTCGTGTCTCCAGTTTCCCACCTGCTGCATTACATTAAAATATCCCAGACAAAAATGAACAATGTACAACGAAAGTAGATGCCGCAAGCTTTCAAGTGAGCCCAGGTCCATTGTTCTACGATTATTTCTCGTGAAGTTACAACAGTTTGAATATCGCCAATTGTTAAAAGACGTTTGTTGAAAAAGCGTTAAAATACTTGAACCGATCGAATTTTTTTTAATTTTTACGAAATCATTGTTTTACGAATTGGTAAATTTTTGCTAATTGGTCGCGGTACGATTTGGTTTCAGGACGATTGGCGAGCTCGTGTCAGGGGACTGGAACGAGTGGCATCGGCTTTACGAACGTCTTCTGCGCTGATCGCGATAGAGCCGCGATTAGGATCTCTTTTGCATACTGTGCTAGGCTGTGAAAGGAGCTGTCGAGTAGCTGCTGCTGGCTTGGCAGTGGCAAAGGTAAGCCTGGGAACTCGTACGTTCGCGCCTGCTAGATCAATCTAAATGCTAAGTTCTTAGCACGCGTTATTCCCTTTAAGTATATATTATTTTCTTCTTCGCGTTTAACAGCTGATCAACCGAGATACCGATCTCTCTTCCGGGATTACGTGGCGTTTCTTTATTTTCACCGACTGCGCTACTGCCCACTAAATTATAGTAATTGCCCGCATTAAGTCTGTCATTGACACTCGTAATGGTTTCTTTGAATATGCAGACCGATTCTTGCAACGCGACGAACTTAAGTAACCCGTGAGTTATTCACCGTCGATAACAATATTGCATGACTTCGAAGGCTGCATACAGTAATTGTTTTGTTGTCACCTTGGTTTGTTATACAGACTTGTGAAGATTCATAGTTTTTTTCAAACGAAATTCATAACATTTCTTTGTGCATTGACGATGTCCTATAACTCTTGAGAATTTTAGGCTCAAAGGTTTTAGAATCCTCAAACCGCAACAGTGTCTAGATTCCCAAGAATTTCGATGGAATCCAAATATTCTTAACAAATTGAAAAGGTTTCAGAATTTCAAGAACTTCCAACAAAGAATCCCAATCTCAAGGGCCGCAGGGCAGGATATTAAAATCTAAATGGTATCTAGAATTCCCAAAGAATTTTTTAATCTCCCAGGAGACTGAGGATTCCCAGCAATTCTGAAGACCAGATAAATAATTCAATCTACAATGTAGAATAATCTAATTCTACAATAATTAAAAAATGCCTATTCCAAAAGTATCAGATCTTCAAACTAATAGATACTCTACGATCACAGTCAACTTAGATCTGCAGAAACGTTTCCAAGATTCCCCGAAGAAGAGAGCTCTATTAAAAATTACAGATGCTCTACAATCCTTAAAAATGCCTATTCCAAAAGTATCAGATCTTCAATCCCAATAGATTCTCTACGATCACAGCCAACTTAGATCTGCAGAAACGTTCCCAAGATTCCCTGAAGAAGAGAGCTCTATTAAAAATTACAGATGCCCTACAATCCTTAAAAATGCCTATTCCAAAACTACCAGATCTTCAATCCCAATAGATTCTCTACGATGACAGCTAACTTAGATCTGCAGAAACGTCCCCAAGATTCCCCGAAGAAGAGAGATCTATTAAAAATTACAGATGCCCTACAATCCTCAAAAATGCCTATTTCGAAACTATCAGATCTTCAAACCCAATAGGTTCTCTACGATCACAGTCAACTTAGATCTGCAGAAACGTACCCAAGATTCCCTGAAGAAGAGAGCTCTATTAAAAATTACAGGTGCCCTAGAATAATTAAAAAATGCCTATTTCGAAACAATCAGATCTTCAAACCCAATAGATTCTCTACGATCAGAGCTAACTTCGATCTGCAGAGACGTTCCCAAGATTCCCCGAAGAAGAGAGCTCTATTAAAAATTACAGATGCTCTACGATCCTTAAAAATGCCTATTTCGAAACTATCAGATCTTCAAACGCAATAGATTCTCTACGATCACAGTCAACTTAGATCTGCAGAAACGTTTCCAAAATTCCCCGAAGAAGAGAGCTCTATTAAAAAGTAAAGATGCCCTACAATCCTTAAAATTGCCTATTTCGAAACTATCAGATCTTCAAACCCAATAGATTCTCTACGATCACAGCCAACTTACATCTGCAGAAACGTTCTCAAGATTCCCTGAAGAAGAGAGCTCTGTTAAAAATTACAGATGCCCTACAATCCTCAAAAATGCCTATTTCGAAACTATCAGATCATCAAACCCAATAGATTCTCTACGATCACAGGCAACTTAGATCTGCAGAAACGTTTCCAAGATTTCCCGAAGAAGGAAGCGAATATTCTAACCCAAGCTTCCTGTAAAATAGCAATAAACTACCCTCATGAATACCTCACACGCGAATATTTGAAATCGAGGTTTATGGCGGTCACGTTTTTATACGAAGAAATAAGAATCCTGGGAAATGTTATTACTCCAGCGGATGAAACGTAAATCATCTGGCCCTACTAGGTGGTCGTTGCTGGTGTGAGTGAAGAGGCTCTGAAGAAACGATTGCCGCAGTTAGCATGGGGTTTGGCAAGACAAGGTGGACCATGCGCTGCTCAATTGGCCAGATTAGCGATGCTGAGATTGAGGCCTGCTCTTCTATTGGAGGAACTTCTGCGGCCGAGGTGTTTGAACGCTAGGAACGCTAAGGTGACGTTTTACGATCATTAACTCTGTACTCATTTGCAAGTTTCAAGGTTTAAACTTTGCTATTAGGGTATCGATAATACAAAAATTATTATTATTATTTTATTCTTCTCTCAGTCATAGAATATTCTTTGTCTCTCTATTATAGATCAGAGAGAACACGTTGCAACTGTTAATCTTTTCGCTGGTCACCTTCCCGAGCACCGAATTCAAAGTGGACATGGTGGCCAACAAGGTTGCCAAGATGGTCAGAGATCGAAGACGTAGAGTACGACAGGCTGCGCTCGATACTTTGGCTGTTCTTGCGCAGATCTATGAATCAGAGGTACTCTATTTTCAAGTATAACAATTGGCAATATATTTGAAGACAGTGCGACATGCCTATAAAAATGGCTACATGGAGATAGCGATGTTCATTCTTCCACAAGCTGCGTTAGTTAACTTACTTTATATTGTCGCAAAGAACCATCCCCTGAATTTGTAATCCCTCAATAGTTTGTTTACGCTGCCGTGTAGAATCATTCTTTGAGATTGCTCCTTTCGATTGTCATGTAACATCATCCCTTAAAATTCCAATTTTACAGTGTCATGTAGAATCGTCCCTTAAAATTGCACTTGTACATTGTCATGCAGAAACGTCCCTTTAAATTGCACTTGTACATTGTCATGCAGAATCATCCTTTAACACTAAATCTACCGACCGTCAAAAATGACTAATGTGTATGGAACTATAAAAATAACAAGATACAATTTATTTATATTTGATGATATTTATATTATGAAAACACCTTTACAATCTCAATAATTGTCAAATAACAAATCTTAAATGGGTCATTTGAAACCTCGTGGTAGGTTTAGTGTTAAAATTTCGCTGTTACATGGTCATGTAAAGTCATCCCTTAAAATGTCGCTTTTACATTGTCATGCAGAACCATCCCTTAAAATTGCACTTGTACATTGTCATGCAGAATCATCCCTTAACACTAAACCTACCGACCGTCAAAAGTGACTAACGTGTATGGCACTATAAAAATAACAAGATAAAATTTATTTATATTTGTTGTTATTTATATTATGAAAACACCTTTACAATCTCAATAACTGTCAAATAAAAAATCTAAAATGGGTCATTTGAAACCTCGTGGTAGGTTTAGTGTTAAAATTTCGCTGTTACATGGTCATGTAAAGTCATCCCTTAAAATGTCGCTTTTACATTGTCATGCAGAACCATCCCTTAAAATTGCACTTGTACATTGTCATGCAGAATCATCCCTTAACACTAAACCTACCGACCGTCAAAAGTGACTAACGTGTATGGCACTATAAAAATAACAAGATAAAATTTATTTATATTTGTTGTTATTTATATTATGAAAACACCTTTACAATCTCAATAACTGTCAAATAAAAAATCTAAAATGGGTCATTTGAAACCTCGTGGTAGGTTTAGTGTTATAATTGCACTTTTACATGGTCATGTAAAATCATCCCTTAAAATTTCGCTTTTACATTGTCATGCAGAACCATCCCTTAAAATTTCACTTATACATTGTTATGTAAAATCATCTCTCAATATTACAAATTTGCATTGTCGTGCAGAATAACCCTTAATATTCCACTTATGCGTTGTCACGTAGAATCGTCCTTTAAATTTCACTTTTACATTGTCATGCAGAATCATCCCTTAAAATTTCACTTTTACGTTGTCACGTAGAATCGTCCGTTAAATTCCACTTTTACATTGTCATGCAGAATCATCCCTTAAAATTGCACTTGTACACTCGTATACAGAATCATCCCTTGAACTTGTGCAAAGGAAAAATCTCATTAGCTTCCAACTCGCCGAAATTGTCGAGGCTGAAGGTATCTCGCCAGAATTCTGAAAGGAAGGGGAGATTACGAATGGCAGCCGGAAAGGGTGTTAAAATGCATAGGCGAGGAGGATTTGCTAGGATTATTGTTGAACGGTTACAGGAAGTATTAGCAGCTGGAAAACGGGCATCGGAAGCACACCACGATGGAGAGGCGATGATGTCTGCTATTCGGGCGCGTCTCGCCCGGAAGTCGTTACCTTTGGTCTCCGCCGATGGCCTCGTTATGTACGGTTTGCAAATTTCGCCCACCGTCCAGATAGCCACCGGTAAATCCTCTGTTTGAACATTATACATTGTTGATCAACGATCCCACTACTCGACAACCTGTATATTTAATTTTCGTTTGGCGGTACGAGGCTTCGTTCAATATTTGATTACGCTTTTCACAGGTCCCGACGTTGATTGGATAGTCGCCGGAAGTGGTTCGGTATCACCCGGCATCGGTCGCTCCAAGGGTCAAATTATAGCAACCAGGTCGGAACAGGAGAAACTTGCTAGGTAATGTCCTGAAAATTTGTCGCTCATTGTCAGTCATCGTTGAACAGGATTCCGTGCGTTTTGTGTGGTAAATATAATTATCTGTGAGTCAACTAAATTGATGAGATTTAATCGGAATTCTTTGTGTATCCTTCGGTACATTAACGAATTACATCAATTTTTATTGAATCGTTAAAAAATTAAGACACACCACGAATGCATAACAATTCACAGTTCAATGACAGCACCTACTACCAATGTAGAGAATAAAGATTTTCATTAAATCTTTTCAGGAATGGGAATGCAAAAGGCTCCGAAAATCCGTGGATCGACAGACCAAATTTGGTTGCCCTTGGAGTAGGGATGAGACCTAAAAATGATCATCCTGTGGTTTGGCAGATAATGCCGACACATAATCAGGTACATCGAAGATGAAGTCGGATATATAAGAATAATATTATATATGTTTGAATACGATTGAGTAATAAAATGTTTGCTATTGACTTATGGAATGCGATGAATGATAGAGAAACAAAATTGTATTTTCAAAAATGTCGTAAAAATTGGAGTGAAGGGTGGTGGGGGTGGCAACGACCCTTGTTAGTGTGGTTCGATGTCAATGAACGGGATTTGGCGCGCGTCCGTGATCGATATCATTAGTACACATTGTGGAATGCAAATATCAATTAACAATTTTGATGAGGCCAGCATCGAAATGCAAGCTTAATGAGCCGAATAGGCTTGCCTTTCAGCTAGACGTTCTCCTCGCGTGTTCCGAGGTCAGCGTTGCTCGCGAAACACGTTACACGAGAACGGTTCTCAGCTGCAAATCACGATTGTATTTACTCTCTCCAGCCTGTTCCTCACACGATTTAAATAAGAAATTGCATGTTGTATAAACAGCGATACGACCTGCGAACAATAAAAACGAATTGTTTCGGATCTCAAAGCGAACATGTACCCTATTTCATCGAATAGATGATCTACAGTCGATCATCTAAACTTTAGATTCTAAAGTCTAGATTGACTATCAAACTAATTTTTAAACCTCCCTATTTTTGCACGATGTATCGTCTCGATGAACGATGATACATTCGACGATGATTTCAAGACGCTACATCGGAGACAGTTTTGTTTTTTTTTTGGAGTTATTTGTAGAATTGGTTTACTGTATAAATGTTGCGTGAAAATTCTGTCGAATTGTTGCACTATTTTTGCATCTTTCGCGAAGGAAAACCATTCTCGTACCAATGGCAACAATCGTTCCCCTCGGCGTCCAGTTGAGATAATGTCTCATCTAAATTTCCAACACTTATTGAACCTTCTTAAGGTTAGTAATGATTCATGAAGGCGCGAGGAATTAATAATCGATGCTATTGCTGTGACGGACAGTGTTGGCTAAAATTAATCTAAAACCGAGATGAGCCTTGTGTTGGTAATTCTATCCCTCGTCCATTGTTTAAATAGTGGAATTAATATTAAAGCTTCATCGAGCCAGGCATAAGAATATTGACACAACTAGTTTGTAATTATAGCATTTATTGACGTAATATTCTAGTAATTTATTCAATATTCGATGTGCTTCTTTCAGAACCTTCAGTGCGAGGATGAAGTGAATGTGCAATCTAATCACGGAGTTAATGCTGACTTCAGAAATGGTAATTCTTTAACGTTTCATTTTACTTTTGAACACTTTTAAAAATTGGTGTACAATATCATTCACAATCGTAGAGACCAATTTCGCCAAAGAGGTGTAAAAATTGGAATACGATTAAATTAAAAAATTTAAGAGACCCCACCGAAGGAATAAAAATTGCAGTAAGATTAAATTAACCGTTTTATACTTTGATTGAATTTTAGGTGAAGGCGCCAGCTACACGTTAACCGCGAGGAGCTGTTCAAGACTTCCTGCCACAAGAAGGGACTCCAAGAATTACCGTAACATCGCCGACGACACTCTCGATCAACGGGTAAATCATCTCGCGATCGTGCTTCTTAAACGAACCTACCATAGGGTATAATAATTCACCTTAATGTAGCTTGTATTTTAGGAAATTGCTACGAAAGCGGACTCTAGAATCCCAGTATTGTTCGCACGGGATCGAGGATCAGAAACAACCAATATGGAGTCGAATCAGCTGAGAAAGAGATTGAAAGATACTGCTGAGAGCACTAGCAGCGTTGATTCCCAAGATGGAAATGTTAGGTAATGCCATTTAGTTATTCTACAGCAATTCTATGGCATTGATAGATCTATAGGATTATAATTGCTGATCTTATGTGCCTAGATCTTGCGGAACAATGTTCAGAAGAAAAAAGAATCAACGTGAGAGCAGTACAAGTACCAGTACCAGTTATGAAACATTCTGCTCTATAAAGAACCTGAATAATGTGAATACTGACAACAGTGTGAGTGTCAATGCTGAAGGATATTTTTTATAGAATTGTAGTAGTTACCAAATCAAAAATGACACGATCGGAACACACATTGCAGAATCTTTCGGACAATTCGAGCCAGGAGTACATGGACGTTACCAGAAGAGCTTATCACAAGTACATAGACAAAGATAGGACCCCAAGAAGGTCTGACAGTAGCTCCAGGTTCCCACAATCGAATTCCAGCGATAGTCAACAATCCTCGGTACCCAGGAACATTCAGCAACAAACGTTCATCATGCACGACATGTGTGTACTGTTTTTGAAAAAATAGTTTCAATCTTCCTTATGTTACCTTAAAAAAATGTAATGATGAAATTTTTATGGTGCAATGGTTATTTTATATTGGCTTTATTTTTCCAGGTATAATTCGACCAACAAACGACAGGGACGATTCCAGGATGAGAATTCATTTAGACCTCTTCAGACAGGTCCCACGCCACTAACTCACTCTTACAATAATTCAGATTTTAATCATAGTGGTGAAGAGATCAACGATAGGATGTATCCTCAAGTAGGTCTTGCTCCATGCAGTAATTATAGACTGCGAATTTTATGCATTTATTATAAAGATTAACAGATCAAATGTATTAGGTTGGAGGGAAAGTTCTGTCGTATTTTAAAGAAAACATTTGAATCAATTTATATCAAATTTTTAAAACCAATTTAATGATAATTTCCATTATTTGTAACAACTTGTTGCCATCTTTCAGATAACCTGTCAATTTCTGTTTCTCAATCACTCGCTATCAACATGTGTTTTTGATTTACAAGCAAAATTACCTGCTTATTTAAAACACGACAGAATTTTCTCTCCAATCTAATATAACAGTAGAAACGTTCAAAGAACCCTAAAAACATTGTCTTATTATTTTTAACTAATTAGAGTGATTAAGAAAAGGAATAAATGTGTATGTACCTCGTTCATTTTGCAAATTAACGCACACGATTTATGTTTTGCATAAAACTCCACAGTCTAGTATAACATAAACATTTGAATAGAGTAGAATTACTATCAATCCATCAAGGTCATAAACAAAGATTATAGTCATACTATAAAAATTCGTGATAAAACTAATGATGATCGTCAGGTGACCTGTTTGAATATGCTCCACCCCATACGTCGAGATACCAATCTTTTTCCATATCTAATGGGTTAATTATATTCGTCTATCATTCATCGAGTTCCAAGTAGATGAAGCGATTGCCGTGTTATCAAAGTTTCGCGTGACCCTGACGGAAATCTGTATCGTGTTACAGGCAAGGCTCTACCGTAGGACAAAGGACGCGACCTCGCAAAAGGTCAACGACGTCGAGCTGATTTCGTCGGACGCTCAGACCAGCGATCATTTCCCGGCGATACGGACGAACACGTCTTACAGAAGAAGATTACGCTCGTTGTCACCGTCACAGCTGTACCACAGACAACAATTCCCCAGAATGGCTTCCGGTGAAGCACATGCCGTATCTATGTACGACATGTAAGTATAATATTCCGCTCGCTTTTGCATTTAATTGAAAACAACATTCAGTCATCTATCCAGAAAACCTTCGATTCTAGAGAATTAACATGTGTACAGATAAATTTGTTTGTTAATTTATTATGATTTATAACGTGTCCTTAACTTTTATTGTCTTGGTTAAACTGTTCTTGATTTATTATGTGATTTTGAATGTGTCCTTAACTTTTATTGTGATGGTTGAACTGTTCTTGATTTATTATGATTTTTAACGTGTCCTTAACTTTTATTGTCTTGGTTAAACTGTTCTTGATTTATTATGTGATTTTGAATGTGCCCTTAACTTTTATTGTGATGATTAATGTCTTCTTGATTTATTATGTGATTTTGAATGTGTCCTTAACTTTTATTGTGATGGTTAATGTATTCTTGATTTATTATGATTTTTAATGTGATGTCCATTTATCATGATTATCAACGTGTTCTTGATCAAGTATGATGATTAATCATTTACTTTATCCATTTATTAATAATTGTAACTTACTTGTTATTGTCAACAACACAAGACTTGAATGAAAATCGACAAAGTAATACAATTTAACACGTCCACAATTATTTATAATCACGATCTGGTCAGGTGAACGGTAACAACACGAACAAACAAGACTAGATTTGCATAAATATCAGCCGATGTAACACCAGCATAAGAAATATGAGTACATAAGAAATAACGGAGTGCCAGGTGTTGCAATATATTTACTTTTCTTCATGGGGGCATTATCGTCACTGGCAATTGCACTTCGCCGATCGCTGACGCGCGAGCGGCAACGTGCCATTTTCTAGCAATAAGCTTTTTACAACGAACAAATGGGCGCAACTCCGAGAAAGTGACAAGCGCCGATATACATTCTGCAATTTTGTTGTCCGAGCGAAATTATTTTCGCACGGTTCTGAGAAATGGACTCGGCTGACGATTCTTGCATCTTATCAAAACAATTGGGGTGCACTTATGCGATCGATTTCCTTGTTAGGGAGAATTCCGACGTGACTCGTTACTTGTTCCTTTGAGTCATCCAAACAGAGTCATTAAAGTTTCTTCCAAGAAGAAGACTCGGTAAAACTTTTAATAAGGATTATTTAGTCGATTGTACACGTATGTACAATCATTTTTAATATATTCAATATATTTGAAATATTCCAAACAAATTAAATAAAATCCTACGCGATGTTAAAAATGATGTTGATGGAAATTAAAGGAATGATTCAGACCTCGTCGGACCATAAGGGTTGAAATTCCAGCAGCCTCAACCTTGACACGATTTTTCTTATCTCCACGTTCTCTTTCACAATTTTTTTTTTACGAAGAAAGCAGGTCGATTATATTCAACGGGGCTGGCAAATTGATTTTCATAGTCATGATTATTTACGAGGATCCGTTTAAAAAGCAATCCTAGTGGACGTATTAACGAGCAACGATACGCCGAGAACATTCTTGGTCTCGTTTCTCTTTCGTTGATTTACGAACGTCGCGTGCGTAGCGGCACACAAGAACGCGACGCTAATTACGTTTCACGTGGCTTTAAATAAACGCCGACGAATATTAACCACATAACAATTTGGACGAGTTACTTCGATTGCCGGCGAGGGCTTTATAAATATTTCATACGCGTTGCGAATTGCCTTAAGCTAGTCGCGATACTGTTGATTTAGCGTTCGCAATTTGGTCTCGTAACACTCGGGGTAATTGGTACGATAGGTCTCGACTGGGCCAATTAAGGGGACTTAATTAACGCGTTACGTGTGGAAAATCTACTCCAGAAATGGCCACAAAATCATTGGACAGCGGAGTCTACGCGTTTATGACAAAAATTAGTAGATGCAATCGATTGCATCCTATTAACTATATTAAGAAACAAAATAAATGTCTATTTCTATTCTAAATTGATTAATAGTATCAAATTAAAAGAAAATTGACACAGAACAAAAACCTAACTAATCGGATCAGGATTTCTTCACAGAAAATAATCTAAATGGTTTTTAAAAATATAAATTTAAATTTGAAAGAAAATCCTGATCCGAAAAATTGCTCTACAAATAAAACAAGAACTACACCAATTAATCAGATCAGGATTTCTTTACAATCAGTGGGAAAAATCTAAATGTTTTTTGAAAATATGAATTTTAATTTAAAATTCAAAGAAAATCCTGATCCGAAAAATTGCTGTACAAATAAAACAAGAACTCCGCCAATTAATCAGATCAGGATTTCTTTACAATCAGTGGGAAAAGTCTAAATGTTTTTTGAAAATATAAATTTTAATTTAAACTTGAAAGAAAATCCTGATTTGGAAAATTGCTCTACAAATAAAACAAAAATCCCACCAACTAATCAGATCAAGATTTCTCCGCAGTCGATGGAAAAAATCTGTATGTTTTTTGGAAATATAAATTTTAATTTAAAACTGAAAGAGAAAATCAAATTTGAAAAATAGCTCTACAAATAAAACAAGAACTCCAACTAATGAGATCAGGATTTCTTTACAATCAATGGAAAAAATCTGAATGTTTTTTGGAAATATAAATTTTAATTTAAAACTGAAAGAGAAAATCCTAATCTGAAAAATAGCTCTACAAATAAAACAAGAACTACACCAATTAATCAGATCAGGATTTCTTTACAGTCAGTGGGAAAAATCTAAATGTTTTTTGAAAATATAGATTTTCATTTAAACTTGAAAGAAAATCCTGATTTGGAAAATTGCTCTACAAATAAAACAAGAACTCCGCCAATTAATCAGATCAGGATTTCTTTACAATCAGTGGGAAAAATCTAAATGTTTTTCGAAAATATAAATGTAAATTTAAAATTGAAAGAAAATCCTGATCTGAAAAATAGTTCTACAAATAAAACAAGAACTACACCAACTAATCAGATCAGGATTTCTTTACAATCAATGGGAAAAATCAAAATGTTTTTTGAAAATATAAATTTTAATTTAAACTTGAAAGAAAATCCTGATTTGGAAAATTGCTCTACAAATAAAACAAAAATCCCACCAACTAATCAGATCAAGATTTCTCCGCAGTCGATGGAAAAAATCTGTATGTTTTTTGGAAATATAAATTTTAATTTAAAACTGAAAGAGAAAATCCTAATCTGAAAAATAGCTCTACAAATAAAACAAGAACTACACCAATTAATCAGATCAGGATTTCTTTACAGTCAGTGGGAAAAATCTAAATGTTTTTTGAAAATATAGATTTTCATTTAAACTTGAAAGAAAATCCTGATTTGGAAAATTGCTCTACAAATAAAACAAGAACTCCGCCAATTAATCAGATCAGGATTTCTTTACAATCAGTGGGAAAAATCTAAATGTTTTTCGAAAATATAAATGTAAATTTAAAATTGAAAGAAAATCCTGATCTGAAAAATAGTTCTACAAATAAAACAAGAACTACACCAACTAATCAGATCAGGATTTCTTTACAATCAATGGGAAAAATCAAAATGTTTTTTGAAAATATAAATTTTAATTTAAACTTGAAAGAAAATCCTGATCCGAAAAATTGCTGTTCAAATACAACAAGAACTCCGCCAATTAATCAGATCAAGATTTCTTTACAATCAGTGGGAAAAATCTAAATGTTGTTCGAAAATATAAATGTAAATTTAAAATTGAAAGAAAATCCTGATCTGAAAAATAGCTTACAAATAAAACAAAAAACCCACCAACTAATCAGATCAAGATTTCTCCGCAATCGATGGAAAAAATCTGAATGTTTTTTGGAAATATAAATTTTAATTTAAAACTGAAAGAGAAAATCCTAATCTGAAAAATAGCTCTACAAATAAAACAAGAACTCCACCAACTAATCAGATCAAGATTTCTCTACAATCAATGGAAAAAATTTGAATGTTTTTTGAAAATCTAAATGTAAATTTAAAATTGAAAGAAAATCCTGATCTGAAAAATAGCTTCACAAATAAAACAAGAACTTAACCAACTAAAACCATCTAATCGGATCAAGATTTCTCCAAAGTCAGTGGAAAAAATGGTCGCGACACTCAGGTGAATACAGTCGATATCACCTGGTCATTTTCACCTGAAACGCGTAGAACACACGCGTCTCTAATGGTTCCACCCTCTGTGATGTCCGAGAGGGTTGGTGCTACCGTATGGTCAGTGTATAGCCATTCGATATGGTATCGCGTGGTTACAGGTGAAAAGGGGGGATGTGGGGTAGGGGAAGAGAGGGGGGCAGGACACGAGACCAACAAAGAGAAAAGGTAGCGACACATGCGGGGTAGGGGAAGAAAGGGGGTTGAATTACCTGAAAGGAAGGGGCAGCGGTCAGCGTCGGGACGTCTGACGTCTACGTAGGGCACAGTCGTGCGTGCGTCGTCATTTGTCGCGTCGTGACAATTATTCTCGGGCCCCTTCGCTGCCCCCTTCGATTTTCAACCGCTCATCGCCACCCCTGCGCTTGGGAAATTTTTGAAAAGGTTTTTGGAAGCTTGCAGAACTTTCCGAAAGACTCTCAAGTGACTCATTCTAATAAAAGTGTTGTTTTTGTGATCGACGGTTTCTGTTTCTATTACCTTTGCTGCCCCTTCGATTTTTAACCCTTTGGTGCCACCCCCGCGCTTGAAAAATTTTTGAAAGAATTTTTGTAACAAGAAATGTTATACAGTTAGTGTTTTTGTGTGACCATTGCAATTTCTGTCTTTGTTTCTGTTCTCTAGAGTAACCCCTTTGGTATCCCCTTCGATTTTCTACCCTTTGTTGCCAGCGGCGTGTTCGGAAAACGTTTGAAATTGTTTTTAGGAAGCTTTAAAAGTTTTTGAATGCCCGGAGAGTTTTCCAAAAGGTTTTCAAGTGACTCGTTTTTTTACAATAGTGTGGTTCGTGTGATCAACAGTTTCTGTTTCTATAACTATCTATGCCCTTTTGATTTTTAACCCTTTGGTACCAACCCCGCGATCGAAAAATTTTTGAAAGAATTTTTGTAACAAGAAATGTTATATAGTTAGTGTTTTCGTGTGACGATTGCAATTTCTGTATTTGTTTCTGTTCTCTAGAGTAACCCCTTTGGTAACCCCCTCGATTTTCTACCCCTTTCTTGCCAGCCGCGTTTTCGGAAAATTTTTGAAAGTGTTTTTAGAAAGCTTTAAAAGTTTTTGAATGCTTGGAGAGTATTCCGAAAGATTCTCAAGTGACTCGTTTTTTTACAATAGTGTGGTTTCACCCTTTAATGCCACCCCCGCGTTCGGAAAATTTTTAAAAGAATTTTTGTAACAAGACCTGTTATACAGTTAGTGTTTTCGTGTGATCATTGCAATTTCTGTCTTTGTTTCTGTTCTCTAGAGTAACCCCTTTGGTAACCCCTCGATTTTCTACCCTTTCTTGCCAGCCGCGTGAACGCAAAATTTTTGAAAGTGTTTTTAGAAAGCTTTAACAGTTTTTGAATGCTTGAAGAGTATTCCGAAAGATACTCAAGTGTCTCGTTTTTTTACAATAGTGTGGTTCGTGTGATCATCAGTTTCTGTTTCCGTTTTCTTCGTCTTTTTACAATGGAACTTTTCGAACGAAGATTTTAATTACCCTCTCGTGCAGTGTTAATTGTCCGACTCGAGCGTAATTTCATTTAATTACGATGGCAAGTATGTTCAGTGGAAGTTGGCGAGTTTGTTTGGTACACTGTGATCTAGAGTAATTTTGATCGACGATCGAGATCGTGTTTCTGAAGATAAAGTACGAGTTGGATGTTTTTGGGACATGTATTGATTTTTTGAAATTGAAATGAACGTACACTGTCGTCCATGAATATTTAGACCATACAATTTTTATTATGAAATAATTGTAAATCTTTTCAATAGAACATTGCAAGAAATAGTATGCGAGGATATAGATTTACTATGATGTTAGTATGATGACTGTTTGATTATGTCAAACGGTAGCAGCTCATGGTAATATAAACTGAAACGTCTACCTTGCCCTGAACTTTATGCTTTATACACTTCCTTGTCTTCTTTATCTATCTGCAAAGCTTTCAATTATTGAAGATGTGGCAAACGTACAGTCAGGTAGAAAACATTGCTGTTTTATAACTTCCAACCAGCATGTCTCAATCATTAAACTGTGGATGTTTGCAAAAATTCGTAATTTTTTAATTGTGTCACCTAAACATACTTGTAAACAAGTTTCGTTTGAAACATGTTTTTAAAAAATTCTGCTAATCCTTTTAAGGTTTTAAATTGTGCATATTTATATTTATATTGCTTAATAATTTAAATAAATAAGGCAAAAATCGTTCGGCAAGTTCGCAAATAGAGACCGTCGAAATTACAGTCGTCTCTCACATATAGTCAGCCTCATATAACAGGTTGTTAATCGATCATTCGTTAACCTTAGCAAGATGAACGCTAAACGCACAACAACCCCTAAATGTTCTGGCTGGAAGTTTCATTTGCATGTGTCTAGACACGTAACAATTTATTGACCCAAGAGGTCCCAGCTATTCGTCATAAAGATTATCAGAGAACATTAAGATCCGAGCGTGAGATACACTTAAATTTTTCGTCGTGTCGTTTCATCGGAATTCGATTCGAATCGCACATCAAAATGATTCGGATCGCCAGTTCGAAACGGTTGCTATACGAATAATATTCTTTTCGATTTCTCCACTTTATTATCGTATTCTATTTACGTTGCGGCGGAGGTTGCATTATTCACGAGGAACACTATTCACATAACACAACTGGAACAGTAATAATTCGTAAATCATTCTTTGCTCGATATTGCACAAATAGTGTTTTCTGTGAAACTGAAATTTTCTGCGAAGTTAAAACATTCTGTGAACTTTCGCCGATTTTTTTTCCGAGGAAAATTAATAATCGGAATTATTAATTTATTATATATTGTCCTCTCAAACATTTAAATTACTAGAACAACGAAATAAAATTCTACTTTACTCTATTTTCTTAACAATCGCCTTTATCTTCCTGTGAAATTGGAATTTTCTGTGAAGTTAAAATATTCTTCGAACTTCTGTTGAATTTTTTCAAGGAAGATTAATAGTCGGAATTATTAATTTATTATCCATTGTCTTCTCAAACATTTAAATTACTAGAACAACAAAATAAAATTCTACTTTACTCTATTTTCTTAACAATCGTCTTTGTTTTCTGTGAAATTGGAATTTTCTGCGAAGTTAAAATATTCTGCGAACTTCTGTTGAATTTTTCCAAGGAAGATTAATAATCGGAATTATTAATTTATTATCCATTGTCTTCTCAAACATTTAAATTACTAGAACAACAAAATAAAATTCTACTTTACTCCATTTTCTTAACAATCGTCTTTATTTTCTGTGAAATTGGAATTTTCTGCGAAGTTAAAATATTCTGCGAACTTCTGTTAAATTTTTCCAAGGAAGATTAATAGTCAGAATTATTAATTTATTATCCATTGTCTTCTCAAACATTTAAATTACTAGAACAACAAAATAACAATCGCCTTTATTTTCTGTGAAATTGGAATTTTCTGCGAAGTTAAAATATTCTTCGAACTTCTGTTGAATTTTTCCAAGGAAGATTAATAATCGGAATTATTAATTTATTATCCATTGTCTTCTCAAACATTTAAATTACTAGAACAACAAAATAAAATTCTACTTTACTCTATTTTCTTAACAATCGCCTTTATTTTCTGTGAAATTGGAATTTTCTGCGAAGTTAAAATATTCTTCGAACTTCTGTTGAATTTTTCCAAGGAAGATTAATAATCGGAATTATTAATTTATTATCCATTGTCATCTCAAACATTTAAATTACTAGAACAACAAAATAAAATTCTACTTTACTCTATTTTCTCAACAATCGCCTTCAATATTTAAACCACTGGCGCGATAAATAAAATTCTACTTCATTCAAGTTCGATATAAATAAAATTCGATTTCACTCTGCACAAGAATCAAGTTTAACATTTGATCATAATACATATTTGATAAACATCCGCAGTCTAATGGCAAAAACATCACTGCAGGAAACAGCCCAGAATGATCTCTAAACACGCGACAATTTCAAAACAGCGGCACAATGCGCGCCCGTAGATTAATTACGAAATTACGTCAAGGATCTCCGTCGTAGATCATTCGACGACAGAAGATCGTTCGATCAGCCTCGACGTGTGAAAAGTGAACCACGAAGAATGAGGAGGCTCGACAGGTCGAAAATGAACTTTTCAAATAGTGCGAACGGTGCCAGCCGCCGGAAACCGAGGACCTTCGATCGTGATCGATGAGACAGCCATTGTCTCCAAACTATGAATCCTATCTGGGGCGATCCTACTCTACTGAGATTATATTTATCACTGATCGCAATAAGAAGTTGTGTTACCGATAAATCATTAACATCTTCAAGTATCTTCTTCCATTATCTTCAACAAACGAATTGTTCTACAAACTGAAAAATCATCTGAAGCCTTTGACACGGCGAACCCATCGATCTATGACTGATCCACCCAGTTCCTGAAGATACAAGAATAAAGATCGTCATAATAAGAAGCTACACGATCAATGAATCAGGATGATTTTCAAATACTGCGCCTGGGCAGAAGAAGCCAAGGAGCCAGTGAACGGATTGAAGGATGGAGATCAACAGAATCAGAATTTCGACAGGAAATCAGCAAGCTCCTGGCGCAAGGAGTGCAAAATCGCTGACACTGTCCTTCGCTATTGTCCTTGCGCGTTTCGATGTAGACAATCCATAGACGCTACCAAAGAAGACGAGGACTCGATCTCAACAATAGTTACCACTGCCAACACCACGCCTGTGATCCCTTTGACGCTGAACACTAGCAACGACACTATGTATGTTCGCTGACTTAGGGCAAAATTGTCTTGTTAATTTTTTCTTTATTTCTTAAGCAATTCTGAAGGTTTTCGGACAGCAACTCTTCTGTTAATAACACATTAAACGTTCCCTTTATTACTTTCTGCAATTAAATTTCCATCTACACCGTCAATTTGTGAAAGTAATTTCGAAATAAAATTCCAAAAAATTGATTGAAGAATTTCTGTGAAGGTTCCTAAAGCCATCAATGAGGTTTCGCGATTTTGCTGAATAATTAAGAATGTTAGTTTTCAAGTATAGTCGTGTAGTTTACGCGTGAATGGTGAAATATTCGCAAACAATTACGAGCGTTTAGAGTAGAGTTGCGGCCTCGACATTTGTCAATAGTATATTTTATGTATCAACCGGAATCCAATAATCACTACCGGGGGCACAGTAAAGTGCAAATTGATTGCGAGAATAAGTAGACGTTTTTACGAAATATTTGTGATTTTTCGTTTCAGAGACAAAGCTGTGAACGAGGAAGAATACAACGAGAAGAACAAGCATTTTCTGCCGGACGAGAGGTATAGGGTGAACACGATCGAAAGACAGTTCGAGGGTACGTTTATTAATCAATATTGTTACCTATTTTAAAAAAGAAATTTTCAATTCGCAGAGCTGTTATCTATAAATTCTTGAAATTGATCAATGACTCCATAAACTTCCTCGCTGCGACTGTCATCATCATTTATGCTTTAACAATAAATCTATCGAGCAGTAAGAATGACTACGATGCCTTCTAAAAATGACGAAAACGTGTTTGATTATTTCCAATGCGGAGCGTCTTTGTAGATTGAACAATTCTAAGTAGACCGTGAAACTTTATGCAAAATAAAAACTGTTTGCGTCAACTGCAACAAACAAGGGCCAAGTAATAATTTCTTCATTCTTCAATAATGTTCGTAAGCTGCAACTGATACATTCATGTTTTAAATTTTTTTATTTCGCAAAACTGTTATTTATAAATTCTTGAAATTGATCAATGACTCCATAAACTTCCTCGCTGCGACTGCCATCATCATTTATGCTTCAACAATAAATCTATCGAGCAGTAAAAATGGCTACGATGCCTTCTAAAAATGACACGATCGAATTTATTTGAATTTCGAAAACGTGTTTGATTATTTCCAATGCGAAGCGTCTTTGTAGATTGAACAATTCTAAGTAGACCGTGAAACTTTATGCAAAATAAAAACCGTTTGCGTCAACTGCAACAAACAAGGGCCAAGTAATAATTTCTTCATTCTTCAATAATGTTCGTAAGCTGCAACTGATACATTCATGTTTTAAATTTTGTTAATTCGCAAAACTGTTATTTATAAATTCTTGAAATTGATCAATGACTCCATAAACTTCCTCGCTGCGACTGCCATCATAATTTATGCTTTAACAATAAATCTATCGAGCAGTAAAAATGACACAATTAAATTTATTTGGATTTTGGAAACGTGTTTGATTATTTCCAATGCGAAGCGTCTTTGTAGATTGAACAATTCTAAGTAGACCGTGAAACTTTATGCAAAATAAAAATCGTTTGCATCAGTTGCAACAAACAAGGGCCAAGTAATAATTTCTTCATTCTTCAATAATGTTCGTAAGCTGCAACTGATACATTCGTGTTTTAAATTTTTTTAATTTGTCCACTGTTTTAAATCGCAACTATCCATTTTTGTCACTAATGGATAAAATCCGTAGTCTTATAAGATACAAAATTTTATTATACAAACGGTGTTTTGACCGTTAATGTTAGGTCTAGTGTTAAAACGCAGAAAATTGATTCGCCACGGACAATGAAACGGAATACTGGGCGAAAATTAAAGTTGCCTCGAGCTCGGTACAACCTCGACAATGATTTCTTGAAGGGCGAACTATTGTTTTCCGTCAGTGTGAACTGATGGAGCTTGTCACCCCTTTTAAGCTGCTAACTTATAGACCCAGACTATAGGAGATTCGGATCATTTGTCGAATCGAACTGTTGATCGTGCAACAATGGCGAAAACTGTTCTGTGGAACTGTGGCCGAGGCGATCGAAAGTACACGAACTAGAGCGCGAGGTTCTTAACCTCGTGGATTGCCAACTAAGCCTAGACTCAACACGGGGTTGCAATCAATATTTTGCACGGAATATGCTCGAGTCTAGCTTGAGCCTTTGTTTCAAGGGGGTTCGATCGTGATTTCTGCTCCTCCGTACTTTCTTACTGTCTCGTCTACAGCTCGAGACTAAACGGCAGCGTATTGCATAAAAAAACTCGCCTGTATAACGAATAAATAATTTATAAATACTCGGTAACAGCACAAACATTTTCTATAATGTTCAGCCCTGGAGAACGCGTATTTTCTATCATTTTTCCTATTATTGCGTGAAAGTTTAGTCTCGTTGAGCGAAACTTTTGTGGAAGAAAAGCAGTAAGTTTGTTCACATTTGGTAAAGGCTGTATTAAAAATGACGATTGCGTTTCCGAAGGGCGGATCTAGAGCTTCGATCACCTTGAATTGCGACATACAACATCTAACGTGTAATCATGTTCTTCCAGTAGTGTAATTGAACAAAAACGTTTGACCTCTGTTGCAGCAGACGATCAAGATCTTTCGTCGTCGGACGCGTTAGAAAACAACGAACAGGACAGTGGTCAAGATGCTCCTGATAATAGAGAAGATAGCGAAAGTAGATCGTCCAGTCCCGAGAGACATGATGTAGACGCAGCGTTCGACGTTATCGATGCACCATCGACTATTCCGAACAGTCGGGACACCGTGGACTTCATTGTGAGTCGACAATACTGTAGGATCTGTCAACAAAATTATAGGGTTTACGAAGAGGACGTAGATGACTATAGATAAATGTTTAAACCCGACAAAAAATTACGATACTTACGATTGAAATAATTCCAAAAGATTTACCGAAAAATCTACATTATAATTTTGAGTAAACTTAGAATAATTTCTCGGCTCTACGGTTTCGATCAAATTCTACACTGTATAGCTATTTTGTAACACTCAAACGTGTTGATTCGAATTTGAATCTGTCTTATAGAAAACAATTCTATAGCAAACGTGGTCTTATGACGTAACAGATTCAAATCCAAATCGACACGTTCGAGTGTTACAAAATAGCTATATAGTGTAGAATTTGATCGAAACCGTAGCGCCGAGAAATTATTCTAAGTTTATTTAACATTTGTACGAGTGATATAAAGAGTTCATAATTTTGAGTCCTTGTAATTAACCCTCCAACCGCGGGCGACGCGCACGTACGCGTTTAGCCCCGCGAATTTGTACGAAAAATGGGTAAATCGCCCGCGAATGGAGGGTCAAATGTCTTGAGGACAAAGTTTACAGATATCAAGTTCACCTTCAATTTTTTAAATGGAACCACCCTTTTTTAACCCTCCATCCACGGACGATTTTCCCATAAATAAACGCGTACGTGCGCGTCGCCCGCGGTTGAAAGGTTAATAGGGGTGGGCGGGTGCTGTTGATTAGGGCTGTTACTTTTCCGGAGCGTTTTGTATATCAAATATAACTTAGCAGCGAAATTTCGAAGTTCAAAGCTTCGAAATTCGGATCTTTATGCAAAATAAAAATATTCTGCATTGATTGTGGGAAGCAGGAACAAAATGAAAGTTACGTTAAAGCCCAACGTTACGATATATATTCTTGAATTTTTATAATCTATTACTGCTTTATATTTCACTCAACTAATTTCTTCGTAAATGCATAAACATCCGCAGTCTACTCGTCACCTTCGAAATTTCAGAAATCGTAGCTTCGAAATTCGAGAATTTATATTGTTCGTAGATGTTCCCGACCCGACTTCGACTTCGGATACCCGAAAATTCCGATTACTCGCGGATCACGAATTTTCGGGTATCCTAGTAATTAATAAATTGTGTAGTGTAATTTTAGATTACCTCCGAACTTCATTTCGAATCCCATTTCAGATTGCATTGAACAAAAGAACGGAATCGGCAATTGAAGGAACGGTTCCCTCCGCGGACGACGACGACGCACCAAAAAGCTGGAGCAGTGAAGAGGAACCAGAACTGAAGCGAGAGAACCGTTCTTGTTCGAAGATCTCGGGACATTTCGATTTTGACAATGAAAATCGTGTCGAGAGCGTGTGCAGCGTTTCCGACGAAGCGGAGACGAGGATCCAGGAAAGAATCAACACTGGGCGACACTCATCAATTTCGGTTTTGTCTGGAGAACGATTGCTGAACAGCGAAAGTTTGCAACAATCTAGCGATATTCCACACTCGCAGCTTCTGGAGACGCAAGCTTCCCCATCGATAAGATCATCTAGTAGTCCTAAGAAGATCAATCGGTCGCCTAGTCGAAGTTCTATTGACATTGAAGTGTTGAAATCATCTGGGCGCAGCTCAAGAAGCAGCTCCATTAAATTAGTCAGTATCTTTGATGTTCAAAAAAAGAATCGGACACATAACCCCTTGCACTACGATTTAAACAGTGTCAGTGATCAGAACCTTTTAGTAGGTCCTAATTTCCTGAAACAGGAGAAACTTTATATTTATTGTATGCCTATATGTTCTGCAATAGTTGCACATGAACAAAACCAAAGTAGAATTTGATCTCGGTTCAAAGGAAATTAATAACATACATATATATGTTCGACTCTGTCTGAAATCTTCATCGCGAGTCTAACGCGATATTGTAAGGCAAGGGGTTGAAAGGTTTAGAAACAATTGCCAACAAATTCAACTGTCAATCCTCTTTGCGCAGAACGTCGACTTCGACAAAAAGGAAACCGAGGATTTCGACGAACAAAGAGTAGTCTCGCCAGCAGCACAGTGCGAGGACGAATCACCATTATTAGCAGAGCAGAGTCAGTCTCGTAGAGGGTCCAAAGTTGCGGAATCACCAACAATCGTCATCGCATCTAGGCCTCATTCAACCGAAGCCTCGATCTTCATAGAGAATTCCATTGAAGCTGATGTTCCCTTAAACGAGAACCACGAGGAAGAGAATCCACACAGGGTAGGTAGTTAAAAAGAGATCTAAGAGTAATTAGAAACAATATACAGAAACTTGAAATTCTTCATAAAAAAATACTTCTTTTTAATGTCTCTTTACAGTTCATCAACGACTCTAATGGAAGCACTGAAAGCAACGAGAGCAACACTGTGGAGGAAGGCCAGAGCAAAGACAGCTCTAGTGAAACGAACACCGAGCCTGGAATCTTGAAAATCGAGGTAGCAATGGGGTTCCAGAGAAGGTAACATAGAATTGGTAGACTACTGGAATTTGTAGATGGTTGATGATTTGCAGACTGAACCTTTGGAACCGGTGCTCCGACCTAGAAGACCAGCAGCGTCGAAAGTTCCTCGACCTACGAAGAGGTACAGGAGCAATGGAAGAGGAAGCACGGAGAAGCTGAAGCCTGCGGTGCAAATCTGCTTTGCCAATCTTGAGAGCACAGAATGGTGCAGAGATATTTTTATTTAAACATATTTAAATGCTAAAGCACAAGAAGAGGCTCATTTAAGAACTGGTTTTTTCAGGGAGATCGTGATGAAAGGGTTGAAGACTCTGTCCCACTTGACAAAGAACCAACCAGAATTCTTGGATGTCAACACCACACCGACGATAAATCGACTTCTGGGTCAACAAATCAAAAGCCTTCGGTCTCAAGTCGCTCGGACAGCTTGCATGGCTGCTGGCGATATTTTCAGCTCGCGGATCCGTGGCATGGATCAAGTAATTCATTTGAAACACTGTTGACTTCGATCATTCATTAAATTTATATTTTGATTTTGATATTACATACTTTCTTTTTTACAGGACTTTGAGGACATAGCTGCGCCGTTGCTTCACAGAACAGCAGACACGAATCGGTTTTTACGAGCGGATAGCAACGCTGCTCTGGATCGCATGATCGAGCACCTGCCTCCGCACAAAACCATTGGAGTCATTGTCCAGCGTGGTGCTGGGTAAACAATTCAAATTTGTTATGTTTAACTAGATAGCTCTAACTAAAATCATTCAGTTGTTTTTCATTTGTTTGTCTTCCGCGTGTCATTGTACACTCTGCAGGAATATTATGAGGATTGTACACCTTCATTTTTCCTTTCAGCCATCAAAACGCTATTGTGAGAGCATCAACTGCGCGATTACTGACCTCTATAGTCGAGCGGATAGGTCCAGAACATACTATGATATTGCCAAGAGATGTCAGAGACAAACTATTATGCAGTGGCGCTAAGTTGTTGTCAGACGGCAATTTGGATGCTAGGTAAAAGTCTCTCTTTAAACTCAACTTTGTATGTTCAACTTTGAATGTTCAACTTTGAATGTTGTTAACATATATATAATGTTTGAACTAACAACGAACTGTTCAACCACCATTTTTCAGAAACCACGCGAAGAGAATGTTCAAACGTCTGATTCGCTGCGAAGGTTTCCACAAAACTTTAACAGAAGCAGTACCAGATACGACGTTAAGGCACATCGACAAGACCCTGAAGACCCTTTAATGAAGTGAACGTTCGCGCTGCAGATATATAATCAATGTCAATAATCGCTGGTCCAGAGTTTCATCACATCTATTCTGGGCCCTATTAAAGACTGCGTCTCGCGGACAGTGATACCAAACGAACGTTGGTTCCGCAATGGAACAGATTTTCTTCGCGTGGAAGAGACCAGAGCATACGATTCCATCCATAGTCGACTGATTTCTTTCAGTAACGTTTTGATACTCCGATGTACCGTCGTACATTTCCTTTTTATACCGAAACAAGTGACGCATCTTCACGTAGATTTCGACTAATTTCATTCTCGTAACTGCAACACGATCTCTTTGTTCATTGACAGTAAACCTACCAGCATCATTTATATTAAAATTCTTGAAATTATAGAGACTCCATCATTGGAAACAATTGAATAATTTTGAAATCTTCTTCTTACAAAACAATATATTATGATAATATGTATAATTAGACTGCTAAGATGTTATACATTCAAAATAAAAATGAAGATTGTGCATAAATTTTGCATAAAGATCCGCAGCGTACGACAAGAATAAATAAATTAAATCTTGTCATTTTTGTAACTCGCGCCAATTAGTTTTATAATGCTCGGCAGGTTTAGTGTTAATCTTAGCGGGAAGGATCGGTACTGCGAAATTCATTATGTACATAATCTTTGCATAATCATTGTAGCACAGTTAGTCGAATTAGAAAAGAGAGTTTTATTGAGTACAGCGAAACGAGAAATTTATAATGTCATTCGCTTATATCGACCATCGTTTGTCCCTTCATCTTTTAATTTTAACACTTTACCTACCAGCTGTTGCCTAATAGTATAATATCAATAACAATTGAGAATTTCATAGATTGTTCAATGGTTACAGTCATTGCATAGGACGACCTGTTTTAACATCCTCTGAAATGATTACTATGAAAGAAAATTGTCAGTCTTCTTTTAGATGCAGTATAGTCATTAGAAAGTTGATTCGTAGGCCTTCGGTAGCTAAAGTGTTAAATCGATCGCGAGCCACTGGTAGCTGAAACTTTATTAGTGCCTCGATCATCAAAGATTTTATTACCGTTGAAAATTTGTGCAGAATTGTTTTACGAAAGTTTGCGTCCGTATTAGCGTGACAAAGCATGATGCCGATTTGATTTAGGAAGACATTATGGTGCTCAAACTATTACATACAGGACTTGCTACAGGCCATTGTCGCAAATTGTTTATACAGTGCTCAAATAGTGCAAATTCGCATTCTCTTCGATTAATCAATCGGTTATACGAAATCGATTTGATAAAGTTCAAGAAATAATCGATTCTCAGTTCACGAATGAACAGTGAGTTTTCTTCACCGACTCTTCTTCAAGGAGTCGCAGGAAGAAAATTATAATTACGTTTCCTTAAAGAAAGGAACACATTGCTGATGGTAATGATTCCGTTTCGACAAGGTAACAAAAGTTGTTGCATAATGTGTGAAAATAGAAAATTTTACGTTTACAATTCGGGGAGACGTGTTGTTCCCAGAGATAAGGATATTTCGAGCATTGTATTTCGAATTTTATATGAATTGTTAACGCGAGTAGACTATAGTCTACTAATTGGTAGATTGCAGATCTTTGTGCGAAGATTCTATCAGAGAAATGTTCATTCCCGGAGCATGAAATGCACGAAAATTTGCAGTTTAGTAATTGCATGTATGCTTCTGCAATATTCTTCTGGTTTTTGCGAATCAAGCCTGATATATTATATAATTGGTAAAAGA
Organism: Lasioglossum figueresi; assembly: GCA_028455805.1. Lineage (NCBI taxonomy): Eukaryota > Metazoa > Arthropoda > Insecta > Hymenoptera > Halictidae > Lasioglossum > Lasioglossum figueresi. The sequence goes on along the minus strand of CM052198.1, from coordinate 6,842,026 downwards.
TTAATATACTGAAATTTGGTAAAACTGATTGTAGATTCCAATGTAAATATACGTGAGAAACTGTGTATGTACAAAACGAGAGAGACGGCAACGTAGAACTTGATCAGAATGGGTGCAATTCGATCCAACATCCCGCGGTGCAATAAATTATTTACAATGTTTGTATTTATATACATTACGAGATTAATTATAAATGCGCCACACATACGTGTACACTAATTTATTGAAAAGAAATATAATGCTATTAAGTAACGAAATGGAAAACCTCTGAATACAACTGCATATTTAATTTTGTTTTAAACAATAGAATACGGGTGACATCAATTTTATTTGAAGTAACCTATTTTTCGTTAGTATTGTGATAAAATGGAATTGCAGAGGAAGAACTCGTTGGAGAAGAGGAGGATTGTGATTAATCTGAATACTATCAAGAATATTGTAAGTATTCGAATAATTAGGTTGCGGGTGGCAGATTTACGTGTTTTATACAGACTTTGTTAATGATTGCGATAGAACGAACTGAAATAATGTTATATCAAATTTTATAACAGTCTCCAGCCTTTCGAGTTTCTGGAATTTTCATGATTATGGTTTTTATTTTATGATTATCATTTCTACAATCAAAGAACTAATAATGTGTTAAACAAAATTTAGATTAGGAAAGATGACATACATGTATCATTCATGGTGGAGCACAATGGGATCGTTCTAGGAGAAAGCCCGCCAGTGTTTGTAAAATCAACTTGTGAGGAAGACTTATCAATTTGCAATATCGATTTCGAAACCTATTTGCCAATTCCTGGAGACGATAGGAAGACTATCGACGCGATCGTTTCGACGCCTTTATTAAGTAATAATTAGTATCCTTTAATTCCAAAACAATTGCATATCATTTGCATGCGATACCATTCTTTAAATGTTCAATAGAATTTTCTTTCATACTTGAAAACTTTATTTATAATAAATAGACTGCGAACCTTCATGCAAAATAAAAAAATGTTTTACATTGATTGCGGAAAGCAGAAATAACATAAAAATCGATTTCATCCCTTAACGACTTTGCTATACATTAAAAGCAACGTTACAACATTCTTGAATTTTCTAAATATTAAACTATCTTATATTTCGCCCAACCAATTTCTTCCTAAATGCATAAAGATCCGCTGTTTAATAATAAATGATTTATGTTGCAGTCAAGGCTTTTTACAAAGTAGAACACAATCAAGAAATTAGAGAAGAGCGTCCGTCAGTTTCGGGCAGTGTGAAGAAGTTAAGAACAATATTCACAGAAGCAGCTGCATCTTTCTCAACATTACCAATGCTGGGAATCTGTAATCTTGATTTAATGCCTCTGATACTAGGTATCGTAAATCTTTGATTCGCTAATACTTCAGTGCGAATTTTATCGAATGTTTCTACGTAATAAAATATTGTTTCTGGCTTCCAGGAGAAAAATGTTATGCTGAGAAGCTCGTTGTAGAGACTCCAACATACTCCTACGATGGATCATTAGTCCCTTGGGAGAATCTTCCACTTCTAACTGCAACGATATCCCTATTTCACGTGCCATTGTTTCAATCAGACGAAACAGTGAATTTTCTAAGCATCACTGTCGAAAGCATATACAATCTTCCACAATCTTTTGTTGGAAATTTGGAATATAAAGCTGGAACCATAGCCTACATCGATTCAGAAGTAATCAGAGCCTTGTGATTACACTATTGCAAAGAACGATGCGCATGAATATCGAAAATATTTTGGAAATTACTTCTAGTCTTTAGCAATATTTCATTTTCATTGTTCGTCTCCCATCTCAATATATTCTTCTCCTCCCGTTTTCCTTCATTACCGTTCTCTATGATCGTTTAATTTCAAAATAGTAACAATTTACAATGATTTTGGAGGCAATATAATTCTGGGAATTTTTCAAAGGTTCCAGAAAACTTAAACTTCGAACACGGTACGTGGACAAAGTACAGAGACGTTGAGAGAACGAAACGTTGGAACACTTTGGAAAATTTGGAGAATCGTGCTCGACTGTCGAAGTACAAATTAGAATGCGATTTTATGGGACTGAGGAATGAGTTTAAGAAAGATATAAACTTTGCGGTATAGTTGTTCATACTAATTAATATATGATACTGGTTCAATGCGATCTATTATCCGAGTTGTTGGATTATTATTTCAGGAAAAGGTGTGCGAAGACACGCCAAGGATCGAGTGGAATTCTCTTCACAGATGTGTGTTGTGGGAAACCGGGATTGACGCGATGGAGAAACATATTAGAAAGTACTTATCAATACAACCAATTGAATTTGGAATGTTATATTAAGTGTAACGAAATGTCGTCTACTATTTTCTCCGAGTATAATATTCCTTTTTAAGGAAATCGGAAAATCTCAATAATTCTCAAACGTGTAATGAATCACCGATAATAAAATTTGCGCTGCATTGTGAAGAAAAAAGGTAGATTGCTCAATATTGAAAAAAATATGCAATGAAATCATATATTAATTCCATTTGAGAAAGAATTTTGAACAGAGTAGAGAAAGAATATTGTTCTAGATTTAATGAACGTGTAATAGATATTAACAGAACAGTATATTTATTATAACATTGATGATCTATTAAGCTATTGAAAAGAATTCTGCGGTTCCACTGCACAATTAAAATCGTTAATTATTTTTTCAAAGGTACAACTATTGGCCCTTCCAATTCCTGGTAGCGGGAGGAGACTCTCCAGGGAAAACTAAAGGCAGTGCTACAAAAACAACCACACTATATCAATGCTACGTCGATCTCTCAGAACTTCTTTTCCCTGGAAGTAAGTTCATACTTCCTCACTATGTATATATACGAGTATTATTATGTATTATTATCGAAATATTTATTTATTTTCGCAGAGAAAAGTTGTCGAGTCGTTGGACAGTTGCACAAGTACAATGCAGCTGACATAACAGACAAACTTGGTATCGAAAAGAATATTTTTGTTCTGGAGACGAGAGGCACAGATTCAAAGGAGAGGGAAAAGAAACAGAAAACTTCGAAGGTAGACCAGCTTTAACAATATTCTCGCAACTTCGAGATCAACGTTAATTAGATTTAGTATAAATAGCTAAAATTTTTCATTAAATTCTTAAGAGATAGAATTTAGATGTACCATTTTTGTTGTAGCATTCAGAATCTGCGAATTCTGAGGCCGAAGTAGCTTCAACCACAGCATTGACATCGGCAAATGATCAACCTACTGTCATCGTGATCGAAGTGGAGCTTTGTCACCCTCTAATTGCGTGCAACCTCTTATCAAACTATTCACATTTGTAATTTGAATAGAATTTGTATCATAAGTAAGGAAAGTTAATTTTTTTCTCAAATGTAAAACGAAGTGTGTGCTTGTAGAATCGAAAAGATGATTCCGAAAAGGGAAAAGAAGAAGCCATACGTTTACTCTGGCAATGTAGCCGACAAACAGTACACGCTTTGCATCCAGAAGTTGGTCGAAGATATTACGGAATGTTACCGAGTATGACACTAAACGAAACAATATCACTTTTCCCTTCACGGGGTTGATATTAATTTTAAATATTGAAAAATCGTGTAAGTCATCTCCTTTCAATTAGTCCACGCTATTCTACTTGTCTGATTACAGACACTGTCTTATGCTACTTGTCTGGTCACAGATACATTCCTATTCTACTTGTTTGCTCACAGATACATTCCTATTCTACTTGTCTAGTCACAGATACATTCTTATTCTACTTGTCTGGCCACAGATACATTCCTATGCTACTTGTCTGCTCACAGATACATTCCTATTCTACTTGTCTAGTCACAGATACATTCCTATTCTACTTGTCTGCTCACAGATACATTTCTATGCTACTTGTCTGGTCAAAGATACATTCCTATGATACTTGCCTGGTCACAGATACATTCCTATTCTACTTGTCTGCTCACAGATACATTCTTATTCTACTTGTCTGCTCACAGATACATTCCTATTCTACCTGTCTGGTCACAGATACATTCCTATGCTACTTGTCTGGTCACAGATACATTCCTATGCTACTTATCTGGTCACAGATACATTTCTATGCTACTTGTCTGGTCAAAGATACATTCCTATGATACTTGCCTGGTCACAGATACATTCCTATTCTACTTGTCTGCTCACAGATACATTCTTATTCTACTTGTCTGCTCACAGATACATTCCTATTCTACCTGTCTGGTCACAGATACATTCCTATTCTACTTGTCTGGTCACAGATACATTCCTATTCTTCTAGTCTGGTCACAGATACATTCCTATTCTACTTGAAATGTCGAATAGAATATAATTGCGTGGATTAATTCAAATGGGGGACTCTATTACATATCACGGTTGCTGTTTAACTATTAAAGTATGCAAATTCGGACGTGATCAAGCTAGGATTTCTGCGACGAAAATAAGAATACTGATGAGCCCGTCACAACAACCGAATCTGTCGAAGTAGAGAAACAGAAAATAAAATATTGCTACGAACCTGGATCAGTAAATATAAATTTAATCAATTGCACAGAGTGTTTCTTAAACCACCCTATACTGGATTAAATCGATTCGTTGAACGCGGGTAATTATTGCAGGATGAACTGTCATGTTTCACTCAATACCTATATAAAACTGGTCTGTATTTGTCGTTGCGTAACACACTCCGATCAAAAGTGACCATGCTGCTTGATCAGAAATTCAAGATGCCACCGAACTTGATCGACGACCATGCAACTCAGGTGCTAAACAAATGATATCAGAGAAAGAACATAGCACAGAGAAGAACCGAATAATATGGTAATCGAGAATTGTCAAAATTTCTAGAATTTCATCGTGTCAGTGTACACTTACCTCGTAGAACAAATGCACGTGGCAATAAACACAGTTGTCGAGGGCAGATTCACAGATAGCATGCCGGAAAGCCATGATGCAGAAACAGTGGACTTATATGCCGAAGAAGCGTACGAGTTTGAGGACTTTCATAGAGCAAGACTATATTACAAAACCGTAAATTGCACTATTTAATATTTCATAGAATTTCATATTATTGTTGTGTGATGAATTAAAGGATTGTTTTAATATGCGAGAACAATATTATGTCAACGATTATATTTTCAGAAAATATCGTCAGCTAGACAGAACCCAGTGCCATGGACAAAATATGCAATTTACCTTAAAAAGATCGGCGACATTGAGCGCGCGAAACATTGTTGTTTAGAAGCTATTTCGTTGGACACACGATACGTGTTCGCGTGAGTATTTTGCAAGGTAATCATTAATCGATGAATAAGCAGAATTTAAATGAATGTCCTCAGATTATTAGTGTACGGAGCAATATTGTTCGAAAACGGTAACTACAAGGATGCAGAGATTTTTTTAAGAGCCGTTACTGACTTTTATCCACGGTTCTACGAGGGTTGGGCCATTTTGCATTTGTTCTATATACGAACCGAATATTATCCTGGTAAATCGACAATTAATGTTCAAATCAATACTATCGAGAATAGAAAATGTTCCAGTGATAAAATGAACTGATCTCTGAGTTGTTTTATGTAGGAATCGATCTCACACTACGAATTGCAGAAAAGTGTATGAAGGACAAGATTCAACAAATAAAGCTCCCCAATGAACCATTAGCTTGGTCAACAGTTCACTGTCCTGAGGGTAACTTGTACATGAACACTGCAATATTTTTACTGAAACTGCATCTCTATGAGGTAAGCTAAAGTCACCCTTGAATGGACTTTTGAAGCCTCGAACCAAGTTCATTTCAATGGACGTTTAAATAAGCTTCTTACCAAGAATAATTACGTCCACATTATTAGCTTGCAGGAATAGCACTAGCACAAGAATTGTTCGAGTCCAATCGATCAACACACTTTCTATATTACATGGCAGTGGATCATTACTTGTCAAACCGATACGAAGATGCACTGTCTCATTTAGAAGAAGCCAAATGCGAATATGGAATGGTAGGTTTCATCGATATTCCCTCCCTGAAATTTACGATAATCATATAAGGCAAGTTTATTTATATAAACCCTGCTTTTTGCAGGATTATGCCATCAGTAGTTTAATGGGACATTGCTACGTGAAAATCGATGACAACGAGAAGGCTGTAGAGTGCTACAAGTTTGCACGTATGTTGTTCAACAGGCCTAAAACGTTGCACTTGGTGGAAGTCAGATTGGGATATCATTATTATAATACTAAGGATTATGAACGAGCTAAAACTGTATTTCTAAGTGCTTGCAAGTCCTCCCCTACTTCTCACACTTGGCTGGGTGCTGGCATGAGTTGCTATGAGGTCAGAAAAATATTTTAACCCTAGAAAGGCTAAAGAACAGTACTCTATCTAGAGTACGGTAAGCACGAACATGGTCTTTGTACGTTAAGTTTTGCTTTTTGAAGAATAACTTCTTCGAAGGTCATTTGAAGGTCAACATATTCATTAGCTATGATGTTACACTAATCAAAATACGTCGTTCCGTTTGAAAAAACGACGATGACCTTGAAATATCGGAAAATATGACCTAGAGAGAAAAAACTTCTCCGTCACAGCAATTGCCCCACTGAACCAAACATTTTCTGCTTGGAACATTTTCTTGTATTACTAAAAACAACGGAGATATTTTCGGTGTAAGTCTTAAGTGCCTCACCCTGTAATAGTATCTTTGTTCATAACAGGAATAATGTCTTGGACGTGTTTCATTCCGTGGGTTGAAAGAGCCTCCGCCTATTAGTCATTCTAGGGTTAATAAATTAAAGAATGACTTAATAGAGAGACATTTTATTGGAAGTTTATTTTATTTCAGCTTGAGAAGTTTACAGAAGCAGAAGCAACCCTGTCCGAGGCAAACAGACTCGACAATTTGAATCCAGAAATCTGGGGCCATTTATGTCTGTTGAACCTAACTCTGAGAAGGTATGACGAGTTTTGCCAGTGCTACAGAGAAATGGTAAAAGTAAGTATAGCATCTTGTGGTGTATCCTAATTCGTTAACACATTGACTGCTGGACGAAGTAACGTAATTAACACTAAGTTTACGGAGCACTAAAAGTGACTGTTTTACATTACTTTATAAACATAACAAGAATATGTCTAACAAAATTTCATGGATGTATCTTTACAATCTCAATAATCGGGAAATACTCGGTAAACCTAGTGTCAATGAGCCTAAATGTGAGAGAGTCAAAGTTTATCACAAGATTAACGTGTTAAACGTCCAGTAGAACAGTAAAAGAATAGACACAGCGTGCGTTTATTAACAACTTTTATTGTTTATTTTCTGCATATATCAGAATAATCTTAAAAATACAAAACTGTGGCTGAGAATAACGAACGCGATGGAGGCTTTGGATTACGCACCACCAATTTTGGTAACAGAACATGATGATGTTGTCGAGGACTCCGGCGAAGAAGAGTTCGAGGATTACTTTTAAACAATGGCACTGAATACAATAGAACAGAAAGAACAAAAAAAAATACTGCCAGTCAGTTGTAAAACCTTGATGGCATTCGACTTTTGTCTACGAAAATTTCAACATTGTTCTGACACCAGACATTCTCAGAAAATAACAATTACACGTACAGATACTCTAAAATTTCATTTCTTTAAGAAAACTTGAAAATTAGAGCGTTCACCGACTTTTCTCCCTAGATTTATATATTAACTGCAATTTCGCATGCGTAATAGTTGATCGCGTCTCATAATCACATATCTTCGTGTTCGATTAAGTAGAAAAGCAGATCTATCATTCATTAAACAAATGATTTAGTAGCGGTGCAGTTTTCGTACGTGTCAGCCAAATGTTACCTTGCGCGATAAATACAAAATAAAACATAATGAAAGAAGTTAACAAAAATATTTATATAATTAAAAAAAAGAAACGAACAATAAATAATCTTTTAGTAAAAAGATGTAAATAAATACATATATATATATATGTAATATACGGGGTGGGGCAATAACTATGTCCACTTTGAATATTGCCGTTGTTTGTAATAATATGAAAAAATGTTATACAGGGTGTTATACAAAACTTAAACATTTTAAAACATCAAGGTGACTTTGAAATCTCTGAAATGCCTCCACCTACGCAGAAAATGTTTGTGTAACAATATGTCCCCCTCTGTACCGTGTAAGTTTCGTATATAACATTTCTTCATATTATTACAAATAACAGCAATATTGAAAGTGGACATAGTTATTGCCCCACCCTGTATATATAGATAAACTATAAAGTAACATAACATCGCTCCTCGGCTAATTATAAGATCAAAATAAATATAGCGTACCATCTTGAACCTGATAATATTTAGAATGTTAATACCATTGTTCACGGAAACAACGGTTCAATGAGCACCGTTCATTCCCGTTCTCCAAGATATTCAAAGGATATACATATATCTCAATCTCTAATATACATATATAGCTAATAGCTATTGCCAATTATAAAAATATCATTCGAGTGCGACTTGAACAGATGTCGGTACCCATTTTTTGTCATTGCGCTAATCCTTTGCAGTCTTTCAGTTATCATCGGCAACAAAAACAAAAGGTCAATTCTCAACAACGAAAACAGTATTATTCGATAATGACATGTTCTACATAAGTCTGTATGTAGTCGAACAATATAAAAAAAAATGTGTATGGTATTAAAATCGAAAGTAAACCAAACTACAACCGCAAAGGATCGATTAATCAACAGCAATGCGATTGTGCGCAGTCAGCATCACTCGGTCAACAGTGATCCCGAAATCATCTCTTTGAATGTTCGTTTTAGAAATATGCTTTTCGCGAGTCACCCTGTATATTTTAAGCTGCCATGAAGTCTCGTCAATTGATAAGATAAATAACGCTTCCAGACTGCGAAACTTTATCCTAATCTGAAGCAACTAAAATGAACTCGAAATAAATGAAACCAGTATTAAATATTATCGAAGTTAAAAGTTCCATAATTTTATGGAGGTTATTTTCAACATATACATAAAATTCCGCAGTCCAGAGTCCAGATGATCCGCAAATTGAAAATAATACTCGAACGACACACGGTAACAGAAAAATAATAATAGTCTGATTCCTACTAGTTAGAAATTCGCGTAACGACGCTTATTTTTCGTTGCTATAAAAACTGTTTTGTTCTGATTCTACGTTCAAGGACCATTTATAATAGAAGCGAGCATTGAAAATGTTTCTAATATCAAAAATCGATGTAGTATCCGTTCGATTGTTTTACGGCTAATTGATACAGTTCTTATTGCGAAATGTTACAGCTCTACCCTAGCATCATTCTCTATCACCTCAATCTTCTCCTTATTCTCAACCATCGAATGAGTATTTTCTGGACTCGTTTCCTGCGATTTCTTATCGGTGCGCTCGTTGTCCTCGTCTATTTTGTTAACTACTTCAGCGCCAGCGAGCAATGTTTGTTTATCGGTCGACTCGCCACAGACTAATTGATTCTCGGTGTTTATCACAGAATTCGCTTCAGCCTCTAACGAAGGCGCGGGTTCGTTCTTTGTCGATGATGTCCTTTGAAGTTCGGAAATTTCATCTTTGACAGTATCACAGTCATCCTTTACAACGTGTTCACTGATTTGTAGCTGGTAATCCTCTTTGTTCGAAGCTGTTACCGTGGCGGAAGCTTTGGACGCATTATTGCTTTCATTTGGTACTGATTCAACTGGAACTGGTTCCACTTTGAGTACTGATTCGGCTGGAACGGGTTCTTCTTTAGGTACTAAGTCAATTGGAGCTGGATTTACTTTAGGTACTAAGTCAATTGGAGCTGGATCTACTTTAGGTACTAAATCAATTGGAGCTGGATCTATCTTAGGTGCAGATTCGACTGGAACTGGTTCCACTTTCAGTACTGATTCTATTGGAACTGGTTCTACTGTGGGTATAGATTCAGTTGGAACTGGTTCTACATTGGGTACAAATTCAACTGGAACTGGTTCCGTTTTGCGTACTGATTCAGTTCCAACTGGTTCTACTTTGGGTAAAGATTCAGTTGGAACTGGTTCTACTTTGGGTACAAATTCAGCTGGAACTGGTTCCGTTTTGCGTACTGATTCAGTTGGAACTGGTTCTACTTTGGGTATAGATTCAGTTCGAAATGATTCCGCTTTAGATACTAATTCAGCTGGAACTGGTTCCACTTCACATACTGATTCAGTTGAAACAGGTTCTACTTTATGTACCAATTCAGCTGAAACTGGATCTACTTTAGGTATCGATTCAACAGAAACTGATTCCATTTTAGGTACTAATTTAGCTGGAACTCCTTCCACTTTAGCTGCTGATTCAGTTGAAACAGGTTCTACTTTAGGTACCAATTCAGCTGACACTGGATCTACTTTAGGTATCGATTCAACAGAATCTGATTCCGTTTTAGGTACTAATTTAGCTGGAACTCCTTCCACTTTAGCTGCTGATTCAGTTGAAACAGGTTCTACTTTAGGTACCAATTCAGCTGACACTGGATCTACTTTAGGTATCGATTCAACAGAAACTGATTCCGTTTTAGGTGCTAATTTAGCTGGAACTCCTTCCACTTTAGCTGCTGATTCAGTTGGAACAGGTTCTACTTTAGGTACCAATTCAGCTGAAGCTGGGTCTACTGTAGATATCGATTCAACAGAAACTAATTCCGTTTTAGGTACTAATTTAGCTGGAACTCCTGCCACTTTAGCTGCTGATTCAGTTGGAACTGGTTCTACTTTAGGTACCAATTCAGCTGAAGCTGAGTCTACTGTAGATATCGATTCAACAGAAACTAATTCCGTTTTAGGTACTAATTTAGCTAGAACTCCTGCCACTTTAGCTGCTGATTCAGTTGGAACTGGTTCTACTTTAGGTACTGATTCAGCAGGAGCTGATTCCACTTTAGGTACCGATTCAGCAGGAGCTGATTCCACTTTAGGTACCGATTCAGCAGGAGCTGATTCCACTTTAGGTTCCAATTCAGCAAGGACTGGTACCACTTTAGGTTCCAATTCAGCAAGGACTGGTACCACTTTAGGTTCCAATTCAGCAAGGACTGGTACCACTTGAGACACTGATTCAGCAGGAACCGAAGCCACTTTAGGAACCAATTCGACAGAAACTAATCCCGTTTTACCTTCTGATTCAGTTGGAACTGGTTCTATTTTAGATACCAATTCAGTAGAAACTGGTTCCGTTTTAGATACTGATTCAGCTGAAACTAAATCTCCATTCGATTCAGCTGGAACTGATTCTGGCTTAGATACTGGTTCAGCAGAAACTGGTTCCAGTTTACGTACTGATTCACTTGATATTAATTCAATTGATGCCGATTCAACTGATGCTAACTCAATTGATGCTGCTTTCACTATTGACTCAGCTGATACTGCTTCCATTTTAGGTATAAATTCAGCCAATGGTTCCACGGTAGCTTCTGACTCATTTTTCACTGATTTCACGTTAGCTTCTGATTCGTTTGTCACTGGTTCCACGATAACTTCTGATTCATTTACGACTGGTTCCATAGTACTAGAAACGAGTCCTTCGGAAGACATACTATTTTCTTGCAACTTCTCTCCCGCATCGCTTGCAATGCATCCTTCCTGATCAACAGTTTCAAGACACTCGTTTCCGTTAGGATAAATCACATCCTTGTCATCTTTGGTAACTTCTTCAGGATTCTCAGCACCCGTCTGAGCACTTTCCGGTAAGGAAGTCGAGACTTGCTCCACTTCCATTCCAGACAAATTATTGCTATCCTCATTTTTAATATCCGACTCGCCATTAGATGGTTCTATTTGATCGAAGAAATCAGATACTTCTGACGTCTCATTCTTCTCTGTTACAGCCTCCCGTTCGAGTTTCGTCGAATCGATACTCGAACATTGAATCTGATCTTTAGAAGGAGAGTCCGCGTTTAGGTTTTCTTCCACTGGTTTTATGTCTCTTCTGACAGGCTTTGGGGACATGTTGGGTTGATACTTCTGTATGTTTCTTGACGTGTAAGTTCTGTACTCGTTCTCGTGATACCTTGGGGAGTTTGCATCGCCTTCTTCCCTCCAAATCTCTTTTCTTTGATATGGATACTTCGCTTCACCTTCTTTCTTCTTTTGGGAGTGCGATCTTTTGACATTGGGCGATTTCGGGTTGTTAAAGTAAGTTCCTTTCGACTTATCCTCAAACGATTTTTGACGATTGAAAGGCTCGCTTTCGGAAACAGGCGCGTCCGCGTCAGAATGACTATAGGTCACTCGAGTTCTTTGTCGTGGGCCTACTCTTCCTGTTCCGGCAATGCTCGGAGAGTTCACTGTAATATATTGATTGCAATGTTGATCGCTGTTCGTAATGACTAGACGCAAAGGTTGGCAAGGAGCTACACACTTCCGTAGAATTTTCGAGGACTACGCCTACTTTTTCCGGCCGTGCGTCGCGCCCGGCCGAAGTGTGCAGCTCCTTGCCGATCTCTGGTTTAACGAAGAAGAAGGAAAAGCAACTATTGATCATCTAGCAAACCTAGCAAAACAGATATTAGACAATGTTACGAAGAAGATGTAAGCATTGCAAAGTACCTTTAACACTCATAACAGGGCCTTTAGCTGTGTTACCCTGGTTTACTGTGACTTTGATACTGGAATCAGTAGCAATTACAGTCCTCTCCTCGGAAGTTGGGGACAAAGGCGGCTTCACTGGCATTGTTGCATTGTTTCTATGCTGATCGTACATATTATGAGATCGATTTTCGTAATTACCATACAAGTTCTTTGAAGTGCCACGATGAGAGGCACCTCTTCCACCTCTACTGTGGGAGATATACTCGTTATCTGAAAAGAATACAGTTTAATACCAAAGATTATAAAATATATGCATTCAACGGCATTATAACATACTATTTGAATGATATCTCCTGTCAGAGTCTTTATGATCTTTCTTCGCAAAGTCGCCCAACGTAGATCTTGTTGCTTTCTTCGCTACATCGTCTATAATATGCATCTGCAATTTAAAGATCCCGGTTATTTTCTTCCAACATTCTTTCGACTGATAGTCACAATATTTTTAAAATGCATAAATACGAAAAACAACGCAGATATATAATGTCAGTGTCACTGATAATTAAACTGCGGATCTTTATGCATTATTATATCTTTATTTCGTAAAAAACCAGGACGAGGAACAAGTTCAATTTGCCACCCAGGTAATTCCTTATGGTAAGCATAGAGTAGAGGTGTCATTAATGTTTATTACCATACATGTTTTCTTGTATCTTAAAAATGTATACATACTATAAATGCATAAAGATCCGCAGTCTAGTATTAATCATACTTTATCATTATCCCACTCTCGCCGCCAGTTTCCTTCAGCAGTTCTTTGCCTGCTGATGCGATCTTCATCGATGCGGTTCCTCTCTGCTCTCCAAGCATCGTATCCCGGCTGAGATTCGTCCCTATAATTTCCTTTGTACACTTTGTTATCCTGTTATCAAAATTAACGCATTTAATTATTCAGAACAAGAGAGAATATCGAAGTTTAATGTTGTTATATACCTTTTGCATATGATTTTCTCTGCTCCCCCTTTTTGCTTTAAAGTTTCCCCGCATTACTTTGTTGTGGGACTTATTTCCAGAGGGTTCCTTCGCGTATTCTGTGCCAGGCTCTTCTCGTTCAGAGTCTGCCAGGAAATTGTACTTGGGGTCGGGTGGTGGGCCTTCTCCCTGCAAAAGATTGCTATCTTAAATACACTTTGTAAGCCTCTTACCAAGTTCGTTTTTTATCGAAAAATGCTGAACTAGAAATTGCAATCCTAGAAACGAGTCTAGCACTTAAAGTACGAATATGCTAACTTGTCGAAGTAACTTGCAACATTTTTCACAGAAACAACTTGCAGAAGCATGTACATAAGATAACATAGCCTACATGAGCAAACGAATGTATTTTCTTTCCCTCGACAGGATGAGCTGGCATCGTGTACTCATGCTTTTCTTTAGCGAGCTTCGGTTTAGCCTTAGGTGGATTTGAAAATTCTGGTGGCTCCTTCCTTTCTGGCCAATCGGACGACGGTACCATTTGAACTAAGGCATTGAGTTTAGCTGCATTCTTTTTATCCTCTTCCACCTCCTAATAATAAAAAAAGAGTTCAAGTAATTTGTATTTTTTGTTATTCAATCGCATTACGATACACACCTGATGTCTCCTTCTAATTTCTTCATTTTGTTGCCTAATTTTATTAATTTTTGCTTCGAGTGCGTTAGACGTCATCTGAAAAATAAATCCAGAATTAAAATCGAACGGTATAGAAACATCTTTGGATGTTCAAAGTTCGTACATTTAACATTTTATTAAATCAATTGATTAATTTATTTGATTCGCATTAAGAATGTCATATAGACAGCAGATTTTATGCATTTATGACAAAAATGATATAATATTAACAAGATTTAAGGCCACCAGTGTATTCATTTCACCTTAACAAGATAATCAAAAGAAGAATGAAATTTTTATTTGGCTCCTGCGTCTTGGAATCAATGCAAACATTTCTTACTTTGCATAAAGATCCGCTGTCTAGTCATATACAGGAAGGAGCATAACTGTTTCCACATACTTTAAATCAGAATAACCTTTTTATGAATGGACCAAACGACTTCAATTTCTCTGTAAGGCTAGAAGAATTAGTTTAGTAAATGACGTCTAATAAACAAGGTGAAAAAATGCATTTGGTCGGAATTGTGATAAACAATAGCAAAAATTGATTTTTACAACTTTCTTAGCTGGGCCAATAACGAAAATTTCAAAGATGCGTTTTGTAAACTCGTATGAATTGTACACGTTCTGAAAATTTCATTGAAACTGGTTAATTGGTTTACGAATTATAAACGACCAAAAGTAGTAAAAAGGCCGAAAATCATGAAAAATTGCAATTTATTACTAAACTAATTCTTCTAGCCTTACAGAGAAATTGAAGTCGTTTGGTCCATTCATAAAAAAGTTATTCTGATTTAAAGTTTGTGGAAACAGTTATGCTCCTTACTGTATAACACATATGATAAGGATAAAATAATTTACAATACAGTAGATCAATCTCGGCGAGCAGAACCTTTTTAAATATTGAGACACAGTATATCTATATACGAAGTGTAAAAGTAGGTAGACCGATTCGTGTCACGTTTCGACGCTTCATTTCATAACGTATCCACGTTCGAATTCCGAACGGTGCCGATAAACGATACGATCCAATTGCTGGTAATGCTGCGCGAAGTAAAATCGTGCCTTTCTACAAAAACAAAAAACAATTCGGCACATATAGTGAAAATAGACAGAGAAACAGATAGAGAAAAATTAACCTGCCGCGATAGACTAAATATTTGCATTGACAACGACGCAGTCGAATGTAATTTCGAATTAGTTACCCATTCTCGAATGAAAATGATTTTTTTTAATAGAAATGCAGTTCTATACGTATATGCATAGGAGGTGTGCATATATATATATATGTAGATATACGTGTCGGTTTATGTAAATGAAAAAGTTGTAAGGCGAAAGGAATATATTTAGGCTTCCAAATTAGTTCGACTCCAGATGAGATTAAAGTTATTCAGAATATAGGTCACACGGACAATTTTCTTCAAAGAATTTGTTATCGGCGTTCAGAGTACGATTATTTTGATGCATTACGATATATGAACGTGCAGGGACAGGAACGTACGTTTGCAAGTAGGTAGCGGACGCTCTGAGGTGAGAAATATTAAAACATCACGGACGATTGTGTTATGCTGTTTTTCACTGAACGATCAGCCACATATGCCACTGTCGAACACTTCTCTTAGTTTCCTAAGAGAGAACACATTCGCACGACAACGCGACAAGTACGGATGTTTCTCGGTGCGGATAAGAAAAATTACTGTAGCCCAGTGGTTTCCATTTCCGCTTGCAAACTGTTCAGGAACGTGCCAACTTCACCGGAAATTCGAATCACTCGCTAGTTTTATTTTGCGATATTGATTTACTAAAGTCGTACCAAGTTATCAAATAAATACCTGATACGTGATCAAAGTAATAGAAAAATTAATAATTAGTTTGTAGATAAATAACAAACACCGGCTGAGATGAGTGTTCCATCTTATATCATGATATTCATTGGCAAATATATATTTATACAGAGAGGAGATTAGATAGAAAAATGATGGAGGTTCTGTTCCATGCTGAAAATAATGTAGGTTCCGTTTGTGCCTCACCGTCCTGTCATCCTTTTGGTGAGAAATAAAGAATATTTACAAATTAGTTACAACAGTTAATTATATCGATCAACAATTATATCTGCAATAATTATTGCTTAAGCTGACCCATTTATTTTTTCGAATTATTAGGATAAATTAACTACCAATACATATAGTACATATTGAACTAAATTTACTAAAAAAGAAAGATCTGTAGGCTTTACAGAATAAATTAGCCCATAAGATCGATTACAAACCTAATTATAATTAACAAAGAAAATGCTAAAAGTAAAGATGATAAACGAACATTTGAAAAAGATAATACAGTTAAAAGTATTTGTAATGCATAAATAGAGACTGTGTGTGTGTGTGTGTGAAATTAAAAATATAGTTTTGTGATATGACAAATGCGGAAAGAATGAGAAATAATGATAGACAAAAGGAAACATTCTAAAGCGCTAATAAATGTATCCTAAGACTACTGAAGTCGTATATAACATTTATTAACACCCACATGCGTTATTCTTCTGTTTCCTATAGATATATATTACACATATACAGAATATCTTTATCAGATAAGCGGTAGGGTGGCTTTTATTTTCGATTTTTGAATTTCTTTTATGGCATTCCACAGAGTTGTTCCAAATAATTAAAAAAAAATCTGGTCAAAGTTTTAGCGCCCATAGATAACGGGAAAACATACCCCAAATGGAGTAAACATGGAAATAATTAATTTATTGATGCTTCTAAAATCGGTTTTTCGAATATCTTCTAACTTTTTACCGCGTCGAAAATTATGTTGAATAAAACCTATAGATCTGGACAGGCTGCGTCTTTTATGTCCTGTTATTTTTTTCACGCATGTTTTCCTGTTATTCGATCGAGCTCAAACTTTGTACAGATTTTTTTAAATTATTTGGAATAACTCTGGGGGGTGTCGTAAAAGAAATTTTGACAAGATTAAATAAGAGCCACCCTAATAAGCAGTCTATGCTATATATGAAAGGTCTGAAAATAATATTATCTAGCCTCTTTCTTCTAGTGCTTTATAAAATACATTAAATATACACACTCGATGTGACAAAAGAATTTATCGCAATGATTCCCAATGTTTGTTAGAAAACACTCCCCAATATCGTTTAAAAAAGAAAAATTCTATAATGTTACATTAACAACGAATCGGCTGATGCGATTGTTAAACTGATTGATCGGATTTGGCATATATCTAGAAGGACTTCAGAATACTAATTGGGAATCATCTGGATATGTTGAGATCACATTTTGCAGTTTTGAGATCGTTTTCAACAATAGTGACAATCGGATTGTCTATAGAAAAATATAGAATAGCAATAAAACCTATTCTTCTAAGGAAATACTGATTTACATCTTTAGAAAGATGTTCGCTTGACTTTAACAATTTCACACCTCCGTCTTTGCCGATTTCAGTTGGGAAACACATACGATTTAAAATTAGATTTATAGTTTAAAAATCAATGTTTATATCTCTCCGTTTTTAACATGCCACTTTCATGTGCTGTTATATTTACTTATTATCACAGAGTTGAAACTTGATCAAACAGAATTGCAGTACATTTAACAATATTGTTAAACTCGAACGGAATATACATTTTAATAAAACACTTACATATTTGAGTATTCCTCTCACACAGTTTCCGATATTGTAATTGTTGATAAACACGTACACGGCAAACTTTGGTGTTTCCCGTGAGTATGATGTAATTTACAATTAAACATCTCATAATCAAGTTCTAACAAAGAAAACTAAAAAGCTGCCCTCGATTTAAAATTGCTAACAATTCGAAATTAATTGGAAACACCGTGGTATACAGCTAAAATGTCTATCTCCGACGCAATCAAAAACAATTATTTAAACGATTCGTCTCAAGGTGGAACAATAACGCTGGAAATATCGTATATCTAGAAGACGAAAAGAAAACACCCCTCTACTTTATATTTCATACGAAATATAAATTTATATTGTACATATTAAAATATCAATTTCTGTTGCACTTTTTTATCTACCAATATCGTACAGACTGATTAGTAACTTAAGTCTCAAGCGCAATATACAGGGTGAGGCATCTAAGGACTTACACTGAAAATATCTCTGTTGTCTTTTTTAATGCAAGAAAATGTTTGGTTCGGTGGTGCAATTATTGTGACGGAGAAGTTATTTTTCTCTAGGTCATATTTTCCGATGTTTCAAGGTCATCGTAGTTTTTTCAATTGGAACGAACGGAGATATTTTCGGTGTAAGTCTTAGGTGCCTCACCCTGTACATATCAAGAAAAATACATGGCAGCACCCTCTTCTCTCCGTTTGAGTAATTTAAATTCCATACTTCTCGTTTGCGCAACTAACGTAATAATGCCTGTGTAAAATTCAAATATAACGTGGAAGCATTACAATTATTATTGTGGATAATAATTTAACTAATATCAAATAAAAGATTTTATAGAAGTACATAGCTATTTTCGTAATAAACAAATTCGAAAATAATATAACAGTACATTTAACTATGTATAAACTGATAAAGATCATGGATTTTATAAGAATATAGTAAATTGTAAACGGGTTTTCACTGTAATATCGGTAATAAGCAAAGTCTGTGGCACTCTCCAAAGGAACTGATTGAATAAACGTTTCCTAATATTTAAGCCTTTCGCTGCCAACTAACAAACAGAAAAAAAGATTGAAAAATGTTCGACATTTTTTTTAACTAAAGTTTTTCTATTGTTGTTTAATAATTTTATTTTTGCTTGGTCCGACGTGTTTGAGATTACATATACATTAGCAATCGAGTCTTTCTATACAATGTGAATTAATCTCGCATTACTTCATTCGAAAGATGAAACTTTTGTCTTAACATTTAAACGACGAAAGGATTAATTATTAGGGTTTACACCATTTTGATAACATGTAAAAAAAGCTAATACATACTCTGAACAGACTTATTGTATACACTCGTATACATTTATAAAATGTGTCACAGCTATGACACGTAATAAATTAAATGCTGTATATTTATGGTTGTTACAGACTTTGAAAATTCTTCTATAAATCCACTCAACATGTATGCACTTCTCTTTAAGTCACCGGTGTTTACGCAAAAGCGTGAAGTCGTCTAGTTATATGAAACAAATATTAGTAATTTGCTACGTTTTGGTATAGAATCGTTGTACTATGAATAAATTAACCATGAGAGGACCATATTGCTATTGCAGATCTGAAAACAATGAAGAAGATATTAGAGTTCTTCAACTTTCAAAATATCAAATTTATTGTTCGTAATATATCGAAACTCTTAGTTACAACTTTATACCTTAAACATGATTGCGGCATTGTATTCACTTGATGCCATAACATTATTGCCAAGCAAATGCCCCAGGTGCGTAAAGGACACAACATGGTAGCCAGTGTCCCATACGCCAACCAAAAGAAGTAAGCCATACTTGCTTGCATCAGAACCAACAACGTTATCGGCAAGTGTTGCCAAACTGATTTATAATCGCGTTTGTTGATACTCTGTAATCTGTAATGTACATTATTCATTATTATAGATTATGTCAGTATTAGCATTTAATCCTGATTATGGCATTTTTAATCCTGATGGACTTCCGGGATAAAAACATATTCGTGCACCCCTTTGGGCTAACGGCTACCTGTGTACCAAATTTTCTATTTTTTCTGTGTTTCGAGATTTTTTTACCGTTACAGAGGACAGGGACACTGGCAATTATATACAGTATAACTAAAGTCGCGATCTAGCTCCCGTCGGCTGTTCCGAGAAGGGACAAAGATCGTGGAGATCCTCAGGGAGCTAAATCGCGACTTTACTGTATATAGATTTACTTCAATTCTGAGTGGTACTATGTCTCACCGTTTGTCTACTCTGTGAGCCAAGATTAACGTAAGCGGTAGATGGAAAGAAAATAATTGAAAGAATCCATAAGCATAGGTGAAGGCACCAGGGAGGTAAGAATTTCCGACGAACGTTCCCCACGCGAAAATTATGCCCGTATGATTATCTATTACTTCACCAATCGCCCAAGGACCTGCGAAAAATAAATTTCTATGAGAATCAGACCTTTTAAGACAATAAGAAGTACATCTCCGATTACTCACCAACTGTTAAATACAACGCATATATAACTAATGGAAAACACAAGCGATCAACAGTGGATAATATCCATAACTTCCGCAGCCATAAGTGAAAGAATTTTATTCTCAACCTGGGCCGGTGCATCTGCTTTTCTACTCGAGTAAACAATTTTTTAAATATCTCAACTACGCGTCTTTTTATTTTATAAATTTGTCTTCCGTACTGTACTTACTTTCACACAATATGTGAAGGAAGCGTAGTAAACATAATGGAGCCACTAATAAGATCAACATTGTTCCGAACAAGCACTGAAACTATACGAAAAGAGTACATTGCATAATAATAATGATTATTATATCTAATAATTAGAAGTGTGCAAGAACCGATCCTAAATCAAAGGGTCTAGCAGGACAAGCATGGATATTGTGTGCAGAACAAGCGACTTAAAATTTTCAGGGATTATCTTTCAACCGAAAAGTATTGTTTTGCACACAATTCTAGAACCTTTGTTCTAGAACCTTTGTTCGTTCCCGTTCTCGTTCACCTCTAGTAATAATAGCAATTGTACTGTATGCCACTCACGATATTGCTGACATTTGACATAAGTATTAGTCGAGGTAGAATGCGGAATGATAGACGAGATCCGTCAAGAGCAAAAGGCTGGAAAACTATTGTCTCTCTACCATCTGAATCTACAGCTCTTACCTGCAATCCATGTTTAACATTAGAAACCGTGTGGCGTATGCCAGATTAAAAAATTAGAATACTTAATGATGTGATCTAAAACAGTATCGTGTCTATGGAAATTCATTGAAATGTATTCCTGAGAAATATGGAACAGACATGAAATTTCAAAAATTTCATTTACATCAATTTCTTAACTATGCAAATTCCAGATTAATGCAGCGACAAACTTTAATCTCTTTTTTGCGCCCCGATAATGAATAGACGATTTTTGTAGACTTCGACGCAGAATAAAAAAAGGTGAAGATTATTCTACTAAACTCGAATAGTATGTATTTCATCCAGGAATTTGGTTGCATTCCATTTAGAAGTATAAAGAGGTCCTTTAACGTGTTCGCACTCAAACCAAGCGCCATCATCGAGCTGAACTTCGACGCTCTTTATCGGCGCTAATGAGAATGCCAGCACTCTATAATAACGATAGAAATTATTATTTTTTATTAATTTGATTATTTCTGATAAACGATTGATTATCGACCTTTTTTCTGGACGATTTTGTTAAAAAGCAAAAGAAATATTAACGAAGTTTTAATCCGAAGTTTTGGTCCTATTTACCGGACACAAGAAATATGTGATAACAAATTAATTTCTTTTTTATGCCATTCCACAATAAAATTATTTTATTATCCTCTGGTGTATCACAGTTTCTTAGCATTTTCTATAATCGTAAACGAACAATTGCGTTGTCTCGGGGAATCAAGTTTTTAACTAATGTTTTCTATATCTTAAACAAAAATTATTGCGATACTTTTCATTTATATACGAAGGAGAAACATCAATTTTTTTTATTTTAAAAAATAAAGTAATATTAGGTACTTCTGTTATTTTTATTAATTTCTAAAAAGTTTATTTTGTATTCGATAGCCGAGTGGGTTACGGTAACTGGTACCTTTATCCAACACGACAGAAATCCATAATTTTTGATAAAAGTCAAACGTTGAAATTTTTGTGGTAGTTTACCTGATGTGTGTGGATTTAATAATGGACAATACATTCTCCTTCCTAGGCATCATATATAAAGCATGTTTAGGATTGGTAATCAATATCACTGGCCACTCTCCGTATTTGACATCAATAAAAGAGAACTGACCATGATCTACTGCTGCTACACGATACCTAAAAACACACGGAACAGTGGTCGTGTAACATCGATTCTTACCGAGCGTGTTTTCAGAGTTTTTAATACGTGAGTAGGTACTTTACATTCTATTATCTTTCCAATCAGCTAATTCTAATTCTAGAAATCCTGCCTGTTGCAGTGTGTACATGTTTGGTACTGTTCCACCAAGCGTATGATAATGCCCGCAAAGGTAGACCATACTTTCCTTGAGTCTGCCTAAAGATAAATATTGAAATGCACGTTTGTTGCATATAGTAGATTGTTAAACAACTTTAAAATCATGTCTATCTTGCAACTCATTTACCTATGACATTTCTAACACCAGTACCGCTCCGAGAAAGTATGCATGAAGTGGGATAGTGACCAAACCATATTATGTAGTCAGCATTATTTTCTTGGGACTTGTTCACCAATCCGCTTATAGTTCTCATTTCTTGGTCATCCAATACCCCGACAAAATTGAACGGCCTTCTCGGGCCAGGTTTCAGACAAGCGTCGACCGCGATAAAAGTGTACAATTCAGAACCAATATTTATCGTGTACATGTAAGACCTTGGATGCTTTTTGCCTTGGATAGAATAGTTGGCATAGTAGTTGTTGCTCGACTCGATGCTGACCACATTGAAATTATCTGAACGTATGAAAGTGTATTAACCTTTTTATAATTCGTGATTGAAAAAAACTGTGTAGTTCATACCATGATTGCCTCTTACGTCTAGCCACAGCGTTCGTTTGCTAACTTCCGTTTCGTCTAACACTTGCTTGTAGTATTCCCATTCTTCTAATATTTGTTTCGATCCCATCTTGTCCTTAGTCTTTGCATCTGTGAGATCACCTGTTCAATCAAAACACAAATTTAATACATATACAAACTGAAGCAAGGAGGTCCAACTTGTTCCCCTCCGTGAACTGCAAGGTCCCACCATTAATCAAATCTTTTCCCACTACTATGTACAGCTGTAGAGTTAGCGGGGAAATTCTATGGGTGTGCTGGGCACAGTTGGGGCCCCTCAAACGCTTGCTTCCCCCACCAACGTTTCTTTAACATTCGGTAATGCCGCTTACTGAAAGGGGACAGCGACCGCTATGGCGGAGATGGTTTTGTCTCAATTGAGAATGTGCCTAGCACTGTTCTACAGTAACGACAAAGTCTAAGAGTGGATGAAGCACCTAAGCAGGAAAGGAGCTGCGTGTAGCTCGCGAGCTACATGTTGGAACTCCTTGTCGTAAAGCAAAGCAAAATGCAAGGAGAACAATAGACTGCTTTATGTGCACAGGCATTCAGCACGCATAGTAACTAGGTCTTCTAAGAATAGAATATCTGTTCGGCTCTGTGCCCTCCCACGCTAAAATTTTGACTATTGCTAAATGCGTTGCTTTAAATATTGTTGTTCTCACCTGAAGCAAGCACAACGGAAGGTTTAATGATATCCACGGTAACATTACAAAAATCCTTTAGCTCTGATATTCTAAATGGGTCTCGAAATATGCTGATGTGTATGTCAGAAATCTGAAAACAATAGAAATTAATATTTACTTTTGCAATTGACACGACGCCGATTAAATACATCGTGTCGGAACTCTGAACGGTGATTGGTCAATTAACGATAACGGGCTCTCGAGATTAATGATTCGGTAGATAATTAGCGCACACCTGTAGAAACCAAATTAGGTTGTCGAACGTTACTCCAATATCGTAAAACTTTGGATGGGACCAATCTTCTCGCGCTTGTTTGTTGGATGGTGTGTCGTCCAAGACGTGAGTGTCGACATTGATCAGATCGGCAACATTCGCGACGAGGATCGACAGCATTAACACAGAAACCAGAAGGGCAACGGTGGATTTCGTTATTTTCATTTCCAAACGGATTCGGTGAATGCGTCGCACGGCGGTTTTCTTAATACTATCGTAGTGCCATAGAGCTTTTTAGTAAACATTCGATCCGAGTTTGCCGAGGCCACCTGCTATCTCTGTGTGTTCTTCGGTGTTTACCAATTACCCGCCGTTTGCAGGTTACATTCCGTGACACTTCGCACGAGTAACTATATCGCAACTGGAAGACAATTTGGAATCTCGATCTCTCATACTTCCACCACAATTGTCGACTGATCGAGAATTATGCGTCGGCGTGTACACGCCATCAAATCTTTAATCATTGCGGACCGCTACGGACGAAATCAGCTGCGCTTTGCGCATGACAGATCGTCATCAGTGGTGCTCATCCAGTGGTGAGATATTGTGCAAGATTTCTCGCGCATGCACGGCGATTTTAGCCTCAGTAAAGTAAAATTCTCGATAAAATGGGGCACCTTGAACACCCCGTAAAATATCGGTACTTTTCCGCCAATATAACTGCCCCAAGGCTCCACTATCTTGTTATTACAATATACAGTTAAGAGCATAATTGATCACACACACTTTAAATGAGAATAATTTTTTTATGAATGGACCAAACGACTTCAATTTTTCTGTAAGGCTAGAAGAATTAGTTTAATAAATGACGTCTAACAAAATATGTTGAAAAAATGCATTTGATCGGAATTGTGAAAAAAAATAGTAAAAATTGATTCTTACAACTTTTTTAGCTGGGCCAATAACGAAAATTTCAAAGATGTGGTTTGTAAACTCGTATAAATTGTATATGTACGTTCTGAAAATTTCATTGAAATTGGTTAATTTGTGTGAATACCGATTAAAATAAAAAACAATTTATTAACGACGATCACTATAATTACAATATTACATATCGCGTGTGAAAAGCAATATTTCACTTTATACAATACATTGTGTTCCTGGTTGTTTGTTGTTGTCTCTGCTGTCGCTCGAGAATAATTGTTCGGTCGAGTAGCAAGGTTGCCGGTAAACGTCCGAACGATCGCGCGGACGTCTCGCTTTCGCTTTTTTCTCTGTCTTTGTTTTACTGATTTTGTCCGTGACTTTGACTTACTTCAAAATAGAATCGCAACGGAAACGAAGATAGCGGGCGGTAACGGCAATCCTAATTACAAATAGCAATGTTTGTACGCGATAAAAACGCGTTTCCATCGAGACGAACTCGTTATTCTTCGAACGTCGAGATAGAACACCCTCGCTCACTTTCTCCGAGTGCGAGAGAGAGAACGACAGAGAGGGAAAGAGAGAGCGAGCCGGGAAGAACCGAAGACGATCATTACGAACAACGCGACTGCGACCATTCGTAGGAAAGACAACCACCACGAGCATGCTCGAATCGACTCGACAATTTTCGAATTTCCAATCCTCGTTCTCGCAAACGGAAAGACCGCGGAACGAAACATATCTAAGACCGCGTCCATTCTCGTAAATCCATCACAGACAATCACGACGCGAGAGAACGAAATCGGTTGTACAACGATTACATCTTCCAACAAAAATTTTCACGCATCTTTCTTTATTTCGTTTGATTCTTTCGATATCTTCGACGAGATCCTATAACGTTTTATCAATTCCAATAAACGATACTCGAAAAAAATGCTTTCCGTTCAAAGTATCGTTCACTTTGTAAACTTATCCTTTCTAAAATGTTTTTGAATTTTCTTTTTGAAATTGAGCGTCAACTATCCGCGTCATTCCACTACGTCAGGGGCGAGCACGGTAGGGGCCCCTCAAACTCCTGGTTCCCCCACCAACGTCCCTTTATGCAGCTTCCATGGTAACGTCCTTCCTCTTTCCTCCATGGTACCAACGGATGCTGGTGGGGAACACTGGGCGCTATGGTGGGGTAATCTTGTCTCAATCGAGACAAAAATGCCCACCCCTGCACTACGTACTCCTCGAAACTATTCGACTTTTATCCGAAATATTTTTCAAACATTTTTCTCTGCTATGTCTGCGGTTGCAAGGAAAAACACACACACACACACACACACACACATTTCAGCATTTCACAATTTCAAAAAATTTCAGCTTGCGCATTAATCGAGCTTCATAGGATTGAAGTATTTACCAGACAAAAAGTCGCGGAGACAAATTCGAAAGGCTCGAAAAATTAATGCAATTCAACCGATGTCCTGTGTCAAAGCATTAGTCGTCAAAACTTTAAACGTACATACCTCGAAAATGAAAGTATGCGACATACGGCGTTCTTCCTGACAACCACAAATGTATACACGCGCATCGAGAAGAGAAACGAATTCGATTCTCGCTCGAATATTGGTCAAGTTCGCGAATTACGCGACGGGGACAAGACAGAAGACGCGTAGCAGTAACCCGTAACAAACAACACGCGTTTACAAAGGTCCGTTGCTGCTCGGCCGGCGGCCATTTGGCTCGCTGTCGACGGTGGATAATTATTGGTATCTCATTCTATCGACCAGCGCCGCGATTTAGCAGTTTCGTAATATTTACAATGCATACCGACGACAATTACTGACATAATCTATTGGAGTTTTTTCTCGGAATACGTTTACATACAGACGGCGACAGCTAGTACGCGCGCGCGCACTCGCGCATGCTCGCATTCGATCGCACGATTCAGCCTGGACTTTTCGCGAGTCCTCTTTTCAACTCTTTTTATTAACTACTTTCGAGTCTTCGAGACGGCGCATTTTTTCGTTCGTGTTCATTTCCCAGGAAATTTCCCCTGGGAATACACGTATCCATCTAAATTCTTCGCTATCTTCGCTATCCTCGCTACCTCCACTGCGTTTCTCTATATGTAATGCGTACCGTTTACGTCCAGGGCACCGTACACTTGCTGCATACAAGGCATCTCGTGGCTATTGTTACTTTTTTTTTTATTTAATCTTCTTCTCTTTAAATAAATAAATAAATTGCGTTTCGCTTCGTTTCTTTACTGGGTAGCAATTGGACGTCAGAGCATATATCTGTTCTCGACAACAACGAAATTACTAAATTTATTCATTTTTTTTTTCTTGTTCTCTCTTTCTCTCTCTCTCTCTCTCCCTCTCTTTCTTACACGCATACACACACGCACGAACGAACGAACGATTCCTTCCCGTCTCCTTCTACGTTTGTCCGTGTCGTATCCGACGCGTCGCAATATTCTCTCGTTCGTCTCTTCGTCTTCGTTCTTCCGTTCCAGTCTCCTCGTCGGACACGCATTCGTACTTTCGCACGGAAACACATTCGTTCTGACCCATTCCGAGTTTTGTATCTACCGGTGCAGAAAATAGTTTGGCTTTTATCGTTTAAATGGTTCTTTCGTTTAAAAACATCCGACTTAAATGGTACTTCGTAAACCTAGGTATCCGGTATCGTTCAGTTATATTATAGTATCGAAACTTTTCTCGACTTTGCTCGACGGAAATGACAGAGCCACGCTACGCGCACGGCAGTGTAGAACAATCAGTGACGAACACGCGCGTCGCTTCGAGTCGCGGTGATGCACGGAAAAATCGGTTCAAGTTGCGCGTACATGGAAACAGAACCGTCTCGGTTCGTGCAAAATACGTATGCGATTAGCAGTGTACAATTTTCTTGAAGTTCCGCACCGTTTAAATTTTATAAAGGCTGCTCTAATGGTAATTCTATTCTAATTTACAAGAAGGCTAGGAAAAAATGAATAAAATACAGTAGTCCCGCGATCTAAGCCGATTCTCGGTTCTCTGTAAAAGAGCCGAACAGAAAATAGCGTATCGGTGAGACAATACTAGTGCAATAACGAAACTTCTTTGTTTTTTTACTTATTTTCAATGAAATTTCATCGATATATTTGCGACGTTTTTCTGATTAAAATGACACCGAACAAGATACAATTTGATCCATGTTTACTGTACATGTGAATCATAAGCATCGCATTGGTATTTTGAACAATACAATAAGTTTTTCGCTTTTGCCAATCGTCGCGATCGCTGTTTCTCTTTCTTTTTCACTCGCTATCCTCTTCTATATAACGTCAATTAAACCACTAAATACAGTTGAAATTATATCGTGTTTAGTGCCATTTTAATCAGAAAAATTCCACAAATAAGTTAGTGAAAGTCCCGTAAAAATATAATGAGAAGTGAAGAAGTTTTCCAATTGGATTAGTAGTGGTTCACACAGATGTACCCGACCCAGTGGAAGGGGTAGACGAACTGGCTTAGATCGCGG
This sequence comes from Lasioglossum figueresi, assembly GCA_028455805.1. Lineage (NCBI taxonomy): Eukaryota > Metazoa > Arthropoda > Insecta > Hymenoptera > Halictidae > Lasioglossum > Lasioglossum figueresi. The sequence continues at coordinate 6,813,737 of CM052198.1, read as the reverse complement.
GATTACTGTACTTGAAATTACACGAAACAACGTTGACATCTGTTGCCGCTAAAGAATTGCAGACTCTTTTACTCTCAACGTTGAATTCTCTTGGGAAAAACGTCGATGATAATTTGAAGAAAATCAAGCATTGGTAATTGGTAGACAACGGATCTTTATGCAAAACAGAAATGTTCCATCTGAATTGCATCAAACCGGAGTGACATAGAAATTGATTTTCTCTCTTAATATGTTCAATAGGTTGAAAATTGTATAACAGTAGTTTGAAATTCGTCTAATGTTTTTAATGTTTTATAAAGTCCGCTGTCTAGTAATTAGTAGACAGCAGATTTTCATGCGAAGGCAAAATTTTCTACCCGAATTGCAACATCCTGGAATGAAATAGAAATTTATTTTATCCCTTAATGCGTTGAACAGGTTGAAAATAATATAACAGTATATTTAAATTTTTCTAATTCGTTTACTGTTTCAAATTATACCTACTCATTGTTGTCACAAATGCATAAAGTCCGCCGTCTAGTAATTAGAAACGCGTGGAAACGAGCGTCCGATTCGATCGAGGCCGCTCTAAACGCAAAACGAAATCGTGTAGCGTTCGCGAGAGGTTCGTCGGGACGTTTGATCATGGAACAGCGTTACGGTTTAGGTCGCGACGCGACAGGACGATCGATTTGTTCGACGATGAACAGTCGTCCATCGACAACGCCGCGAGTTCCGTCTTAAACGCTTCTCCTCCTGCGCGTAGCGTTTAGGATTGGCTAGCCAAAGTCGAATAGAAACCCGAACACGCTTCGCGGCGTTACAAGATTTTACCGAAAAAGAGAGAAGGAAGGGGAAGGCGTCTAGCGCTCTTTCAACGACGTACGAGACAAAGAATCGATTTTTCGACATCGGTAAGCTAAGCGCGCGGGAACGTTGTATCGTGACGGATTGTACAATCGGTCGGGATAAAGTGTTTTCCTTCTGCTGAAGTTAACATTTGCCATTTTCTTTTTCTTTTTCTTCTTCTTCTCCTTCTTTCGATACCGTAAGATTCTTTACATGTACGACGTAACGCTACGCGTTATCTAGCAACTTTTACGATTAGTACTATCGCTACCGTGGTGCCCTGGCTGTCGGCGAACTACAACATACAAACGTTAAATCGTTCACGGTGCTAGATTCGAAAGAAATCTATGTATCGCTCGACAGAATATGCAAGACAGAACATGCGGTGCACTATTTCTTGATTCGTGCATGGAATACTTGGCGCGATCCAATCGCAATAGCGTTTGGATCAAACGATACTCTCTCTACCAGATGTTACGCCGGACGCTGCATCAGATTCGTCTGGAATCGCTTAAAGCGTTCTTACCGACAGACATTTTCGAACCTAGGATGATCGGTAAACACACGTTTCCTTTTTCCATTTAAATCTATTCTTCAGCGAAACAAATATAAAAGCTATGCATACCGGAGACCGATCGATTATCATCGCACCGGTAATTTCTCGATTATCGATTTCTCTGTGTCCTCCCTCGTTCCTTATTACCTACGTTCTATTCAGGGGTGAAGAGCGTTTCTTCTCCGTTTCATCGTTCGTTATGGATTGGGCTGCACGCTTCGAACGCGTTAGGAACCTTGATAAGGCAACGAACGAGCCCTGTGTGTCTTACGAGTCGAGTCCTCTTCCAGTTCCGCGTCTGTTCGCGCGTCTTTCTCATGGAATACTCTGCGCTGGATGAGCGCGCGTTGGGTCGTTTGGCTGTCGCTCGGCATACCGATGTACATACATCGGATGCGACGAGTCAAAGTTGCCAAAAGAATCGGAATTTTTCGAAAGGATCGTTCCAGAAGGGTCTGGCCACGGAGCGGAGAAAGCCAGGATGCCTTCTGCCGCGAGGACTGTGCTCGACCGCTCAGCACTTACCTGAGAACCGACGGACCGACGGAGCCGTCGAAAAGCCAACTGGTTCGAACGACTTAACGAAATTAACAAATTTTTTATCGTACCGATCACGTGCTGCGAGCAAACAAAACGTTTTCAACCGCTCGCTACGCGCCACGGAAAATTTCGAAATGCGATCGGGAAACGTGGAAAAATGAAAACACGATCGAAACGAATTCGTACGCGACCGATCGATGGATGCCGGATATCCAGGGAAAATATCGTACCGATCGCGTTTCGCGCGGGACGACAGATTCGGGCAGAAAGCTCTCGGAAAGCACGCGTCGAGTTTTCGCGCGTATCAAGAAACATTGAAATTTTCGCGGCAAACGTAGGGACAATCGAGTAGAATACAACATTCGTAAAGATCAGCATTTGTTAACAGACAAAATAGCAATTTGTATACAAAACTTTCTTCAAACAATTTCATATCACAGCACTAGCTATAAATACAACGTTGGAAAGAGAGCTAAATAGGAGAGCCGAGCCAGTGTTAGATTAAAAGGGCGAAAGAACGCATCGAATGAAATTCCACGGAAAAATTGTATGCACTGCGAGAATCGCGGGACCGAGGCTCCATCTTGCTTTTCCCAGTAATGCGTTCGCTGTGGAGACAGAGAGACAGAGAGAGAGAGAGAGAGACAGAGAGAGACAGAGAGAGAGAGAGAGAGAGAGTGAGAGAGAAAGAGAGAGAAAGAGAGGGGAAGAGAGAGAGCTTATTACGTTGCGCATCGACGCTCGGATGGAAACAATGCCGAGAGCAAAACGGAAATCAACTTTTCACAGTGTTTCGTAGCGTTCCGGAGAACCGCCGTTAAGAGTTGGTTCTTTCTTCTGGTTTGCGATTCTCTAAATGCTTCGGTTCTTCCTTATCACATGTGCATCAATTTTCGCACTCGTTTGTTTAGAAAACGTGGTTGTTGCGGATGTTGTTTATCGTTTGTCGTTCTCTGTTTTCTGGAAACAAAGGGACGCGACACAACGCAATGCAATGCGACGCAACGCAAGGCGGTGATCCTTGTCGTCGTCGTCGTTTGCTTTCCTCTTTTCTCTTGTTTCTCCTGTTATTTTCTTGTATTTAATAGGGCGTCGCGATGATCGCATCGCGATCGCGCGTATATACATACGAGTACAAGAACGAATCACCCTCGACGATTGACCGTGCCGTATACAGCAGAAAATAGAACGGATCAGCCGTCCATTCGCGACGCGGTCGATGACAGTGGAGGGTGCGGATGATGTACCAAGGCCGGAATACCAGTTGCGTCAGACTGCTGACCGCCGGTCGGAGCCGAACAAGAAATAGGGTGTTGCTATTTCTTGGTTGGCGTTCCTCGCTGCGTCAGGCCTTCGAATCGCTTGAACGTGTAATTGATGAACACCCAGTCCTTGTACATCACCTCTCCGTCCTGGGGCATCGGCGCGGATGCTGCAATCAATCAAATACGAGGTAATCGTCTAGTTCAGCAACTTTTTTCCAATTATTGCTATGCACTTGGCTAGACTCTTTCCGAAATTGTCAAAGTAAACAGCTTCGCTTATCTCGTAACAATTAGACAGCGGATTTTATGCATTTACGATTCAAACGAGTAGGTGTAATTTAAAACATTGAAAACGTTCGACGAATTCCAAAATACTTTCATATTATTTTCAATCTATCGAACATACCAAGAGACAAAATTAATTTCTATGTCACTCCGGTTTGTTTAAATTCTTATTCAACTTTTATTTTGCATAAAGATCCCCTGTCTAGTAATAATAAATGTGAATACGATGTTGGTAATTGCGCAGAGAAGGTTACACCTCACCGATTTTGATGAAATTCGAATATGTTTTAAAGTCCAACATTCTGAACTTTTTCCTATACATGCAACCGTCGCTCAGCCTTAGTACAGGAATATAGTGGAGCGACGAGGTGAGCGTAGCGTTGAGGAGCTATTCTCTCGTCAACGCTCCGCTATAAACAGTTTTTATTTTTTTATGCACAATTACCACGATGCTACTTAAATCGAGAATCGAAACCCATAATGCGAAACGCGCAGTACTTTTCAACGGTAATGTACACGTCTACTCACGTATCTCCAATTTCACGTCCGGGAATTCGTCGAAGTTAGAGGTGTCGTCGATAGATCGAACCTCGACCGGAATCGCTGCCGGTCTCTCCCTGATGTGTTCCCAATCGACGCCGCGAAAGAACGGTGCTAATTTCAGTTCTTCGATGCCTCTTTGCGCACCTACGATTTCATACGTACGGTTTTACCTACTCCTCTATTTAGCTGGCTCTGTGCTCTAACCGAGGGTCCCGTGGGACTCGACGTATTTTACAACGAGTAACGCTTCAAATGAAATATAAAAAGATAGAACATGGCAAGTGACTGCTCTATTTCAATGGGATTTGGCATGAACGACTTCGTCGATACCTCCTTCTTGCGAGTATCGTAACAATCCTTTTATAGTTTCGCGAAAGGGACATTCGAATGGAAAGGATTCACTCGAATCTTAGCTTAGCACTCGAATGGGGACTCCGAGAGGCCACTAAAAATGGCTGTACTTCAAAATTACCATTATTCAAAATATTGTTTACATTATTAAATATATCGGTATCTAATCAATTACCGAACATTCAGGTATTGTATGAAGTATTGTACCAATATTATATCCACAAAATTTAAAGAATCACAGGGAATGGAAATATTCTAGATCGGAAGAAATGTTTAATTTTCAAGGTAAAATAGCTCCGAGTGCAAAGGATTAAATACGATAAGTGACTCGATACACGGTTGAGAAACGGTTTAAGAAATGTAAAGGTGGGATCTCCTAAGCGCGTCTGGACGAGGCGTTTTGCAATCTATAATCCATTTATCGTAACTTCCTGCAGCGTGGACAGACGTGCAACTTGGCGTTCGTGACGAATGAAGTATAAGAGGCACCAGGATCGCAAAACGCTGCGTTCAGACGGGCTTAGGAGATCCCGCTTTAATTAAGACCGTTGAAGAGCAAGGGATTAATCACCTAATCTTCTGTCGGCTTCGCAACAGAACCTGATTATAGTATCCTTAGCTTCCTCGCTAATGGGAACTTCCGGTGGAAATACCAAGGTCTCTCTCCAGTTCATAACTTTTCTATACGTCTCCTGTGGATTCTCGCTGCAGAATGGTGGATATCCTAAACAGACGTCAAGATTCTCTATGAGAGAAAAGCAGAGAATAAAATCGAAAGACGAATTCGATAACGGACGATTACCTATCAGCATCTCGTACATGATCACGCCCAATGACCAACAGTCGCAAGCTGGCCCGTAACCGGTCTGCAAAAATACTTCCGGTGCTATGTAATCGGGCGTTCCCACCGTACTATAAGCCAGCGCTCTTCGGTTTCTTTTCCAGCTCTCGGCTCTCCTTTTACTGTCCATCGCTCCGCCGCTACCGCTGCCGCAGGACGCCACTGTGCGAAACACGTTTTCGCATTGAAACCGCGTATCTTCGAATTCTTATTACAGATAATAGATAATAGTTGAAAAGTTATGTCGTTCGTAACGGTTGGTTCGAATAAAAAGGTATCATCCTTTTCATTCCCCATTTGTAACATTTAAAGTGTGCTCGGTCGATCACGGGAATCACCGCGTATCGAGACATCGCTGCGCTACGACGCGAATACTCACTGAAATCCGATGGTTTCGCCTGACTGAGATCTCTGTAGAAATCGGTTCTATGGGACTTCTTTAAGCCCGTGCACAGGCCAAAATCGGAGAGCTTTATGTGTCCTCGTGCATCCAGCAACAGGTTGTCCGGCTTGATGTCCCTGCGGAGAAGGAGACGCACAGCGGTGAGTTCGACCGAAATCGTGTGGCCGGAAGCAAACAATTTCTTTTTCGTAGTTAAAAATCGGCGTAGTTGTACTTTATTTATAAAGTGGCAGAATACTTCTGTCGGAGATGCGCAAATTCAAAGTCGATAGTTTGAAAAGATCAGCATTCTCAAACATATTTGAAATTACCTTTGAGATTTATTATCGCTCTGTAACGCTAGTTTATAATTTAATTTTATACAATATTCGGATTTCATTGCTTTCTTTCACTTTTTAAAGCTTTGGCAGATGAAAAAGAGAAATCTAGAAATTTGTTTCATTTCATTAACAAGAAAGTTGTTTATCAATCGAGATCAAGCGTTCATTTTTTTGGAAAAGAAGCTGTTAAGGCTATGAAACAAGCGTATGTTTTATTTGACTGCGATCTTACGAGTTATCGCCATTTCTTTAGCGATCGTAACGTTCCGAAGTGCCGACTTTTGCCCAAAATCGTAGAGGAAACTAATATTCGCAAATGTAAGGTTTACCTCGGATGCAATATTTAATACTAAGACATTACATTTATTCGCTGTTTGAAGTCTTCACACATTTGATAATAATCTATAGTATAGATTCTATACCAATAATATACCTCGAAAACTTACTTGTTTCACATTTCTATTCACCGGTTTGTTTTTCGTAATTTTGACATCAGATTAATATTCCACGGCACAAAGAATATGGAAATTCTAATTTTCAAAAGAGTCCAATCATTTTTTGTATTACGCATCCGCCA
>CM052198.1:6793721-6806728 GCA_028455805.1 Lasioglossum figueresi | reverse complement strand
GTGTTATCCAGTACCATTAGAAGAAGTAGCAGAACGAACGGGACGAAGATTAGAACTAGTAGAACGAGCAGACTATTCAGAATCCGCGAAATCTGAAGAACGAGAGGAAGAGTCACGAACCGCGCGCTCGAAACCACTGAGCTCCAACGTAGTTTGTGCAGCACTTCTACCCAGCGAAATAACGCTGTCTCCCCACCCTTTGTTAATTGGATGACTTTCTTACTCTTCCTTTTTCTGCATCTTCTTCTTCGTCTTCGAATGTTGCCCTTGCTCGTGGCATCATTATCGGCCACTCTCGATTGTTTTGAAATTTGTCCATCGCGAAAGTTTCCACTATTATCACGAGCAATTAAGACGTGTAGTCCTCGCTCTAAATAATGTGGATACAATTAATGAATAGATGCGACTGTTCTTGTCAACGGCAGACTCTACTTTGACAAAAAACGCATAGAATCGATTAGAATAGCGTAGTCATGCTTCTGTGAAGTTTATTACAATCCAAATAATTTATCAGAATGCGATTCTTACTCGCCGTTTCTCACTAAAATTCTTAAGTGACTGTGGAATAAATGGGTCGCGAACGTATTTTCAACCTGCTTCAATTTTAAGCTGAGTCAGGAACCCTGATTACTTAATTGCATACACATACCATACCGAGTACCCGATTGGTGGGGGTATGTCATTACTCTGTGAAATAGGTATTCCGTGTGATCGGCTCGGAAAAATTTCTCTCTCTCTCCCTCTCGCTCTGTCTCCGAAATCGTAGTAGCCGTAAAACTCGTACTATTTTCACGTTCCTTGTCGCCGTCGCACAGTGGTCCCGACCGAGAAATTCAGTGACATTTTGTCAAACGAACTTTCTCGTATCGATAACTAGTCAATGAACACTGCTACCTAAATGTTTCCATGGACCTCGGACATGAAGAAATTAGTACCATTTAATAAATATTATAGTAGTAATAAACATTGCAAGTTGGACATTTTAAGAAGAGTACTTTCATTTCTCCTACATAATGTTTTGACAGATCCTATTTAATGTTTTCTCTTGCTGTTTTTTGAACTGAAGAGCAGACTTTTACTTTGTTAGAGTGTAAACACTCTATTTAAAAACTAGCGCTCAATGCAGTAAGAAAAATTTTCGAAGTTCTTTCTATTTAAGAGAGTATATCTTTAAAGTTTAGCCGAGTTTCGCTTTCTAACAAATTGGAATATTTTCAGCACACATTCCTTTAAATAATCCCACAAGAATCATTTCACTCCGTTTCCCACTTTGTAAGTTATTGTAAAATTAATTAGAAAATATTGTGTAACAAATGCAAAAACTATCTAATTACTTACAGTGAAAGATGACTATTCTTAAATATTCTTAGTGAAAATTTCATTGCAGTATCTCCAATGATTCAAAAGTTATAATAGAATGTCGCTGAATTTCTCGATCCGGACCACTGTGCGTTGTTTCTTTTGCAATTTCTTTTCACCTGATAGGTGTCAACCATTTCCTAAAAGAAAGACAAAATGAAAGTTCACATCGACTGATTCGTTCATCGAGTTGAACGGTAACGAATAAAAAAGGATGACATTTCACAAAAGATCTGAGAATGCGATCGATTAAGCGAAACGCATCGGAAATGTTAGACAGACCAGACCTGACCCGAAGAACAAAGTTACGTTCATTTCTATCGCTGAACCCTAGCCCGAGTCCCTAATGTTGCTTTTACCGGTGCCGCGATACCCCATAAATTTTCGTTGCGCAAACAACGTTACGTAAAGTTGATGCACATTATAGTTCGCCGACCTCTTTCGTATTATAAATTGTTCAGCTTTTTTCGCGCGTTTTTTTCAATCCTCGTTCATTAGAGCATATCGATCGCTGTAGTTTATTACTTCGAGTATTACCGTATGATTGCGTGTTTTTCTTTCATTTTAAATAAAAACACTAGTTACACGTACATATGTATACTATGTAGACGTAGTTTTAATCCTTTGATGAGATGTGTCAAAATAATCGTGTTCGTCGGTTATTTTCGAAAAAATTCCGCAAACTTCTCGATAACAATTGGTGTCCGTTGCACAACCTTTGCACAATCGTAGAAAAATTTCGTCGAAACGCGAGTCGATCCAAAAACGAAGAAAATCAATGAATATTAACATTGTAACATTTTCTTTACAGTCACAGTGATTATCTTTATCCCCCAAAAATATCGTAGAAGGGAAAAGCAAATTTATATTTATTGTATGGCTACATTTATTTTAATGCTTAAATATTGATTTTAGAAGCGAATCGAATTTTATTTCATCTAAAAAGAAAGTCATAACATTCGTATTTGTTAGACTTTGTTAAAATCTTAATCACGCAAGGGGTTAAATATGTATATTTGACATCGATTCAAAATCATTGCTCAATTTATTTTAACGTTATCATTGTTTCATCTAACAGTTTGAAATTGTAAAACCAGGTAAACGATAATATAGGTATTTAAAGAAACAATAATGCTTGCATACGGTACACAGAAATTACGACAATATAATTCACGTTTATTTTATGGAAACAACGTGTACGAGACTGTTTACAAAATCATATGGACAATTATTTTAATTGAAACTCATCGGAAGATCATGATAGATCATATAATACGTAAGTATACATATATATATATACCTGTAAGCGCCTATAGTATTGCAGATCAATGAATTCGTTTGACGTCAGCTATAACCGAGTGGATTTCAAATTATACGTTGCCGTTTAAACAACTCTAGAAGATCTTAATTTTTGATTAACAGAACAAAATCCGAATGTGTAGCGGACCAAAGGCTTTTGTTCGAAAGTTTCATTGATACATCATCGCGAAAATCCCTAAGAAATGATGATCAATCTTAGAGGACATAAATGGATCCTTGATGAAAGGGAATGAAAATGAATCGGTCAAATTTCACGTATAATAAGTACACTATATATATATGTATCTGTAAATATAAATTATGCTACATTGGAACATGTATAATGGACCCCTTAATCGAAGAAATAATGTCTTTACTGATTCGAATTTCTAATTAGAATAATCCATGACAAATTTACGTCCCCACAAAAATCCGCAGCCTAATAACGAGACTTCGCAATTAAACTCTAGTGCATTGTTAACAAAAGAAAATGGCGCAACGTACGTTTAACATTATTCATCGGAGATGAACCATATATGTATATAACCTTCTGACAGCCCAATAAATTCTCGTGAGAAATCAGAAAAAATGTCATCACATACTACTGCGATAGTCGAAGAATTGGCAAAGGATTATGCGAGTTACGCAAAATTGGATTTATCTAATCAAGCGAGTATTATATCTTACATAACCTCTACGAACTACCTGTAAACGATGTCAAAACGTCCGAAGAGATATTTTTATTATGTTTCATTTGTCGGAAAGGGATTTTTCGTATCTTGAAACGTATTTGCATACTTAGCTTTTGTTCAAATGACTTCCTACAATTAATATAATATACACCTATCGATGTTTTGTTATAAACAAAAACAAGGGTTTTAAGAGAACCAATAAATAGAATATAATAATAATAAAGAGAAACAATTGACATTTGTAACACTAGATTTATATATTCAATTCGACCAGAACAATTCTCCAATGTTTTCTTATATCACACGACACTCCTAAATCTACAGTTCTATGCAAACAGCAGTATACAAATATTTTCTTGCTCTATGATATTTGCTATTCGAAGCAGAAACTTTTTGTACAGACGCATTCAAAATTGTATGTTACGTTAGCGTGCGATGTCTTTACAGGAAATGAAAGAGAGCATTTATGTTGCAGATGAAAAGCTTCCACGATACCATCGAGGATGTAATGATGCGCTTAGAAGAATTTCAGTCGATCATTGAAATGGTTAGACCATAGCAATAGAGAAAAATGTTTGGTTAAATATGTGGTACACGCGTTATGTCTTTTGTTGAAAGGTACAGAATGAAAGAACGCAATGCATCGATCAGCACATTCCAAAATTACAAGATATACAACCGGAAGTTGTGACACTATGTAAACGTATAGATGCTCTAGAGCATGTTATAGCAATGGCTAACGTGAACCTAACTACTTTAGAGGCTGCGGTTGACAATGCGGAAGCCGAATTAGGGATTTCAGATAGATTATTTGGAATGCTAAATCCTTTGTCGTTTTTTGTAAGTAGCAAACCACATATCTCAGTGTGGCAAATATATTTAAGTTGCATTATGTTTCAGAAAAAAAGTCAAGAACCCTCGTTACCGAACAAATTACCGGTATACGAACAACCTACGATATATAGAACAAACGATTATTTCAACAGCGAGTAGACAACACGATTAAGTCACAAAAGTGCAATACGCTTATTAATTGGGCGGATAGGTAAAAATATATTGTTGAATGATAAAAAGAGATACTAAAAAATCTTTTAAAAAATGTGCAATATCGGGAGAACGTTGTATATTTCGATTTTAAATGTAAGATAAAACTGCATTAATCGCTTATCATTTCGATTTGGAATGACTTTTCTGATTAATCACAAAGCAGGACGTGTAACGAAAAAGATGTTGCGCAGCCTGTGCATATTTTTCATTGTTTTCGTCGTATAGGTATATCGACGCCAATGGTTTCGTTTAAGGATAAATATTAACACGCTGCGAGAGTACACGTTTTTAATTGCGCTTTTTTCTCGCCTTTGGAACAGCCTCCAGCTATGCAATGTCTCCATCTCGATACCTTTCCTATACCGCAAGTAATGCTACAGCTGGACCAGCTTCCCCATTGGTCCCATATTTTTGGTCTGGATCTGCTTGACTCATCTATCGAAACACCCAATTATTCTACACCTACCTAGAAGTTCTTTGTTTTCCACGTTCTTGTAACATTAAGCCATACATAAGTACATGAATATGAACGAACTTTCAGGACTTTTGATGATACGCCCTGAAACGCGCGGATTTTTCTATTTTGGTCAAAAGACTAAGCCGATTTAGTTACCGATTAGATTACACACTTCCTTTTTCTTAGTTTATTCGGTATCGTACCTACGTAATCTTGTTCGTTTTCGTTGTTACCATGTAGATTAGCAGTTTCAAGCGACTGCTTCTTACGCAGCAACACTTCATTTTGAACGTCACCCGCTTTCGAAGTGAACGGTGTCATTTTATAAGGCAAATATGACATGGCAGTCGTCAAAACATTTGTGCCTTCTAAAAGTACCGTACATTCCGCAATAATGTAAAAGACTATCATTAATTTCGTAAATCGTTTCCTCAACGTATGTAGCATGATATTGCACATACACGGTTTATGTTTAGTGATAATTTCGCGTTGAAAATGCAGCCCAATGAAATTATCTGCCAATCTATTCGAAATCTATATTATGAAAGCATTTTCAAAAAAAAAAAACAAAACTTTCAGCATATACGGTATGTAAATAATTTACATTTATGTTGTGGTGTAAATAATTTACATTATATTTAATATAAGGTGTGATAATTGCACAATATGTGTATATGTGTATATATATATATATATATGTACGGTAAATAGTACATATATGTACTACTATATATATATGCAATTACGAAATACATGTACTATTCTAGTTATGTTGCAGTTTTCAGAAAATGTTATCAGGTTTTTATTCCAAACCAATTGAGAATGTTTTTATCGCATTTTTTTTAATCGACACGGTTTTAATTGTGCTTTTTTCAATCCTTTTGTACAGTCTTTTGCCGAGCAGTGACGCCATCGGACCTGCCGACCGTTTCCGCAAGTTACACTACACAAGCTCCAATTACCCCACTCGTCCCACTGTTCATGATCTACATCTAGTATCAAAACAAACTTATTTACGTACAGATTCATTAGCGAACTAAACAAGAAATGTCGAGCAATATTAACATTTACGATACGTGCAGCGAAAAAAACCATTTCTATGCAAACATACATACAGATATCTACATGTCGATTATATTACACACGTACATATTTCCTTAGTTTCGTCTTCGGTTTTTGCAAAAGACTCAGCATTCTTTCCGTGGGATAAATCGTTGCTAATGACAACTTTGTTGGTAGTTTTTGCTAAATAATTGAGCAACCTCCGACCATAAATAGTTGATTCTTTTAAGGAACAGCAATGCTGAGTCGATCTCGAGATCGACACTTCTCTTACATACTTCGGTAGATTTAATTTACTAATCTGTGTACAAAGTGCTTAGTTGGCATAATCGTAAATCATAACTTGAACTGGAACTATAACTAACATGTATTTATACACGTATTTGTATTTTAGCACTCACTCGAAAGACATTGGGACACGTATTAATTGATCCATGATCGTAATAATCGTGCCTAATCTTTCTTCTATCATCTATTCGATACCGTTGATCGAAATTTAACATAGCACAACTGAGGTTCCTTTCCCGATTGTCGTATAAACTGAATAAATACGAAACGATTATTAGTATTTGCAAGTAGGAATATAATACGATTTCCAAATGCAAGTGCTTTATAAACAGTATTTCAATATACCAAACGTTGGCGCGGCTTAACAGATTTTCCGACTTTCCGAAGGTGTAGAATTCTTTTAATCCAACCTCGCTATTCGAACTCTCTTGGAATACGAACCCAAAGCTCTGGGTCATCGTGAATGCAAATAATAATCGCATAGCATGTTCCATCAAATTCGTATTAATTAAGAGCAGTAACGCGTGAACGAAAGACCTGTCGGTTAAAAATTGTTAGATGCGGCAACTAAATGTTTATTATTGCTAAGCTGAATATAGCTTTGCTATAGTAATGGACCTATTTCATTGCGTACCTCGTACGTTTCTAAATTTTGTGCTTTAACATTTTTTATACAGACGATGTAGCATTCATGAGTTCCTATCGGCGCGTGTCCGTGTTCAAATATTTGGAAAAGTTGTCGAGAAAACGTTCAATATTTTTTATTAAAACTATTTTGTTTAAGAATTTCCATTCAATGTACACTTATCGTACATTCTATAAAACAATATCTTCTTCAACACCCTCTCGAAACATTATGTTGTGCTTCTTTGGGCAATAATATTAATTTGATTTAAAATTACACAGATTACTCTAAATTATTTACAGTCTAAAAAATGACTTATGAGCACGACCATTAGGGATCTGTCCTTGAAGTCTCAATCTCCTAACAGCTTCTCTCAAATGTTTTGGTTGTAATGGCCCTGTTTCCCTATGCGCTTCCATGACATCGAGAGCTACGATTCGAAATACAATTGGTGAATAGAAGCATTTTTTACCCGTTTAGAAGTTCTAGCAATCGATCCAATTTTTACCTTCTTCCACGATTTCTCCAACAAACACTTTCGCAATGCCAGACATCGCTATGACTACGTTTTGCGATACAGAACAACCCGTAATTGTTTGCATAATCTACGACAGAAATGGTAATCGTAAAACCTGTTTAATAATGGGCAGAACGCTAAACGACATGTAAAAAGTCAATATTAAAATGAATTGCATACTCTTTTTATGGCTGCTTTTGGAAAAGCGGCTCTTCTGTACATCTCGTATCTATCCAATTGATCTTCCGTGAAATTGGAAACCAATACCCTGTTAAGAAAATCGATAATTGTACTTTCTTTCGACATTTTTTTGTATTATTGATAATTAGTAGATAGCGGATCTTTATGCAAAATAAAAATGTTCCACCTGAATTGCAACAAACTGGAATAAAATGGAGATTTATTTTCTTTCTTAAAATGTTTACTAGGTCGAAAAGAATATAACACAGTAGTCTTAAAATCTTCTAATGTGTATACTATTTTAAATTACACCTACTCGGTTTTGTTATAAATGCATAAAATAATGTCTAATAATAAGAATGCTATTTAAGGTACTCGATTAGATGGACCATCCCGTATTAGAAATATTTCAGAAACGCAGTATACATTAGCACGTATAGACAAATACATACTGCATTTTTTCTCTCTCCTCTTCTTCCAATTCTTTTTTACTTTTTTCTTTGCTTTCTCTTCTTTCTTTGACGTTTATGGGATTCGCGCGTGATAATACTATATCGTTTCCAAATAGATCCTCTGTAGTTTGATCTTCATCTCTATTTTCAATTTCGTGTTTGACAATTTCGATTTGATCCTCCACCATCGTGCTTATTAAATTAGAACCTGTTTCTTCTATGTCTGACTGAGAACTCATTGCATCCGATTCTACCTGTAACATTAGATGTTGTATCGTACGCCATACTACGAATCCTTTATACTTTATGATATACCTTAATGTGCATGTTATCCACATCCATTGATTCTGAGTCTTTGGACATACAGTTTCGGGATGGACTGTCCTTTTCATCTTTATAGTCTAGATCTATGTGTTCGCTTTCGTTTCCAGAATCTTCTTTTCCAAATATATTATCCATCGTGCTATAAAATACAAATTTCCCAAGATACACTTGAACGTATTGATGTCTCTCATACTCATTCGTGTTTAAGCGGGTATTCTCCTTTCCAAGAGTGCAAGGGTGCGATAATGCAAAGATGGGGATTTTCAGTAGTCAAAAGCGCTAGATAAAAAATCAAGCTAGACCGTTGTCTCCCTCAAAAGTCCTATTTTTACATTTACGAGGCGTAATTTACATTATTTGGCTGCCGAATAATGCAAATTATGCTTTGTAAACATAAATGTAGGACTTTTGAGGGAGACAGCTGTCATCAAGAAATGAGAAGGCGTATACCATACCCTTGTAATCCTGGAAAGGAGAATACCCTTTAAGAAATATTTGTTGCACCAAATAATGAGAAAAGTATATACATAAGACATAGCTTTCAAATTTTTTTGAAAAATTTACCTGATTAAAACATCAGGTTCGCTAAAAGTATCAAGAAGATAGTAACCAGAAGAACGTCAACTCCAATGCCCAAGAAATTTGAATTCGAGTCAACTCATCGATTCATAAAATACCGTTGAATCGTTCATAAGACGTTATTCAATTATTAAATTGCGTGTGTTGCGACGATAACTGAAGTCAAAGCATTTATAAATACAGTTTTATAAGGGAAACCATCTGCATTCATATTTATATAGCGTCTCGCGCAATCGATCGAACGTTCCAAACATTCCAAGTAGTATGTACAAAATATTAATACATTATCTAATTAGCAGAGTTTTCAATTCCTTTAAACTCTCTTCTAAACTGCAGCAACTATGCAGACAAAGTCTGCACTTCCTATCACTTTTCGTTAAAAAATAAATACCTAAATATGTAAACACCGAGAAAAAATTTATTTGATTATGAAAGTCACTGTAAACAAACTAACATAACGCGAAAATAGATACATGTTTACAACATTTTTTTCCGTAAGAAAAGTTTGAAAAATAGCCGTTGCATTTCGATATATTGTGCGAAAAAACGTAATTTCGAACTACACACGAACATAAGCTATAATACAGAATTCTCTGTTAAAAACAGAGTTCTTGAGTTTTGTTTTTCTTCTGGCCACAAAGCGGTCTTACAATGTAACACAGAGACCAAACTTGTATTTCAAGAATCAACGTTTAGTGCGCATGCGTTCGCAAGTAGGTACATTGCGCGCGCACCCTCAAAATTCCGCACTTGAAGCGCAGATGTGTAAAGAAGTTTGTACAGCTTCGAAACTACGTACACAAAACAAACATAAACAGAATTCATTTAAAATACGTAGGAAAACATTCGATTCATAATAATTTGTTGAAAATAATCAAATGTTACCGCGCTTTCCAACGTTCGACATTTTTCGTGAACAATCGGTTGTTCCTCTTTAATCCAAGGGCTCATGGAGAAGGACAGAAATATCAACTCAAGAGAAATGGCAACACCGTCTGTATATAGATCGTCAAGGTCACCGGGACATCAATGGTCCGAACAAAAGATTCATCTCTGCAGGAATCGTAGTTCGTTGGCAAGTGAAATACATAATACACGATAAACAATAATCGATGGATCAGATCCAATTTTGAAAAGAGGTCGATGCATTACATTGCGTTACATGCATCCCGGATTGAGAACCTCTGATCCAACGAGTTAAAGGACCATGATCGAATCACGCTGGTGGCGACAGCGTGGCGCCAGCTGGCGGTCGAGTGAAATTTAGTCGACGGTGTCGCGACGCCGCGACGTATTTGTCAATATCTGCTGGTTTTCGCGATTTTCACGGTTCATAGGTACTTTGGTTGGTGGAGAATCGACGCAGGAACGATCGTCGGCGATTCGAGGACGATATCGGTGTTGGTCGATCGTTGACGACGAGTTCGACGACGCGAGGGGTCCCGATCGAAAAGTGCGGAGAGTTGTCGGCGCGAAAAAACAGGCATCGCGAGCTGACCGGGACATTCTCGGGACTCTCTCGGGACTCTGTTGGGACTGTTTCGGGACGATAGCTGGTAGTAGCTGGTAGCTGGTGGTTAGGTAGGTTGCTGACTCGCCCGAGCGAGTCTATCGCCTGAACTGTCTCATTCGAGAGTCAAGGGGGAGTAGATGGTACAGTGAGTGAGTGCGACACAGTGGAATATCGAAAACGCTCGGTCAACTCCTTGACCGTCTAACCGCAAGTTCTGCCTACGCTTTGTACAATACCATTGGACACCACGAGCCTACGAATGCAGCTTCAAAACGGAGCCGCGTATTAAGATGTGAGTATGGTGTTTGCCTGTGTGTATGTGCGTGCGTGCGTGCGCGCGCCTTGGAACGTGCTTGCAACTGTTCGAGCCGAACATGTAGCCGAGCTGGTGTTCGCGGTTATCCGATAGCCTTTTCGTTTACGGATTTCAAAGAAAACTATGCGAACCAGGAAAGAGGAAAAGAAAAGAAAGTTAGGGGTTTCCAGCGATGGTTCTCGAGCCTATCTTGCTTTCGTAGACGCTACGAAGGACCATTGTTGTACGAAGGACCATTGTTGCACATACACGTACAAACCGTTTGCTCCGTGATCCTGGTAAAGGTACGCGGTGGACGCGCGCACATCTCTTTCCACGCACACTGTCGCATACTTCGCGTGTCGTAGATACCAGTAGATATACTTGCACATACGTACGTGCATGTACCAGGCTACGGTTTAACACGGTGTCGCATTGTAGTTGTACACGTACACATAACTGCCACGAAATATCGTGACAGGATCACGCGTGAAACCGGTCTTCTTCTTCCGATGAAACCGTTGAAACGGTCCGCCCTCCTACCGCATCTCTCTTTTCTGTTAAATCCACGAATTCCGCGACAGTTCTCCATCTTTGGTTACTGCGGATCTTTATGCGGAATAAATGTACATGTTCCGAGTTACGAGGTGATCGCAGGAAACTGGAGTTGAACGCACGCGTGTTGTCTATTCCATAATCTTAGCGTATCTGCAGGAAAAAATATAGCACTGCGTACACGCTCGGTATGTACTCACGTTTATCGTAATCAAATTCGCGGTCTAGTTATTAGTTCTCGAACAAAGGGCAAGCTTTGATACGTTACGCGGTCGGTTACCCTATGTGCAGTCCACAGGATATCGACTTTGGCCGATCATTATCGGCTGGTCCGGTCGTGTCTACTGTTTCGGTTTTCGAAGTTTATCGACAATTCGATTATCGTTCCGAATGCTTCGCAATTGAATTTCTGCTCGACGGTAGAAATATGGACCGTTTATTTTGAAAGTGGTGCAAGTTCATTTTTTTTTTAAAATGAGACCTCGCATAATTTGTGATTAATTTAGTGTAAACTTATTATTTGTAACTAGTTAATATAAAATATGTTAAGAAATTCCAATGCTTTGTTCAATTTAAAATTGGTCAATAACATAAACTTCCACATAAACTGCACAAATATATATGTAATAGCAATATCTTCTGTTAAGTTTAATAATAATAATAATAATAATAAAAGAAATTTCGTAGCGATTGATTATGAAAGTGGTGTAAATCCAAATTCCATGAAGAAAACGTGTAAGAAAAAATACTAACGGAGAAAAAGTAAATTGGCTAAAAATATGTTGGATGAGGTTTTGCAAAACTGCACCGTATACTATTTTATATAAAACATCGATGGAGGACACAGAATTTAAGACGTTAGATTTATCACTTACATGTCGGGGAAAACCGCCAAAATTTACAGAATCTATTACATACCTATTACATACGAATAATATAAGGATATGCAGCAGTTATTACCTTATATATGCCGCATAAACTGCATAAACTGCATAAATATATAATAGCAATATCTTCTGTTAAGTTTAACAATATATAAATATAATTAACGTTCGTAATAAAAAATACTACTCCTATATTATTTTTTGTTATTATCTATAAACAAAATTGGATTAATACAAAATATATTTTAAGCGATATTTAATTTTTCATAATTTAAATTAAATGATTTTTACAATTGACTAATTATGAAAATGGTGTAAGTCCATTTACAACCCGTAAATATGTTATTTTAGTTAAATTCGCCTAAAAGAAATGTATAGAAGCAAATTACATATTGATAAATTAGTAGAAACATTGCCAGACTTGATATAATTAATTTATATTTCTGAATTGACTAATATGCTAACCTTTAATTTTCTCGAAACATCCAAAAATGGACTTGCACCGCTTTCAAAATAAACGGTCCATATTTTCGGCACCGATCGATCATCGTTTTCGCGTAAATACTCTGTTACGATTCTGCCTGTGTCTACAGCGATTGTACAAAGTATTCGTACACCGTTTAAAAACGGATAACTTTTTTAAAATTGCTAAAATACAGTTTGAGTATTTTTGAGACTTTAGGAGGATTAGTTTACCAGCTAATGTGTAAATAATTCTTTTCTACATTGTTATGGGTCGCAGTTGCAAAGGAAAAAGTAAAGGTTACGATTTTTAAATTTTTTATCTGTTCCTGTAATAAAAATTTAGAAGGTGTCTTTGGTAGGTCTATGTAAGTTATATACATGTACAAAGTTTTGCTATTGAAAATAGGAAAAATT
>CM052198.1:6782228-6793621 GCA_028455805.1 Lasioglossum figueresi | reverse complement strand
CTCCAGAACATCCTTAACCGAACGCCGATGGCATCGGGAAGACAAAACACGAACGAAGAGGGCACAGCTCATTTGTTATTAGCGCCTCGCAGAGAATGAAAAGCCTCCTTTACTTTCCAACAGAAGTGAAGTCGAAATTTTCGGGTACCCGCCCACCTATACTTTACATTAGTATTTTATAATGTAGGACCAGTATTCTTCTGTATAACAACTGTTCAATCTTCTTCGGCGTAAACAATTTTGCGGAGAGTTTCTCTTACAAATGTCCACTGCGATTCAGAGCTGTAGATTCACCCCTAGGACGGATTAATTTTTACACACCCTGTACAGAGGTACGAGCCTGATCCTCGTTTGTAACTGTGCCGAAACAGACACTTTACTTACCGGAAGCCTATTAACCCTTTGCACTCGACGCTATTTTAACTGGAAAATTAAACATTTCTTGCGACCTAGAATATTTCCATCCTGTATGATTCTTTAAATTTGGTACATATGTAATTGATGTAATGCTTCATACAATACTTAAATGTTGAGTAATTGATTAGATACCGACAGATCTAATAATGTAAACGATATTTTAATTAATAGTACAGCAATTATTAGTGTCGCCTCAGAGGCGTCACTCGAGTGCTAAGGGTTAATAGGATTTTCAATAATTGTGCTGTGCCAAAGAAAGCATAGAAATTTTCTTTTACATTGCAATCTTAAATGAAATGATTAGACGACGTTATTGATGGTGACTTGTTGGTTCGCAATGAAAATTGCTGTTGCTATTGAAGGTTCCATTAAAAAGTGTTTAGCCATGCACCGTAGATTTTTCAAAATTACGCAATAATCACCGGTCGGTAATGCGTTAATATTTGCTCAAAGTAACAAGGGCGCTTACTGTCCTTAACTGGTGTGCTTCGCATAATTCGCTGGATCTCTCGTTCGGACATTCGTGGATGGCGCCTCTATTTTTGCATGGAGGTCGTCACGCCGCTTCCAGTCGTTTCACGATTAATTACCGTAGAATCGTTGCGCCGAGATGGCGGCTTCTAGTCGACGCAACTAGACATCTAGATGTCTGGTTTGAACGCGTGCGTGCGTTTGGTCCGACACAGGACTCTCCCGCTAGAAATTCGAATCATTGATCCGCATCAACGACCATTTCCTTTTCGTTATTCGCCGTTTCATTCGATTCGTTCTCCTAGCCAAGACCTGGCACTGGCCCGGGCCCGCGAAACGATTCCATATTCGGGTCAATATTAAAGATCTAAACAATAAATAACAGGCGAAGAGGATGTCCTTTATAAAGGCAATATAAATGTACTTCAACTTCTACAGACTACAGATCCCCGTTTCACGTATATGTAAATACACGTGGTACGTGAACCGTGTAGTGCGAATTTAAGGATCCGTGAATACGAATCCGTGAATAAGGATCCGCGATTACACGTGAATACTACGGATCCGTGAATACGGATATACTATACACGGATCTGCGACTACGAACTACGAATCCGTGTACACGGATCTGCGAACACGGATCCGTACGGCACGTTCGAGTCTGACGACTGACAACCGAGGCGTTATTGTTTTTCGATCGAATTCTTCTCGACTGTTGATGTTAGAAGTGAGACAATAGTAAAGTCGCGTGGTAAATTATTCGACGTGAAATCACTATATATTAAAATCCAAATGTCAAATAAATACAAGAATATTTGTGAAATTAGAGTACACGGGTACTCGTGCATTTAGTATTACATGGATTGAAATTCGGATACCTGTAAACCAAAAATTAATTTTTTTAAATGTGCGTTAGCTCAGGACAGTCGTTGTACACGCTCACGCCTCAGGTAACACAGACGCTACATCAAATACGTTCTCTGTTTATATTTACGCGTCACCAATGCTGCCGTTTTTAAATGCATGGTTATGTCTATCTATTTAATCCTTTCCTTTCCTTTTTATTGTTGTCTTTCACATTAGTACTTTCACTACTACGCATTAAACGCATTTAACGCATCGCACTTCTAACATTCGTGCGCGATTTCCGCTAATTTATTCAGTGTCTCATCCCTTCTGAGCTATCCGCTTCCAGAATCAAATCTAATAGTGGTCCCTATATCACATGCAATAAACGAAACCGAATTTCAATCCATGTAATACTAAATACACGAGTACCCGTGTACTCTAATTTCACAAATATTCGTGTATTTATTTTACATTTGCATTTTAATATACAGGGTGCGGCACCTAAAACAGGTCACCTGAATAAATCGCTTGCTTTTGAAGATAGAAAAAAAGGATCAGACCTAACTTACTCGATATCGAGGGGCTCGTAATCTGATGTCATTAATCTTTTTATAGGTGGAGACGTCAAGGAGATACGAAGGTCAACTCTGTTTTTTTAAATGGAACGGTATGGTTTTTTATTTACATTCTGATAGTATATTTCAAGACGAATACAATGACCTATTACGAAGGTCATTCAAGGTCACGCAAGGTCAACTGGAATAGAAAATAAAATGTCTCAAAGCACTCTTCAAACACTTTTGTGTCTTCTCTGGTTGTTGGCATACTGCTCTTCTAAGTATTGGTAAGGGTCGCAGAACATAAATAAACATACCATCGCATTGTATGCTTACCCGTATCCAGAAATGTTATTAGTAGTTTGACTACCGACCAGAGTACGGCTTCGAAATATTCAATCCGAGCGTTCAATTTTCAAGAATGCGTTACACGATAGCAAAGAAAGTGGAAATGGTTATAATTTATGGCGGATGTCATAGAATTATGAGGAAAGCGGTACGCGTGTATGGTGAAAGATTTACCGATCTTAATAGTCCTTCGCTTTCTGTCTTTGCAAACATTATAAAAAAGTTTCGAGAAACTGGAAATGTGGATAAGAAAAAACGCACTCGAGCCAAAAAAGCAACCGACGATGGAAATACGATAAACATTGTAGCAAGTGTAATACAAAATCCACACGTTGGTACGAGGCAACTTGAACGCGAGAGTGGCATCGGTCGACGAAGTATTTTGCGAATACTTAAAGTTAACAAATTTCACCCATTCCACATTTCACTGCATCAACGATTAAGTGAAAATGATTTTTTAAAAACGTTTACAGTTTTGCGAATGGAGCCTACGGAAACTGCAAGACGATCAAATGGTCTTGAATAAAATTTTGTTTACGGATGAGGCTACATTTACAAACCACGGACAAGTCAACTGTCGCAACATGCATTACTGCTCTGTAGATAATCCACGATGGCTACGAGAAGTGGACAAGCAGAGACCTTGGTCTGTCAACGTCTGGTGCGGCCTTCTTCCTAATAAAATAATTGGTCCATATTTCATCGATGGCACGCTAAATAGTCATAAATACGAGAGAATCTTAAAAGACGTTTTGCCAGAATTGTTAGAGGACATTTCACTGGACATGCGACAGTCCATGTGGTTCCAACAAGACGGATGTCCTGCTCGTTCAGCTCGAAATGTTACAGAATTACTGAACAGGACATTTGAAGGTCGTTGGATTGGTCGATCAGGAAGTAATAAATGGCCAGCACGTTCCTCAGACCTGACACCGCTTGATTTTTATTTGTGGGGAAAATTGAAGGAACAAGTGTACCGCGAAAAACCAACAACCACGGTTGATATGCAAGAACGTATAAAAAGAGCTTGCTCTGTAATAGATACAACTGAAATTTGTCAGGCGGTATCATCGGTATTGCAACGTTTTAGATTATGTCTCGGTGTTCAAGGTCGAAATTTGGAACACTTTAAGTAGCAGCGAATACGTACATAACATGTTACATGTAAATCGTCGTAGCGTTCGAAGAGTGCTTTGAGACATTTTATTTTCTATTGCAGTTGACCTTGCGTGACCTTGAATGACCTTCGTAATAGGTCATTGTATTCGTCTTGAAATACACTATCAGAATGTAAATAAAAAACCATACCGTTCCATTTAAAAAAACAGAGTTGACCTTCGTATCTCCTTGACGTCTCCACCTATAAAAAGATTAATGACATCAGATTACGAGCCCCTCGATATCAAGTAAGTTTGGTCTGATCCTTTTTTTTCTATCTTCAAAAGCAAGCGATTTAGTCAGGTGACCTGTTTTAAGTGCTGCACCCTGTACAGTGATTTCACGTCGAATAATTTACCACGCGACTTTACTATTGTCTCACTTCTAACATCAACAGTCGAGAAGAATTCGATCGAAAAACAATAACGCCTCGGTTGTCAGTCGTCAGACTCGAACGTGCCGTACGGATCCGTGTTCGCAGATCCGTGTATGTACACGAATTCGTAGTTCGTAGTCGCAGATCCGTGTACACGGATCCGTAGTATTCACGTGTTCACGGATTCGTATTCACGGATCCTTAAATACGTACTACACGGTTCACGTACCACTTGTACACGCGTATTTAAATACACGTTCAAAACCGCGATCTCTACTACAGACACGTACGTTGAACTAAGAAATCCCCGCTGTTTCCCCGACTGTTCGACATTAATTTTCAACCACACGGTCAAGTTGTCGACAAATGTTTTTTTTTCGATCGGCCTTTGAATAGTTCAACACAACGGCCACGTTCCAAAGCATGAAACGTACCGACACGTATCAACGTCATAAATTGAGATGTGTAACAACAACAATCTCTTAAGCAGCTATCGGTTCGCGGAAACGGACGATCTCAGATCTGTTGGTAAACACGGACTGTCCATGAAAACATAGTGTCGGTCACATTGTCGGTCACATTGATGAAAACAGCGTAGGCGAAATGAGCGGTCGACGATCCCAAGGTAATTCGTATTCCATACACAATAGTTTCTACCGACTAAATGTTTTCTTCCACATATTCTCAATGAATCGAACCTTTTTTTCTTAAGAAATCCTTAGCAGCCAATCGCGGATGCTCGAAGCGCGTTAGAAATGGTATAAGGCGTGACGTCTTCGTACAGATGGGTATTCTTTCGAAACAGAGATGCAGCGATTATGAAAATATCGAGGAACAAGGAGAAGGAAGGGAAACGAGCAAGAGAAGAGGCGCGAAGTCTCGGTGAACTCGATCGGACACGCTTTCTGTTTTTACTTGGTCCGTAGAACGGCCGGTTACGCTCCTCCTCTCGAATAATAAATACAACGACTTTCCATTTTCAATGCGAACGATGTTTCGTCGTTTGCGTCGAAGACACGTTTGCGCGCGCTTACGATTTCTCCTAGGTCCGAGGTGGAGCTTCGAAACGGAAACAAGAGAGACGGCGACGCGAAGGTCGCTGTAATTGGCAACCGGCATCGAATGCGTCTTTTCTTCGCGCTTCAGAAGGGTTGGGGGTTTTTCTTTTATTACAGAAAATCTGATACGAGAATTTATTTCAACACAATCGAGAATAAAATTGTTAATGCTTTCGCTTTGCCTACCGGAAGCCTGTTAATAGGATTTTCAATAATTGCGCTGTACCAAAAGAAAGCATACAAATTTTCTTTTACATTGCAGTCTTAAATTAAACTATCAGATGACGTTATTGACTTGCTAGTTCGCAATGAAAATTGCTGTTGCCATCGAAGGTTCCATTAAAAAGTGTTTAGCCGTGTACCATAGATTTTTCAAAACTATGCAATAATCGCCGGTCGGTAATCTGTTAATTTACAAAGCAATTTTGTAAATTACTAAAGTAATTCCTACGTTTCGATCTACATTCAAATCATCGGCAATGGTTACTAGAATTGCGTTAGCTTTGCGATGAACATTAATAAATTCGACGCGACACTGTAGTACTTGTTGAGTGCATGCCGGTTATCGACACACTGAGATAATAGAGAACACGGAGATAACAATACAAACATTACAAACAAAGGAAAATTTTTACAGAACAGGAAACTGGAGATACATGAACATTATATAATGGAAACGTGAATACTATGCACAGTGTAGACCAACAGCTTATACACTAAGGCCGCAGCTTTTAAAAAATGACAACATGTAACGACAAGCCTTGGTATTGGGTTTGGCTATTACACTGTCCAACAAATTTCAACTTTTTTTATGTTTCGCTGTAACTGTTGGGTGTACCTTATAGAGTTTATTTGCGCTGATTCCGAATCTGGCCTTAATTTTTCTCCTACGCGTACAGTTTTTGAGAAACATGGCCTTGAAAAAAAAACCACATTTTTCAACTTTAAACAAAAATTGTGATGTTATTATAAAAGATATTGAATTGATCTTTGCGGCAGAAGATTCTGTAGACTTTCCCGAGTAGAATGATATGCAATATTAAAACGTTATGAATGTTTAAACATGTTTAAACAATCATGTAAATTTAATAAATTTTAATAATTAGAAATTATATATATATATATATGTTGTAAAAAAAATTATTTAAAAAATTATTTGTTATGGTAATTATTTATGAATTAATTCATTTATTTATACAAAATGGTATTGTGAAAGATGTATAAATATATTTTTTAAAGTAAATCTTTATTTTTGTACCTTTTGTATCAGGGGTAATTAAATTTAAAGTATTAAAAATATTAGTCTCGGATGGGGATGAGTTAATAAAATAAAATTTTTTTTGTGGCATAAAAATTATGAATATTCAATTTGATGTGAAATGTAATTCGAATTTTCAGATATCTAGTTTTTTTTAGAGATGAATTAAATTCATATATTTAAAAGTTATATAATGTATATATATATAAATATGAATAATTTAAGGGATAATCTTTAGGTTAAAAATTATAATTTAATATATAAAATTAGTTATAAAATTTAATAAATTTATAAAAAAATTTAATAATTTATATTTATATTACATAAATAAAAATTTAATAAATGAAATATAAAAAATGATAAAAAAATATAAAATTTTTGAGCAACACTGGCGGCAACTCATGTCGAGCGAAGATATTTTGCACTCTGGTTCGGTAAAAACATCGATGTCGGAAATTTCAAAGGGGGGTTTCTCAAGATAAAAGTCTGCTCTATCGCGTGATATAGTTCAATTTTACGCTGGACCCTTATTTTTTCCGATAAATTGAATAATATCCTCAAAAAATCTGTGCAAAACTGGTGTCTTTCCGTCTTTAATCATTGTTTAAACATGTTTAAACATTCATAACGTATTAATATTGCATATCATTCTACTCGGGAAAGTCTACAGAATCTTTTGCCGCAAAGAACAATTCATTATCTTTTATAATAACATCACAATATTTGTTTAAAGTTGAAAAATGTGTTTTTTTTCAAGGCCATGTTTCTCAAAAACTGTACGCGTAGTAGAAAAATTAAGGCCAGATTCGGAATCAGCGCAAATAAACTCTATAAGATACACCCAACAGTTATAGGGAAACAAATTTGGTGTTGGACAGTGTTATCAGTGAAACATGGGGAACTGAAAGTTGATTATACGGAGCTTTTCAATTAATTTTAGACTTCCCTCATTGTACAAGTTGCATCGCCATGAAACGTTGTTCAGAGTCTCATCTCTCTCTTTGCAACTGCATTCTGGATCATCGATGGAACTGCGATGATGAAACTGGGATCAATTTAACTGCGAGAACCACGGAAGTCGGTTTTCACTAGAAAATTGCTGGAAACAGGTTTTGCCCTTAAGTCCTTCGGTTTTTATAGAGGAGAGGGTGTTGTCAAACATATTTTTACGAAATGACTCGAAGCGATCAGTGAAAGGAATACTAGAAATACAAGAAGCGCAAGGGTTGGGGGTTGCACGCAATCACGCGTGTCACCGTTTCCGTTAGAATTCGTCTATGAAAATACAGAAAGTCACCACCGGTATCGAGAAATTGGAGAAATAAAAGTGCTAAAGTTTGTTAGCGTAACGAGTCATTCGAAGTGGCTGCGTACATCGACTCATTACGCACACTGGGTGGAGACGTATGTAAGCCGTAGACGATGACTTTGGCGAAAAGTATTTCTGATAAAAACATTCGAATGGTTTCGACGTAGATATAATTTTGTAATCTAATTGTAAGGTCTTTAAAAAGATCCGCGATATACCTGTGAAGAAGAATGCTTTGAAAGAATATAAGGGCTGGTTCTTTCGAACACTGTCGGGCGAGATTGTAAATATTCGGTTGGCAAGAAAGTAATTTCGGTATTTTAAGGTGAAATAAAACCGACATTCTTTGTTTGAACGATGAACTTTAATGAATAAAATATTTTCTTATTCATTCTTTTTTTGCAAAAGATCATCGAACAAAAGGAAATATATGTTATTTATTAAAGTTCATTGCTTGAGTAAAAAATTGGGCTCTAGTTCACCTTAAAATACCGAAATTACTTTCTTGCCGACCCAATATATTAGGTTGGAGGGAAAGTTCTGTCGTATTTTAAAGAAAACATTTGAATCGATTTATAAAAATATATGTTCAATATTATTTAACGATAGAATTCCTCCATTATTTGTAACAACTTGTTGCCATCTTTCAGATAACCTGTCAATTCCTGTTTCCCAACGACTCATCAGCAACATGTGTTTTTGATTTACAAGCTAAATTACCTGCTTAAAGCATGGTGAAATGCATAATTCTGTGGGTTGTATTTTTGTTTATTAGATCTTCTACACCGATTACAATTATCCCACTGCGTTCTATACAACATAAACAATAACAAATCCACCAACGACGCCGAATAAAACACTTTATATGCTATGTAATAATAAAAATGCACGAGATATCTCGTCTATAGCATTGTTTCTTCGACATTATGGAAACGAGACTCGTCCGTTGTATCGAAAGGGTTAACACTAAACCTACCGAACTTTCAGAGTAACTGGTATCGATGAACAAGATTGTTTTATTCAGACTTTGTGCGGCTCCTATTGTAACACGTGCTCTGCCAAAGATATCCATACAATAAATGTTGATGTTCTCGGCGCTACGGTTTCGATCAATTTCTACTGATAAATCAAAAACACAATTTTGCAGATTATCAAATAATCATCGACGTTTCGATTCTAGTTTGAATCATTTTCAAGATGTAATTATTTGCCTTGCGTCTGTAAAAGTATAAATTTATTCTACAATTTTCAAAATGCAATATTCAACTGCTTTAATGTAATAACCAAAACTTGTTTGCAATATTGTTCATAAAACCAACTTACTTGTTTTTTACGTGATTTAATACTTTAAAATGGGCATCGTGACACACGTGTGTCATCGATGCATGTTGTCAAGACACTGAATACATTCGAAACGACGCAAGGCAAATAATTACATCTTGAAAATGATACAAACTAGAATCGAAACGTCGATGATTATTTGATAATCTGCAAAATTGTTTTATGATTTATCAGTAGAAATTGATCGAAACCGTAGCGCCGAGAACATCAACATTTATTATTAACATTATTACGATCGAGATATAGAGACATATATATCCATACAACAATCTGATGAAATCATTTCTATCATTTCAATAATTGTTAAATTCTCTGGACTGTGTTGTCGAACGTTCGGTAGACCCGTTAACCACTCAACTGCGGAATTTAATTTTAAAAATCCCCCACAGAGTGCGGAATTAAAATCAACCAATGACGAATATACGAGATGTGATCAAAAAGTAAGGTGACTTTTTATTTTTATCAAAAAATATTGATTTATTCATCGATATTTATTTATTTATTTATTTATGCTGTCCCCTTCAAAGTAATCCCCCTCAGATGTGATACACTTGTGCCAGCGCTTTTTCCAATCCTCGAAGCACTTCTGATGAGCACTTTTTGTTATAGCTTCGAGCTCTTCCAGCGATGCAGTCTTTATCTCCTCGATCGTTGTAAATCTCCGTCCTTTCATGGGTCTTTTCGGTTTTGGGAACAGGAAAAAGTCGCAGGGGGCCAAATCCGGTGAATATGGTGGCTGAGGCATGTTTGTGGTGTCGTTTGTGGCCACAAAATTACTCACATGCGACGTTTCTTCTGGTCAAAATTAAGCAGTTTCGGAAGAAACTTCGCTGACACACGTCTCATGCCCAAAACATCCGTTAAAATTGCTTGGCACGAACCAAACGAGATGCCGACATCATCGGCAACTTCTCTAATGGTAATTCGACGATTGCCCAACACTATTTTCTTCAGTTCTTCAACGTTTTCATCGGTTGTTGACGTGCTGGGGCGTCCAGAGCGAGCTTCGTCGTTAACATCTTCTCGGCTTTCTTGGAAGAGCTTGTACCACTTATAAACATTCTTTTTACTCAGAGTACACTCACCGTATGCCACTGTCAACATTTCAACTGTTTCGGAGCAGTTAATTCCATTTTTTACACAAAATTTGATGCAAATTCTTTGATTCATTTTTTTTCGACAGCAGAAAATCGCCGAACACGCAAAACACTTCTAACCTTTAGGCTTCTCGCAAACAAACAAAAAATTCTATATAGCTGAAACTGTGAACATACAGTAGCGGACAAAAGTTCAAGACGCTCTAAAAAAGACGACAACTATTTTAATATTGTACTGTACGATTTGAACTTTTATCGGTAGCCAGACCAATTAGTTTACTGCAGGATGTGACACGAAATTTTTTCAAAAATTACAATTGATCGGAATTGTAGAAAAAAATACTAAAAGATGCATTTTCAACTTTTTTATGTGGGCCTATATTGAAAATTTAAGAAATACATTTTGTCGATCCGTGTCAATTATATGCACTGTGAAACTTTCATCGAAATCGGTTGATACGGGAAAAAACGACAGGCATTGAAAGATGTAAAAATCTTTAGATTTATTGCAGTTCGAGGTCGAAAATCGTGGAAATCTGCAATTTTTACCGTCTTTAACCCTTTTAGTGCCGAAGGCCGATATATCGGCCCGCACTTAAATTTTATTTTATTTTTTATCACTTATGCCTTTGTTATTTATGTAATTTTCACTATATCAATGATTTCTCTATAATCAATGAATATAGAAAAATTAGTATACACTGCTTTCGGAATTATGTAAATATTGCTTTTCATTTCGTTTTTATGAGCCTTTTCCCAAATCCTAGTAAAATCGTAAAATTCGGCTGGTTTCGGCTTTTTCGCCCGACACTAAAAGGTGTAAATGTTTGTAGCTCGTTGCAACGTCGACCGATTTTGACGAAATTTTCAGAATATGTTCCATTCGCACGGATCGACAAAACGTATATTTTAAATTTTCAATAAAAATTTCTTTTCATATCCTGTAGTAAACTAATTGCTCTAACTTCCGAAAAGAGTTCACATCGTATAGTACAACATTAAAATAGTTATCGTCTTTTTCAGTGCGTCTTAAACTTTTGTCCGCTACTGAATGTTCGGGACGAGTATACCAGCATAAGAAAAACAAAAAAGAAAACGAAAATCGACTGTAGGTGGTATTAGCGATTGCAATCCCGCGCCATTTTCAATCCCGC
>CM052198.1:6771369-6781728 GCA_028455805.1 Lasioglossum figueresi | reverse complement strand
CGTTAACTATTAGGTTTAGGGCATACGAAGGTCAATACATTTTTACTCAGAATTCGATAATCTATCGATTCATGATACAGAAAGTAGGTCTTTCGATTTAAAAAAATCAAGGTGACCTTGAAATTCCTCTATGCATCCAGCCACGCAGAAAATGTTTGTGTCACAATACGTCCCCCTCTGTACCGTGTAAGTTTCGTATACAACATTTTTTCATATTATTTCAAATAACGGCAATATTTAAAATGGCCATAGTTATTGCTCCACCCTGTATATAAAACTTACACGGTATAGAGGGGGGCATATTATGACACAAACATTTTCTGCGTGGGTGGATGCATAGAGGAGATTTCAAGGTCACCTTGATTTTTTTAAATGAAAAGATATACTTTCTGTGTCATGATTCGATAGATTATCGAATTCTGAGTAAAAATGTATTGATCTCCATATGTCCTAAATCTAATAGTTAACGAGATATCATCGAAATCATTTTCATTCTTCTTTGGATAATATCTCGTTAACTATTACGTTTAGGACATATAAAGGTCAACACTTTTATACTCAAATTTTGATACTCTATCGATCTATGGTATAAAAAAGGACATTCTATTTAAAAAAATCAAGGTAACCTTGAAATCTCCTCTACGCATCCACCCACCCAGAAAATGTTTGTGTCACAATACGTCCCCCTCTGTACCGTGTAAGTTATGTATACAACATTTTTTCATGGTATTACAAATAACGGCAATATTTAAAGTGGTCATAGTTATTGCCGCACCCTGCATAGCTGAAACTGTGAACATATGTTCGGGACGAGTGTACCAGCACAAGAAAAGAAATAAAACGAAAGTCGACTGTAGGTATCCCGCGAGATTCAAAGGGTCACCTTACTTTCTGATCACACCTCGTATAAATGTACAAAGTTTCATCGAGGTCGATGATTTCTGTTGCATAGTATACGTACTTGCCGAAAACAGGGTTGAGCTGCTTGGACACGTAGTGCTCTTTGTCGCTGATCCTTTTGTTGCCAAGATGCAAGACCACGTACGGATCCGCCTTGCCGTTCAAGTCGCAGGGATGCAGATCGTTCGCTTTCACGATATAAACCCGTACCAGCACGTGAATCGGTTCGTTCGACGGTACACCTTGAAAGAAACCATATTGCGGGTCGAAGCCCATGATCGTGTGATCTATCAGATCTTTAGGAAGGGGCCACTTGTAAACCTTTAGAGCGCCTTTGAAGCTCCCGACGATTCTAGACTCGTCTTCGGGGTCGTCCCCGGTTTTCTTGCCCCGATACAGCTCGAACGTGTGCAGCCATTCCTTGAACTGTTCGAATTCCGGCTGAGCTTCCAGCTCGTTCGGATAAATTTTCAACAGTGCGGTTCTAGAGAATCTCCTTCGACAAGCGTGCTTCGGGCTCAGCTTCGCAACGAATCTTGCCGCGTTCGCGCTCGATTTCATCCCGAAAAGCTTCTTCGAGGCACCGACTCCGCTCGGACTCTTCTCCCCCGAGACGTTCCCTTGACTTTGATTCTGATTATAGTTCTCCTCAAGATACATCGAGGCCGTACCGTTCGCCGGAGCTTGGAACATCGTCTTCTCTTTGCGTAGCTCCTTGTTCTCTTCGATCATAACCTCGACGGAGGCGAAGTATTTCGTCCACCAATCCTGACAGCCATCCTCGTCCTCGAACGCGTCGAAATCCCCTGTGACAATCGAGTAGTCGTAGTCGAATCAGGTTCATTTATCAGTTTTCTCATCGACTCACCTGAACTTCCATCGTAAACCAGACTCTGTTTCTTCTTGATGTTCTGCTCGGTTTTCTCACGTTTCGTCGGCCAATCTTGCTCCAAGCCTAAGGTGATGGTTGTGTCGCCGCAAACGAACTCGAGATCGGCCAGGGACTCTAACAGAGTCGTCTGTTGTAGTTTGGGCTTCGATGTGTCGAAACCTGCGTGGACAGAAGAGATACATCGATGAAAACGACGATCTCGAGGTATACAGTGTAAGTGTAACACAGTGTATAAAACGAATAACTTTTTCCAAGTTCGATCCAACAACTTGTTTTTGAACAACGAGTTCTTTTTCAGACGATAGAAGGATTAGTTTACTAGCAAAGGTGTAAATAATTTTTACACCTTTTTGTCGCAATTGCAGAGGAAAAAGTGAAGATGACGATTTTTGAATTTTTTATCTGCGACGCTAATGAAAATTTAAAACATGCATTTTGTAAATCTAAGCGAGTTGCATACATGCAGAACTGGGGAAAATAATATTTTAAATAGTAAATAATAAATAATCCTATTTATTTTAGAGTATGTGTACAACTTCGACAAATGAAATATTTTATTTGATGCAACAATTTTTGAAAATAAAATAAGCTATTTGAGGCAGTAATTTTTGAAAATAGTATTTGAAAATAGTATGAAGAAAAAAAATGTTGAATAGGTTGAAGATTTATTGAATATATATTTTTTGACTCCAGTATATATTATAGTAAAAATCGCACAAAATATAAATAAATTTAATCTTGTTATTTTTATAATATTATATATTATGTTGTAACACAGCACAGATAAAGAATTTAAAAATCGTGACCTTTACATTTTCCTTCGCAATTACAATCGATAACAATGTAAAACAAAAAATTCTTTACACATTATCTAGTAAACTAATCCTTCTAACGTCTGAAAAAACTCAAGCTGTTGGGTCAAATTTTGAAAAAAGTTATTCTTTTTTAACATTAAACCTACCACGAGTGATCCATTTTAGATTTTCTATGTGACAATTATTGAAATTGTAAAGATGTTTCCATGGAAATATATTGAATTTATTTTTTGACTCCAGTATATATTATATACTGTTAATCTTGTGATTGTATTTTGAAAAAGTTTTTCTTTTTTAACATTAAAACTGCCACGAGTAGTCAAATGACCCATTTTAGATTTTCTGTGACGATTATTGAAATAGTAAAGGTCTTTCTATAGAAATTTATTGAATATATTTTTTGACTCGAGTATATATTGTATACTGTTAATCTTGTGATTGAATTTTGAAAAAAGTTTTTCTTTTTTAACATTAAACCTGCCACAAGTGATCAAATGATCCATTTTAGATTTTTTATGTGACAATTATTGAAATTGTAAAGATGTTTCCATGGAAATATATTGAATATATTTTTTGACTCGAGTATATATTGTATACTGTTAATCTTGTGATTGTATTTTGAAAAAAGTTTTTCTTTTTTAACATTAAACCTGCCACGAGGGTCAAATGACCCATTTTAGATTTTTTATGTGACGATTATTGAAATTGTAAAGATGTTTCCATGGAAATTTATTGAATATATTTTTTGACTCCAGTATATATAGTATACTGTTAATCTTGTGATTGAATTTTGAAAAAAGTTTTTCTTTTTTAACATTAACCCTGCCACGAGTAGTCAAATGACCCATTTTAGATTTTCTGTGACAATTATTGAAATTGTAAAGGTGTTTCCATGGAAATTTATTGAATATATTTTTTGACTCCAGTATATATTATATACTGTTAATCTTATGATTGAATTTTGAAAAAAGTTTTTCTTTTTTAACATTAATCCTGCCACGACTGGTCAAATGATCCATTTTAGATTTTTTATGTGACGATTATTGAAATTGTAAAGGTCTTTCCATGGAAATTTATTGAATATATTTTTTGACTCGAGTATATATTGTATACTGTTAATCTTGTGATTGTATTTTGAAAAAGTTTTTCTTTTTTAACATTAAAACTGCCACGAGTAGTCAAATGACCCATTTTAGATTTTCTGTGACAATTATTGAAATTGTAAAGATGTTTCCATGGAAATTTATTGAATATATTTTTCAAAAAATATAAATAAATATAATCTTGTCATTTGTATAATACTATATACACGTCAGTCACGTTTGAAGTTCGGTAGTTTTAGTGTAAAAGGTGTACGAATGGTGTCTCTCACCCGTGTACTGTTGCAACTGGTACAAATTCTTTTTCCTCTCTTCAGCTTCCTTTGCTCGTTTCGTCAGCGGACAATAGATGTACTTGTGGATCGAGTTGATCGTGTGCGTGCCGACGAGGGTGTACCGTCCGAAGCTCCGACAATCGACTGCCCTGATGGTCAACGGTGGCCGATAAAGCTCTTGCTCCGGTAACTCCAGTTCCATAAACTTGACCGGTGTTCCGAAATTTGGATTCTTCTTAGCATTCGCTATCACGGACGAGTAGAGTATGTGCCCGGCGCATTCGACGTCCACGCGCGGCTTGTCCACGGTCAACAGGTGTATCCTTTTCAAATCTCTCAGCCCCCAGAACAATACCTCGATTCTGGAACAAGAAGGAGCCCTAGTAGCACTTATGTATGTATTTATTTCATTTCAGATATTTCATTCAGATTATTCATCTCATCCATCCATGCCGTACTACAGTAAAGTCGAGATTACTGTCCTCACTCAACACCGGGTTCTAAGTCCAGTGCCTACTCATTCCACTGGCGGCGATGATTGATCTCGGCTCGGGTATATCGGTGTAAACGCCACACATTCACTCGACCGAATCAAAATGTTCAACTTTCTTAATTTTCATTATTTTTTTAATGAAATTTCGCTATCGTATTTCTCGCATTTTTCTGATCAATATACGACCAAATACGATATAATTCCAATTGTATTTAGTGGTTAAATCGACGATTCAAGTTTCGGTCGCAAGGAGGGACAGCGTATGGGAAAGAAAGAGACACTCATTCTGTCCTTCTCTATGTTCGGCTTTTCCTTTGAATTTCATTCTGTCCTTCTCTATGTTCGGACTCTCCTTTGAATTTCATTCTGACCTTCTCTATGTTCGGACTTTCATTTTAAGTAACAAAAATACGATCGCAACACCAGGATTACTGTCCACCAACAATACGGCTGTTGGACAGTAATCTCGACTTTACTGTAGTATCTTTGTGCCCCCCCGAGGACATTAGAGTCAACGCTAGTAGTTTAGCTTTCCATATTGTTGTTGCGGTTATTGTTATTTATTAATGTTTTAATAAATATGTATATTTGTTACCCGTTAACTAGCATCCGCGTATAGATACTTTCACTACCCGTCATCCTAAAAGACGATAACTTTTTTAACACTAAATCTATCATCACCGATTAAAATGACCGGTTCCAGATTTTTTATTTTACGATTATTGATGTAATAAACGTAATTTTATAAGAAATGATTGTATAGATATCTTTAGTTCAGCACATATTACAATAAGAGCTGCGCAAAGTCTAAATAAAATCTCTTAAGGCTCTGTAGATTTAGTGTTAATATTAGACCATACGATTACAACTGTTTTGAGAAGTTAGAATAATTGGTTTGCCCCGCAACAAATTTTTTTAGAAAAACTGCAAATTGTCGGAATCGCAGAGAGAATGCTAAAAGTTGTGCTTCGCAACTTTTTTATGTGGGCTTATATGGAAAATTTAGAAAACGCGTTTCGTAAACTTTAAAGATGGTAGAAATGACAGTTCTTCACGATCTTCGGCTTTTAACAGGAATAAATCTAAGGATTCTTTGCCGCATCAACCGATTTCGATGAAACTTTCACAGTGCATATAATTTACACAGATCTACAAAACGTATTTTTTAAGTTTCCAATATAGACTCACTTAAAAAAGTTGTAAATTGCAACTTTTAGTATTTGCTCTACAATTCCGACCAATTGCAATTCTGGGAAAAATTTCTTTCTACATCGTCCAGTAAACCAATTGCTCTAACTTCTTAAAAAAGTTCGAATCGTATGGTAGTCCAGTATTAAAGAAAGCTATCGTTTTTTTGAGAGCGTCCGAATATCAATGAGAGTCACTGTACTTAGAGGAGAGTAGCCTAATTTCATACATGCATAGGTACAGAGATTATCTTCTACTCTTCCGTCACCACTTTTGTTTTTACCGATAAAAATGGTGGCAGAAAAGACTGATAATTTACCAACGGTAGCGTAAATTCGTCTAGTGTCTCCTATTCGTTACGCCATACCAAAACATGCAAGTACGTTGCTATAATTGAAGAATAGATGAGTACGTTTAGAACAATGTTGCTATTGTTACGAGGCAAGAGACTCTGAACCGTTTGTCGCGTAATTTAGGGTAAGACGAGCGTCAAGAGGCACAGTTACACGCCAGTCTGGAACGAACAGATCGTTTTCACGGAAATGTTTCCACCCCTTTGTCAAAGGATCAAAATTCAGCTGTGCGACAACGATCCTGTTCACGCGACCGTGATCGGGACGCATTTCGTCGATCTGAAGCAAATCAGCAACGACGAAGAACGAGGATTTCTACCTACGTTCGGCCCGACTTTCATCCACTTTTACGGAAGCATAAGGGACTACAGCCTCATAGACGAACATTCTCCGAGCAAGGTCTCCAATCTTCTCTTTTCTTCTTTCTACTTCTCTTTGTTCCATTCCATAACCTTCAACTACATATAATATGTACACATTATACATACAGTAAAGTCGCGTTATTTCTCAACGACCGCCTACGCAGAATTTGTCAAGTGCCTACCCCCTCCACTGAGGGGCAACGCCGCGCAGTGGATAAAACCGACGAAATCTGTGTCAAAATCAAAGAACTTTCGATAGAAACGAGATAGAGCCATGAAATTTTTTTTAAAAGAAAGCTGAAACTTTGCAGATTATGGGATAATTATTGATGTGAAAAGAACAGGTGTGGTTATGGCCTGAAGTTACCTTCTCCAGGAGTTAATGCGGATAGTAGGTCCCTGGAGAAGGGTTATTTTGGGCAAGCAGATAGTAGTGGGGCAGCCCATTGGTTGTCCCGGGTGAGGTGTGTTTTCGGTACGCCGGTTTTATCCTCACTCTTAACAAAAAAAAAAAAAAAAGATTATGGGATAATTATGGAGATTGTGGTACGAACGTTTTTAAACCTTGAACTGTTTCGAGAAGTTAGAATAATTGGATTGCCACGCAACAAATTTCGGACTCTCCTTTGAAGTGGCAAAAATAAGGCCACAAGACCAGGGTTACTGTCCTCCAAAAACACAGCTGTTGGACAGTAAACCCGACTTTACTGTACTAAGGAGAGGCTGGAAATCGGGAAGGACAGACCGATTTCGAAAGATTTGCTTACCGATATTTGGCGAGGGTCGGCCTGATGCCGACCGGTACCGGAAGTATAGGACCCTGGTCTGGGCCGACATTGTTCCCAGCGCTAGCAACACCAGCACTAGCACCAGCAGCAATGGTCGCGATTTGGCCCGCTCCTCTCTCCTTCGGATCCGGCAGCGTCGGAAACCCGTAATCTTTCGTCGAAGGGTGTTCCAGCAATTCGAAAACTGCTAACAGTTCTCCGGCTCTGGCGACGCCTCTGGTCACGTCGTGCCATTCCAAACACGGAGGAAATCCTGGCGGAGCGTAACACTCGGACGCGAGTTTCACGTGTGGCCGCGCGACTGCTCGTCCTATGTACTCCGATTTTCCCTGAAACCCGGACACATTTGTCTGATCCTGAAATTTTCGATCAATCCTCAGAATAAACAGTTGCGAATCGCTCGAACTGTAGCGTACGGTGTAGGACATTCGGGGTTTTGTTCTTTTTTCTTTGTTTTTTCTTGTAATCTGTAAGCCGTAATCCAGCGATCTTTTACTTATCTTGCGCGCAACGAACTCGTCGTGCTAACTACACCCGTTACGTTGAACCGTGGAAGCATGTTTTTCCGCATACTTGCAAGTATAGTTGCGTGTACGGATGGTACCTACGAGGTCGAGCGTTGCAGCGAGTAGTCGAATAGTAGAATGTGTTGTATGGCACTGTGTATGCTGTATGTTGTATGGCACTGTGTATGCTGTATGTTGTATGTAGTATGTTGTATGTTGTGTGTTGTATGTTGTGTGTCGCAAATAGTCTGCCGCTAAAGCAGAGCCCTCATGCAGTACGTATGGCCACAGATAGAAAATCACTCTGTAAAAAAGAATCAGAAAACAACGTAAGAAATGGGAGAACGTATTGTTCGGTATAACACAGTAATGTCCCATTCTAAGTCACTTCTCGGTCCTCTGTTGTGACATAGATCGGGACAGGACATTATTTTTTTTGTGGCTTCGTCGACCGCGCCGAACGTAGAAAAGGACAACAGGTAAACACGGACCGCGCGTCCGTAAAAATAGCGTATCGGCGAGACAATACTGGTGCAACACTGAAACTTCTTTATTTCATATTTGCGACATTTTTCTGATTAAAATGGCACCGAACAAGATACAATTTGGCCCGTATTTATTGTGCATGTAAAGCGTAACTTACAATTTATCATATATATAAAATATGTTTAAATAAACGACTTTACATCTCGAAAATTATGTTCTCAAAGAATTAGATTAGAATTATGCAAATGAAAAAAATGAAAAATGTGACAAATATCATGAGAAAGGTTGTATAAGAAGAAAATTTATAATAAAGGAGTTAGCATCGCATCGGTATTTTAAACAATACAGTAGACAATATAGTTTTTCTTTCTTTTTCACTCGCTATCAACTTCTATGTCCTAAAGTTACTCCATACCGTCGATTAAACGATGTGAAAACAATTAGCTGCCCTTGCAAACGGCTGTGTTCTGCACGGAGAAATATCGT
Organism: Lasioglossum figueresi; assembly: GCA_028455805.1. NCBI lineage: Eukaryota > Metazoa > Arthropoda > Insecta > Hymenoptera > Halictidae > Lasioglossum > Lasioglossum figueresi. The sequence continues at coordinate 6,773,084 of CM052198.1, read as the reverse complement.
GTAGGGGCACTATTTTCTTTTATGACCGAGCCTATCGCGCCGAACGTAGAAAAGGACAGCATGTAAACACGGATTGCACCGTCCCTCCTTGGAAATACAGTTGAAATAATATCGTGTTTAGCGTCGTTTGAATCAGAAAAATGCCACAAATAAGTTAGTGAAAGTCCAATACATAAAATAATGGAAAATAAAGAAGTTTTGTAATTGGATTAGTAGTGGTTCACACCGATATATCCGACTGGGTATCGGATTACGCGGCATGTTTGCACTCAGCTCGAGCTTCTTGGCCCCTCGCGGGGTGTGCCCCCCAGCGGAACGGGTAGGCGAAATGACGTAGAGCGGTCTCCTCTGCCGGACTTAGAATGGGACATTACCGTATGCAGTTAGAACGTTAGAGGTTGTCAACGAAAACCAGAAAAGGAACAGAATGGAAGCGTTCGTTTGAACAACACCATAGAAGAACACACTGTTCCGCCGAGGACGTACCACTTTATCTTGGTCGAAGATCTCGACGACGACCGACGGTGGATCCTTCTTGATTTCTTCTCCGGTTCCGTAGATCAGAATTTCGTCGAACAGGAGGAGCTCGTCCCACGTGGGACTGAGAGTTTCGTCGATGACTTGCGTGCACTTGCAGAACTCGCCGCAAATAACTCGCGCGAATGGATCCGAGAGACCGGACGCGTCGCTACCGATCAAAGATCGGGCTTGATACATGTGCGCTCTCAACTGGAATTTCTACTCAATAATTATTGGAAGATTTTAGTGATCCGGGCCTTTTTTCATTGCGACTTTTTCGCTCGCTGTTACTTTCGGTAGTGCTCTCTAACGTCTCTACGTTCTACGGCGTGGAAGGGTAAGAAGGAGTATCTAGTACACGTGGATTGAGTCTAATGGTTGTTTGATTATAGCTGGCAGAACACTCACGTGTTTTTCGACGTAATGTATAATGATCGGCGGTAACGCGCGCTGCCTGTCGATGTTCCGAAGCTCGTGGCCGAGCTCGTAGCCCTTCGGCAAGCCTTGAATGAAGTACTTCCTGTGCTTCAAAATGCCCAGCCACACGTAGATTTGGAGTTTCGTTTGTATCGCCCAGCCGGATGGTCCGAATCTTTTCTTCCCTGGAAGCTGTCGAGGCATCCGTATTGAGAATATGACGCGGCCTAACAATTGCAAGATCGATCTAAGGCGCTATCGCCCTCGAAAGTCCTATTTTTTCGTTTACGACGCGTAATTTGCATTATTCGGCAGCATGTTGCGATGAAAATAGCTGCTTGCGCAGCTTTATGCTTCCGAATAATGCAAATTACGCTGTTGAATGATGCAAATAACATTTCGTAAACGTAAAAACAGAACTTTTGATGGCGATCGCGGCCTAGATCGATGTTTTATCTAGCGCTTTTGACTACTGAAAACCCCCATCTTTGCATTATCGATAGATGAGAAGTCGCATTCCGCACCCTTGCAATCCTGAAAACGAGACTACCCCTTTAAGGCTATAAATTAACACATTACCGACCGATGATTATTGCATAATTTTGAGAAATCTGTGGTACATGGCTGAACACTTTTTAATGGAACCTTCTGTAGCAACAGCAATTTTCATTGGGAACTAACAAGTCACTCTCAATAACGTCATCTAATAGTTTGATTTAAAATTGCTATGTAAAAGAAAATTTCTATGCTTTCTTTTGGTACAGTACAATTATTTAAAA
>CM052198.1:6710506-6771269 GCA_028455805.1 Lasioglossum figueresi | reverse complement strand
CAGAAAATGTTTGTGTCACAATACGTCCCCCTCTGTACCGTGTAAGTTATGTATACAACATTTTTTCATGGTATTACAAATAACGGCAATATTTAAAGTGGTCATAGTTATTGCCGCACCCTGCATAGCTGAAACTGTGAACATATGTTCGGGACGAGTGTACCAGCACAAGAAAATAAATAAAACGAAAGTCGACTATAGGTATCCCGCGAAATTCAAAAGGTCACCTTACTTTTTGATCACACCTCGTACATATAAAATATAAATTTCTACTTCCGACGATTAACTTCGTCAATCGATTGAGTCATTTTTCAATGATTACCTTTTTTAATCGTACACATTAATCAATCAATATTGGTTAAAATTTTAATTGATTAATGCCCAATTCTGACATATACAATGTATTTATACTTAATATTAGGTTGTCCTAAAAGTTTCTTTCACACCGTACACATTCCACATTGTTAGATAACAGCATCATATACAAATAACACGATCTCCTGTTTGTTTTATTATTCCTTAAGCTTCCCCTTTCTTAACCATGCCATTGGTTTTCTTAAAAACTATTCTGAATTTGCACTGGGCACATTAATCGAGAACAAAACGAACGTTTGGGACAACTTAATATTTAGAATAATAATATCGCACAATTTCACACGCTTTCGTTTCCAAGGTGTTTCGAAATAGAGGCAACCTTCCCGCAAGATTCGCTGTTGACCATTCAAGTCTTGGACTGGGATCTCGTCGGCGCGGACGACATGATCGGCGAAACAAAGATCGATTTGGAAAACAGATTCTACAGTAGGCATCGAGCCACCTGCGGCCTACCCAAACGATACGACGAGTAAGTAAAACCTGGACGCAACTTTCCGTTCCGTTCGAGGATTTTCTCGAAATATGTATAATAATTTGTTTAAAAAAAGAAATTTCACAGACGCAATTCTAGTAACCGTTGAAGATGATCTGAATGTAGATCGAAACGTCGGAATTACTTCAGTAATTTGTAAAATGACTTTGTAAATTAAATAACAAATGATCGAACCCTTGCGCCGAAAGCATTAACAATTTTATGTACAACAGGGTGGTGAATTTCTTTTACGACACATCCCTGGGTTGTTCGAAATAAGTTTCTAAAAACCTGTGCAAAGTTTGAGCTCGATCAGATAACGAAAAAAACGTGGCCCAAATGGATTAAACATTAAAATAATGAATTCAATGCTCATCAAATCGTTTTTCTCGAATGTCTTCCAAACTATTTAGCGCGTTGGAAAATATGTTAAACAAAACCTGCACATCTGGACAGGCTAAGTATTTTACGTCCTATATTTCTTCTTAAGACAAACGTTTCTTAAACTTTGAAATTTGAAAATTGAAGTGTGGTTTCATTATCTTTTGTACCAATAAGTATTAGCGAAAAATGTGTTTCTTTTTCGAACTTTTGGAACTTATTTTTTTTGATTGCAGATTTTTTGCCGGAGATTCAATATATTTTTTTAACGTGTTACAAATTTTTGAGTTCTTCCTCAATGGTTTCGTTTTAATTATTTGGAACTCTGGGGGATGCTGTAAAAGAAAGTTTGACAAAAATGTTTGACAAGAGTAGCTAAGAGCCACCCTAACGTATAAACTACGCACGTTTCATAATTTCTTTTACGATACATCCCTGGGTTGCTCGAAATAAGTTTCTAAAAACCTGTGCAAAGTTTGAGCTCGATCAGATAACGAAAAAAACGTGGCCCAAATGGATTAAACATTAAAATAATTAATCCAATGCTCATCAAATCGTTTTTCTCGAATGTCTTCCAAACTATTTAGCGAGTTGGAAAATATGTTAAACAAAACCTGCACATCTGGACAGGCTAAGTATTTTACGTCCTATATTTCTTCTTAAGACAAACGTTTCTTAAACTTTGAAATTTGAAAATTGAAGTGTGGTTTCATTAACTTTTGTACCAATAAGTATTAGCGAAAAATGTGTTTCTTTTTCGAACTTTTGGAACTTATTTTTTTTAATTGCAGATTTTTTGCCGGAGATTCAATATATTTTTTTAACGTGTTACAAATTTTTGAGTTCTTCCTCAATGGTTTCGTTTTAATTATTTGGAACTCTGGGGGATGCTGTAAAAGAAAGTTTGACAAAAATGTTTGACAAGAGTAGCTAAGAGCCACCCTAACGATGTCTTCCAAACTATTTACTGCCTCCGAAAATATGTTAAACAAAACCTGCACATCTTGACAGGCTACGTATTTTACGTCCTATTACTTTCTTTCGTAAAACAAACGTTTCTGAAACTTTGAAATTTGAAAATTGAAGTTTGGTTTCATTATCTTTTGTACCAATAAATATTAGCGAAAAAATGTGTTTCTTTCTCGAACTTGTGAACTTATTTTTTTTAATTGCAGATTTTTTGCCGGAGATTCAATATATTTTTTTAACGTGTTACAAATTTTTGAGTTCTTCCTCAATGGTTTCGTTTTAATTATTTGGAACTCTAGGAGATGCTGTAAAAGAATGAAGAAAATGTTTGACAAGAGTAGCTAAGAGCCACCCTAACGTATAAACTACGTGTGTTTCAGATCCGGCTACAACAAATGGAGGGACGCAACGAAACCGACTCAAGTTCTGTCCAAGCTGTGCAAGGACGGGAAGATCGACGGGCCCGTGTACTCGCACGGTCGAGTCGCGATAGGGAGGAAAACGTTTTCCTTGACGAACGAGGAAATGGAGCATTACGTTCATTCGAAAGGTAACGACGATTCTGCGGTAACGTTCGCCGTGAAAATGTATCGGTACGCTGCTGGTTATACTTCTCAGGAATAGAAGAACACCTCGCGTTGGCGGTTCTTCATCAGTGGTACGCTTTCCCAAGGATCGGCTGCGCCTTGGTCCCCGAACACGTGGAAACACGACCACTCTATAATCCCGAGAAACCCGGAATCGAACAGGGCAAGCTAGAAATGTGGGTCGACATGTTCCCCATGGACATGCCCTCCCCAGGGCCGTCTATCGACATTTCGCCGAGGAAACCGAAAAGTTACGAGCTCAGAATCGTCATTTGGAACACGGACGACGTCGTGCTGGAGGACGACGCGTTCTTCACCGGCGAAAAGATGAGCGACATTTATGTGAAAGGGTACTGGACACTCTTCTCGCAATCGTAATTGATTGCCGGAACGATAAAGCACAATCGATTTTCGATAGGTGGCTCAAAGGACCGGAAGACTGCCAAGCGACCGACATTCATTATCGGTCTCTGACCGGAGAAGGGAACTTCAATTGGCGGTTTATATTTCCGTTCGAGTATCTAGTGGCGGAAGAGAAGATCGTGATCAATCGAAAGGAGAGTCTGTTCAGTTGGGACGAAACGGAATGCAAAATTCCGGCACGGTTGGAGTTACAGGTAACGATGCCGTTACTAGACAAGAACAGGAGTGGTGAGGAGACGGGTAATACACCCCCGCTGAATGCGGAAAGCGGGCCGGCGGGGGTGAATAGTCCCGTCACTCAGGGACGAGGGAAAGGTCCTCTCGGAAGGCCCTGGGCGGTGGAGGTTTAGTCGGTATGGCGATAGAATGGGAAAACCAATGATAATCCCCCCAACTACAACAGAGGGGGGAGCCGAGCCCGACACTACCCTCCCCGATCATCATCGAAGGGGAGGGTGTCCGTAATAGGATTCCTCCACCGCCCTTAAACAAAAAAAAAAAAGGTAACGATGCCGTCGCTGTACGTCCAGGGTGTAACAAAATTTAGTGTTACGGTTCTGGCAGATGGCTGTACACCTTCCGATCGGTGGAGATTTGTTAAAAGAAATTGCAGCAAATTGACCTTGACCTTGAAATTCAAGGTCAAATTTTATATATATCTTTTTTACGAGTAAAATGCGATACAAGCACAAAAAAATTTGACCTTGAATGTCAAGGTCAAAGTCAATTTTGCGGCAATTTCTTTTAACAGAACTCCACCGATCGGAAGTTGCACAACCATCTGCCGAAACCATAACACTAAATTTTGGCCTTGAAATCCTCTGACAAAAGGCGTAGAAAAACTGAAGGTGACCTTGAAAAATCATGAAAATAAGAATTGACGAAAAATGATTTTATCAGGTATAGCATGGTTTCAAGAGAGCTTTCACGTGATTATAGCAAATTTTTCGTTAACTCTTTTTTTTATGATTTTTCAAGGTCACCTTCAATATTTTGCAAATACACCTATAATTCTTTTACGCCTATTCGTTAGAGGATTTCAAGGCGAATTCGGAAACGTATCAGAACATTTAAAAAATTGCAAAAAAATTGCAAGAACGATTGCAAAAATTGTTTTTTAATTTTAAAAAAAATTTGCTATAATCACATGAAAGCTCTCTTGAAACCATGCTATACCTGATAAAAACATTTTCGATCGAACTGCTAATAACAGAGTAATCTCTACTGATCACGATTCGTGATTCACCCTTATATGGTTTCATAAAAATTACAAGATTGAATTTATTTAGATTCGTCACAATTTTTAATAGAAGCCTCTTTATAATGTCAATAATTAAAAAATAAACCATGTCAAAGCGGTCATTTGGCCGGTCGCGGTATGGTTAGCGTTAAATACACGTGTACTATTTCGCTTCAAAAATGATATTTATTGTTGTACCGACAACCGCAGAATTTGTGAAACCATAGTCTCGGTACATACATTAATATCATTGTTCTAGAAATTATACATATTAAAATGAGGATGCATTGATGCATCTGTACTTAAAAGGACATGCACTGAAGTACGTTTATGTAAATACATGTGTGTACAATATACACGTATACACGTTCAGAACTATCCGTGTGTATTGTATAATAATCTAGTCTTTCGATTGCACGATTTCGTTCTCTTGTTCGATAGGTATGGGACGCAGACCACTTCTCGGCCGACGATTTCCTAGGCGCCATCACTCTCGATTTAAACAGATTTCCCCGTGGCGCGAAGAACAGCAAGCTCTGCACCTTGGGCATGTTAAAGACCGACGGATCCGTGCCGAACGTAAACATTTTCAAGCAAAAGAGAATCAAAGGGTGGTGGCCGTTCTACGTGAAAAAGGAGAACGAAGACATGGAACTAACGGTACGGAAAATCATTTGTCTCGCGAGCTCGGGCGAACGTTTACCATTGTCAGAGTTGTGCAGAATTACAATTGAATTACTCCAGGAATTATAATTGCAAAGTAATTGAATTACATTGTAATTCAATCGTATTGTAATTTATAATTCAGATCTTCATTCGATTAAATTGTAATGTAATTCGTAATTGGGGTACAATTATAAAATACTTTATAATTATATTACACAGCAAACAAGTATGTATATGAAAGAAACACATAAAAATATATCGCACTTCTTCAAAATTCTGGGCTATAATTTGGAGAGCTGTATTTTAATTATATCGTATTTCAATTACACATCCGATTGAAATAATTTGTAATCGAATTAATTTGAAAGGTTTGAATGATGTAATTCAGTTACGACGTAGTTGAATTACTGTATAATTGAAATACAATGTAATTCGATTGCGTAATTCAATTACAATGTATTTGAATTAGCACAACTCTGACCATTTGTGAATCTTCAACAGGGAAAGGTGGAAGCAGAGATTCATTTGTTGACCAAAGAGGAGGCTGAACAAAACCCAGCTGGCTTCGGTAGAAACGAACCAGATCCGCTCGACAAACCAAAGTAAGTTTTCACCGAACGATCGGATGATAACTGTCGCTACATATCGAAATCTTTTGCTTTGTTTCAGTCGCCCCGACGCGTCTTTCATGTGGTTCTTGAACCCTCTCAAGTCTATCAAATACATCGTCTGGCACAACTATAAATGGGCAATTTTAAAGAGCATCATCGTCCTCGCGATAGTAACACTCCTGTTATTGTTCTTCTACGCGATACCCGGTTACTCGGTGAAGAAGTTGTTGGGAGCTTAAATCGACGAACCAAATGTACCACGTACTTACATATATGTACAGGGTGTTTCAAAATTATAGGTGAAGATTTGTTACAAAAATGGACCACGAAATTGACCTTGATATTGAATCCGAAGGTCAAAATTGTTTTTACATTGCATCCTATAGTACTCGTCGCAATGAACAAAAGTCTGAAAAGAATCGTGTGTCTCATGTCAACCGTTCTCTTAGAAAACAGGGTGTCACAGGGTGGTATAAACGTGGAGGGGATCATTTTACATGTGAAAATATAGAACAACTTTTTTTTCATTTGTTTCCTCTTTTCCGAGAAATTTCAGTTTGAAAATTCAGCCAACACGCATGCTATTGAGTAAGAATCGTTTGACACGTCTGTCCACGACCGACTCATTCTACTTCTTCACACTAACCGTACCGTTCACATTGTTTATTTTTTAATTATTGAAATTATAAAGATGCTTCCATTATTCAATAAATTACTTTATTCGAGCACGTATTATAAAAATTGTGAAAAATCTAAATAAATTCAGTCTTGCAATTTTTATAAAACAATATATATCCGGTACATTTTGTACCCGGTACGTTATGGATTGTTAGATCATTTTCTCGAAAACAACCCGTCAAATGAAAAAATTAAAACTATATTTTCAACTTATTTTCCCGTGTAGAATCGTCCCCTCCTCGTTTATACAATTTTAAGTCACCCTGTAGACATACGGAATTAAATAGTTGACGAATATTCAAAGTCGTTTTCTAAGAGAACGGTTGAATTTGGACCTATAATTTCTTTGACACTTTTGTTCGTCGCGATGAGTACTATAGGATGCAATAAAAAACAATCTAGATCTTGGGATTTTGCGGTCCATTTTTGTAACAAATATTCACCTGTCTAGAGGTGCAGAATCACGGTATCACACGTAAACACCCTGTACATGCATCATTCTCTATCTGTACAATGTAATACAGTAGACACCCATGTAACGCGATGAAAAAATTGTTCAAAATTATTGTATACCTATATCTCCTATGGCAGTAAGTGTAGTCATCTTACGCAATGTTTTGTACATGTATACTGTACATTTACTGTAACATACAATACACTGCTGTGCAAAAGAAAGAAGCACCCGGCCATATTTAATAGAAAAGCGGAAAAAAGTCAAATAAGAACACAGTAAGTTTTGAAAAAGGATTCTGCTGTTTAATTGAATAGTTCTGAGAATATATGTGTTATGGCGGATTATCTAATACTTTAAATGCAATAAATCAATCATTGTACAATACAATTTCTACATGAAGACATTGTTTGTCATTATACATATCTTATAATTATACTGGGTGCTTCTTTCTTTTGCACAGTAGTGTATATGTATACAGTCTTTTTAAACAAGTTTCTGGTCGCGTTCTGCGGGAGTCTACTGTATACGCGTACTATTGCAAAACATTCGAAACAATATTTTACTATATTTGAGGGGGTGTGTGAGAGAGAGATAAATTACGTATTAATTAGATAATAGAAATCTTATCGCCGTTGCTTGCACGTAACGTTTCTTAGGCGTGTCTCGAAATCGTTTCTTTCAAACCCCGTAGGCCTTGAAATTTTTAATTTCTGCTTGTTAATACGTCTACGGTACAACAAAATATCTAAGATGTTTGAAATGGCTTCGACGGCCATTCGTTTCCCAAACCATCTTAAACAGGGGAATTAAAACTTTCGTCGTTCCCTCCGATACAATCACTTTGACTCTATGCATTTATTCTTGTACAGCGGACCAACGAAACCGTTGCGAGGAACAAACTCTGTGTAAATAATCGCAACGAATGTTAGTTAAGAATCGCTAGTTGATAACGCTTGCGACGTGTAGGGTTTTCAAGAGACATTCCGTTGGAAATATTACAATATGTATATTTTACTTCGTTGTAAATATATTAAGTAGCTCGACGTACATAATATACAATTACAGAATTAACAACTCAGAAAACGCAATACCCGTTGCATGTCATGGTTAATATTTTCATAAGTCTGCGGAAAGCGATTCAAATTTATTAACCATGCGTGGCAATGTTTCCGATTCGTCGCTCGACGTATCGTCCGCACCCTCTGTTTTCTGATCTTTCTGAGTGTCCGAACTTTCATCCCCTTCTTCGTCTTCGTCTTCGTCTTCGTCTTCAGACGACGAAAGCAGCTTTCTTTCGTTGGTAAAATCTTCTCCCTTGTTTCTAGCTTGAATCCATTTCACCAACTCGACGTCGGAATGATTCTTCCACTTTTCTGTAAATACGAATTTTTATGAATATGCGACAACAATTCGTTCTCTCGTTTCGTAGATTGTAGTTGCGCGCAATATCATTAGGGTTCGCGTTACCTTGATCGTTCTGCCAACCCGGTGGATAAACGTAGACGCAAATTGTCCCGTCCAATGCCATTCTCAGTAAGGAGTTAGCTGCTCTGTAAGTATCGAGTCTGGCAGTCCGTGCTGTTACAAAGTTTCGTTTGAGAGCCCAACCGTCGCTAATGTCGATCGCGGACCACGCGTCGTCATCATCTGGATGGTGAATGTTCAATAATTTCGGTAAGTCTATTCTCTCCGCTAAAAACTTCACCGTCGAGTATGGTTGCCTGACTTGAGCTATCGGGTAAGAGCCCATCAGAATCTGCAGCTGTTTCGGCACCATGGACGGAAATACCAGTCCCGGACAATCGCAGAGGCAAACTGTTTTTGTCAGGAATATGGTTTGAAAGTGTTTCGTGTGTCCAGGAGTACGCGACACGCTTACAACTTTCTTTCCTGTACAACATACGTTCGATTCAAGTTTGTTACTATACATTATACTATACATTATACACGGCTATTTACCCATCAGCGCATTCATCAACGATGATTTCCCAACGTTTGGTGTTCCGATACAACCGATGGTCAACACTCCGTTCTTAAATTGTTCGTGTTCGACGTAACTCGTGTCTTCTTTCGTGACGATAATGGTATCTTTATGGTCGATGTCCTCTAAATCGAATTCCATTTGCATTTCCTCCTGAACTTTTTTCTGCCATGAACTCAGGTCCACTTTATCTTTCACGATTTCTTTACAAGTGTTCAGTAACGTCTGGGCACCTTCCGCAGCCATTTTTAACTTTCCTCTTCTGCGTCTTTTTTTCATTCCTTCCGTATCGTTTGTGTTACCGCGTAAATTGTAAGTAGGGAAGGACGTAAACATTAGAATGTGTAACTTGGGGTACATAACATCAAAGTAATGTTTCCATGCAACCACCAAGGCTGGAGGAGCTAAATCGACTTTGTTTAGCACTAGAACCATATCTTTTTTCAGCTCGTTCGTTATATGATGGTACAAATAAGGAGGAAACATTAAGGGAGGGTATCTGATATCAACGATAATCAATAAAATATCAGACATTTCTAGAACCCTCCACAACTGTCTCCATGTTTCTATGTTCAATTCAAAGTAACCGGTACCGCTTAATTTTTCCATATTCTTTATATATTCCTAAAGCCAACAAGTTATTAGCCGATTTCGAAGCTATACGAGAATAAACGGAAATAAAGATTACGATTGCTTACGGTAAAGTACTTTTGCTCTCTTAATTCTAACTGTTCTTTCGACACATTGAAATCCCATGGCGGTCTTTTGGGCATATCTAGTTCAGGCGGAAAATAGTTATCGGAAATTTCTTGTTCCTTCATGGATAAAGGTTCGATAGTGTGTCTAGCTTCTTCCCTTTGTTTCGATAGCTCTTCTTTAGTCTCTTGAAAAAATCGTAATGCGTATTGATTTTTATAAAAATTATAGCCTATCAATCGTTTGTTGTTTCTTTCCATGAAATCAGATTCAGAATCGTTGACGACATTCGATTTCTCTCCATGGGCCTTGTTGCGATCACCAGCTGTGTTTTAGTATATGAAAAGAAATAATAAGGGATTAAGTGTGTGTGTCGAACAAATATTTCTGATAGGAAACGCATTTTATTCAATTATTGCACAATATTATACGTACCGAACTGGGCAGGATTTTGACGCTGCTTTTTCGCTTGTAATTGTTCTCTTTTTGCTTTGCCGCTGAATGCTACTTTTCTCGGCATTTTCACTCTTTTTCAAATCGACAACAACAGTTTCATTAATTTGACGATAAACTGATCAAAGTGATGTGCGGCAATCAGCGGCGCGACACTGTGCGGCAATCAGCGGCGCGACACTGTGCGGCAAGGCAAGTACGGAGTACGGTACTCGAATCCACAGACAGTACAGATCAGTACAGATATTGCATGCAGTGCACTTTTCTGTCTACGGTTCTGAATTACCGACTCTGTAGAAATTCCCCTAGGCACGCGCCTAGGAAGTATGCCACAACGAGGTTGGCAACACCGACCAGGTGGTAAACATGGATATAGGAATATATTCCTGTATATTCCTGTGTATAACTGATATTGCTGACATATATCAGTGTGTACACAACAGCAGTGTATAGTGTCAGGTTATCGATTACGTGTCTATACACAGTACACACACTATTTACCACTCACCGGCTTAGCCGCGGCACTGCAATTATTGCATCAGAAAAGACACGCTGGAAATTGCGGAAACGTGGAGAGTAAGCTATCTCAAGAAATAGGAATAGGAAATAAGAAGGTTCATCAGCAAAAGTTTTGTCTTAAAAGTAAAAATGTCTCAGAAGGAAAACATAGATTCGTCGTTAGGTATGTTCTCATAACAGAAATGATTTTAACGTGTTACAGATTGAAATATAAAATTTTGTAATTGTAACATTGAAAGAGTTGGAATCATTGCTAACCTCTGTTTCAGAAGCTATTTACACATCTCAAAAGAATGGAAGTGATGAAACAGGCGACGGTTCGAAATGTAACCCTTTTAAAACAGTGTTAAAAGCAATGCGTTATGCAGGGAAAGAACCGTTCCCACCACTTTATCAAGATGCCCAAGGCAGTGCGAAAAAATATGATCTGGTTTCCAAGTCTCAGTTGAAGAAAGCGCAAAAAATATGGGTCAGAGAACAATACAAGAATGAAGAAATGCAAAAGAAGTTGTTGGAGGATGACGAGAAAAGGCTGAAGAACTTGGAGGAGGCGAAAGCAATTGTAATCAAGGAAGACGATACTTTAGAATCTGCTCAAATTATAAAGATTAAAAATGGAGTGGAGTATAGGGGTCGTCGCGTAAAACTCTTCGGATGGGTGCATAGACTTAGACGTCAAGGTATAAAATGCTCCGTTATAAACTGTTGTTTCTTCTTTAACTTTTAATTACTCGCATATAGTACTTCCAATCTCAAAACTTTAAATTTAGTACTTGAAGCATAAACAAGCATTAAAGTAGTTATTTTATTCAATAAAAATTGATTTACATTGGAGTCATATAAAGTCCCATCTAACCAGTTATGTAGAAAATGGAGTGTGAGTAACTGAAGGTTAAATTAGTAATTGCGATATCCTATCGTTACAGGTAAGGCGTTGATGTTCATTACGTTAAGGGATGGAACTGGATATCTGCAGTGCGTAATTAATGACATTTTATGTCAAACGTACGAGGCGTTGACATTGTCTACGGAAGCTTCCATTGAAGTGTGCGGAACTTTGGAGATCGTACCGGAAGGCAAAAATGTACCATGAATAGCATAGCATCTAAAGCAGTTGGGCATACGCTGTTCAAAATTTTTTAGATCTGGATTTTCAGGCTCCAAATGGACACGAATTACACGTGGACTACTGGAAATTAATCGGTTCGTCTCCTGCCGGTGGAGCGGATTCCATTTTAAACGAGGAAGCTCACCCGGACGTGCAACTGGATAACAGACATATCATGATACGCGGTGAAAATGTACGAGAATCTGCATATTTGGTAGTTTTCGAATAATTGTTTGTTCTAACATTATCGTTCATTAACTTGTTTCAGACGTCTCGTATACTGATGATGAGGTCCGTCTTGATGCAGGCATTCAGAGACCATTACAGCGACAGGGGATACTTTGAAGTGACACCGCCAACATTGGTACAGACGCAAGTGGAAGGTGGATCTACATTGTTCAAACTAGATTATTTTGGGTAAGCATGGGAAAATATTGTAGCGCTTTTGCCTACTGAAAAGCCCCATCTTTGCATTATCGAGAAATGAGAAGGTGCATCCCGCACCCTTGCAACCCCGGAAACGAGACTACCCCCTTAATTCGTTCGTTCTTACATGCGATAATTTTTAATGATTAATATATTTATTTCTAGGGAAGAGGCGTTTCTCACTCAAAGTTCTCAACTGTACCTCGAAACCTGTATTCCCGCGTTGGGCGATGTCTATTGTATTGCCCAGTCTTACAGGGCAGAACAATCTAGGACCAGGAGGCATCTGGCAGAGTAAATACATAGAACTATGATTATAATATGAATTAAAACAAATTCCCACAAACGGAATTTGCCCTAAAGCAGCGTGCATACATTGTAGATACACGCACATAGAGGCAGAATGTCCGTTTATCACGTTCGATGAAATGCTTGATCGATTGGAAGATCTGGTATGCGACGTTGTGGATCGTGTTTTAAAATCGCCTCTCGGTCACGTCGTGAAGGAACTAAATCCAGATTTTCAAGTCCCGAAGAGACCTTTCAAAAGGATGAACTACAGCGATGCGATCGAATATCTTCGAGAGAACGGTATAACCAAGGAAGACGGAACATTTTATGAATTTGGAGAGGTACGATCAATTGATGTCGTCCTGTCTTTGTAACAATGACATTTACCGAATATTTGACTTTCTTTTTCTATGTCTCTGTCTACAGGATATACCCGAAATGCCAGAAAGAAAAATGACCGACGCGATAAACGAGCCGATAATGCTCTGCAGATTTCCCACAGAAATAAAGGCATTTTACATGCAACGTTGCGCAGATGACAAACGCCTTACAGAATCGGTAGACGTTCTCTTACCGAACGTGGGCGAAATTGTCGGCGGTTCGATGCGTATTACGGACCATGAAGAGTTAATGGCAGGCTATACCCGCGAAAACATTGATCCAAAACCATATTATTGGTACACGGATCAGGTGAGTCGATGAGCCGACACCGTTCACAGATTTTCATATTTTCAAACAGTTTTTGATATTTTGGAAATCTTGTCAATTTCAGCGGAAGTATGGAACCTGTCCTCACGGTGGATACGGATTAGGACTCGAAAGATTTCTTTGTTGGCTCCTAAACCGGTACCATATACGCGAGGTGTGTCTTTATCCACGCTTCTTAGAGCGCTGCCGACCTTGAATCGTTTACGAACCTGTAATGTAAGTACGTATACTATTCCACGCGCATTTAGCCTATCATTGGCGGGTACATATGTATATTCAGATTCGATAATGAAATATATTAATAAAATGAATACGTCTGTCTTTCTGATTTCATCCCTAATACATTACGTAACGATAACGTATCCCACTCTTTCTCCTTTTCTTTTTAAGTATCTCAGTTTTAATCAACGTAAAACTGATAAGGACAACTGGGTGCGAAGTAACATAAAAACAACTGCTTTCATTTGAGGTTTCATTGCCATCGTCAATGTACATATTCATCGAATACTATATAATTCAGCGTATCTGCGGTAAATGTTTCTTTACATGGTAAAAGCTCTTTTTAAAAATGTACCCGTTACAATAATATCATAATAATACTACCACGCGTAAATACAATAAATTGCTGTTTGTAACGAAACGGTAACTTCACAATACTAAATACAAGTCTCAATATTTATTTAACACGCGCTATTAACAATTTCAGGCTAACTTTGGAGTACTTTCTGAAACTTTACACGCACTCGAAATATAGAAATATTTCCGTATACATATAATACATACTACGTTCAAGGGTGACAAATAATTGTTATAGTAAGGTATATGTAGTATTTGAAGGCATCACAAAACGTTCGGGAAATAAACAGAAACGAACAATATCGGTAGCAAATTATACAAATCCTTTGAAAAGAATATTACACTCTCGATGAATTTGACCGAAGGAAACTTTCATCGAGAGTAAAGAAAAGTGAAATACATGGGTGGTTCACCATTCGTGATTCGACAAAGGAGAAACTGATTTGTCGTAGAATATCGTGCAAGAAGTATTTACGAGGAATATACACATTTATGTATAATATTTAATATTTAAATATTTTCATTGAAATCGTTTCGTTTAGAAGGGATTAATTAGCATGTTTCCATTATTCTAATATAAAGTGTGCACAACACAATCTCGTTCCGGCAACTGGCGAACTTTCATAGAACCATCCGCGCCACAGGAAAACAAACGTCCCGCGGAATCAACGTGCAGTTGCGTCACGCCCTGAAAAACATTCTTGACGTTATTATTTTGCGAAATCTGCCGACCTGTCGATTTACTTACTTGTCCAATGTTTTTGAAAAAGCTAGACCGAGGATGTTCTCCGGAGAAAGAATAAAGCAGAGAGTGGACGGTCAAACCCCATATCTAAAAGAGAAACGAAACAAGAGTGCGTGTAAGTCAAATATAATAAAGTTATTCGACCGCTATACAGTAGAACTTCGATTATTCGAAGCTAATTAGTGGAACATGATTGTTCGGATAATACAACAATTACATAGTTTCAGTTCTGAACTTAATCCTTACTGAAGTGTGCAGTAAATCGTGTAGCGTCGTATGGGTTCTTGAGGAAAGTATTCAGACGATAAAGAATTCGAACATCAGAAACCCAGATAATCGAGGTTCTATTGTACTTAGAGGTAGACTGCGGATCTTTAAGCATTTATGAAGAAATTGGTTGGGTGAAATATAAAACAGTAAAAGAACAGAAAAATTTAAGAATATTGTAATGTTTTTAACACGTTCCGTGGCGAGCCGTTCTTGCTCGACAATTAAACAAACTTGGGTGCTTTGCTCTATACTGCATTTTTTATAATGCCACCTCAATTTTAGTGGAAATATATTCTACAGTCTTGAACTTGTTATAAAATATATGCTTTTAGCGCATTAAATAAATGTCAGCGTGTACCACCAGTGGTACACACAGCCTGAATGGATAGTTTAACGTGTACCATCGTAATGTAACAAAGCCATTTAGGAATGAAATAAATTTTCATTTTATCACTGCTTCCCAGAATTAATGCAGAACATTTTTATTTTGTATAAAGATCCGCAGTCTACTTATAAGATACTTGTACCTTGATGTCACCATCTCCTGCTCCGCTCACGAAAAATTCTTCGTGCGGATCAAGAGCTAAGCACTTGATGGCCGACTCGTGGGCTTGGAAACGGTGACGTTGTTGCCGCTGTCGAACATCAAATATAGTAATGTCACCCTTTTTCCCACCACTGATCAGTAGCTGATGCTGGGGAGCGAGTATCAACGAACTGGCTCCTTGGTCGTGACACGTAAACCCTGCGAAAGGGAAACAAGTTCGATTGTATGCGTGAAAAATGGCTGAAACGTACAATAGAAAACGGTAACACGATCAAACAACGTGCCTTGAATCAAAGATTTGTTTTGCGGAAGTAGAGTGTCCCAAAGTGCAACGTTACGTCCTTCGGAACCATGGCCGGCAGTCGCTATTAAACTGCACGCGCCGAGGAAGACAAAATCGGCTGTTACTTTGCTATGGCACTGATAGTTCTGAAAATGTAAATTCGATATGTGATTCACAGTCGTCGACAGCTGTTGCGTTACTCAACTGTCATATTGTATTGCATTGCATTGCGTTGCATCAGAAATGTACATATTACAGATACGTATAGCAGATCATCCAATAAGTTGTGTCGTAACACTAAACCTACAGAGCTTTAAAAGTAGCCGGTACATGCTGCCTTACAAAAATAACAAGATCAAATTTATTTAAATTTTGTACAGGTCGTATTATAACATCTGCTACGACTACTTATGACTAGACTTACGGGGTCTATATGCATTTATAGCAAAATTGAGAAGATGAAATCCAAAATTTTTTGAAAAAATTTAAAAAATTGAAGATGCCAATATATAATTTCTCCTCTATTAAAATCATTACGGGAAGAAATAACATTCAATTTAGTTTCTATTTCTTGCAATCGATGCAGACAAGTTTTATTTTGCATAAAGAACCTACTTATGACTAGACTGCAGATGTTTATGCAATTTTTAATTTTTGTAGACGAATTTTAAGAAAGTGAAATAAAATACAATCTTATTTTCCGTGGTAGTAGCCTGTTTAGGTCTGAAATCAATCAAAATCGTACTATAAATTCTGTCATATTTTATATCCTGGCATTTATTGAAAACTTCCAAAAGTCATAACTGCATAAAGATCCGCAGTCTACTTATGACTTATGCCATAAGTCTTATGGGATGACCTAATCCGTATACTGTATTGTCTACGTATACGATGCGCGAGCGTGGAAAACTCTTACGAAAAAGGGACGAGAAGTTCCTTCTCTGCAGGCTACTTGAAAGAGGCTGAGATGTCCGTCGGAATCGGCGACACCAAACTTATTCCCGTGCTGGGAGAATCGCACGCGCGTCACTTTCGCAAAGGTTCCCGCTTGTCTTGGAGTGGCCACAGCAGTCTGATGTCCCCATTCCCAAAGCGAGACCGATCCATCTTGCGAACCAGTCAGGTCTGTTTGCGGATCGACGACAAAGCCGCCGTTAAAAATTGATCAGTTTCATTTCGGCGCATATATTTCACGATTCCTCGACGAGAAAACGAGGCGATTGTTTTGCAAGACTGATTGCGAGAGAGACTAGCTTAACAAACAGTATGCTTACACAACGGCAACAGTGGATGCGACGAGATTCTCCTAATGCCGTCGATTCTATGCTTCAAGATCTGTTCGAACAAAACAAAGCCAGCATTAAGTCGTGGTTGCACGGTCCTCGGTCATTTCCATGTTTCGCAATTGATAATTTCAAGTATATTTAGAGAAAATTCTCGTGAGAAATCAAGGGGGATCGAGGGGAGATCAGGGGGAAGATCATGGGGAAAAAATCAACATCGAATCGAGGAAAAAATCGAACGTAAACATTAGGCTACACGCGTATATTAAAATGCAATCATTGAGGAAAACATGAGAGAAAAGAAAAGGGTAAATGTAGGAGAAATGTATGCTTGTCGCATACGCACAATTAAGGTACACGATACGGTATTGACTCATACCTAGTGTGAAACAATCGCGCAATTAGTTGGGCTGTATGTTTCGGTTTCCGTCATGCTAGGTGGGGAAATTTGTTCTCTGCTTTCTCGAAGTTTCATCGAGAGACTAGGATTCATCAAGCTAGGACTAAATAGTCGCTCCGTGGACGTGTACGCGAACAAACGCGGTCTTCTCGATCGATCGGTTGAAATTGCACGTCGTGTTATCGTAAGTTAACACATGTACAGTAAAGTCGCGATCTAGCTTCGTGAGGATCTCCACGATCGCGAAGAAGCTCGAAACTGCCGCGCGGTCCGTGTTTACACGCTGTCCTTTTCTACGTTCGGCATCCTTTGCACTTTCGGCGCGGTCGACGCAGTCATACAAAAATAGTTTCTTTACACGATCTCTGTCCCTGATCGGAACAGGCTATGGGAGCTAGATCGCGACTTTGCTGTATGTATATTTTCCGAAAGTTTACTTTGGTCTATTCGTATTCACGTTCACAGAGACGTTGTCCAGTCCATTTCAACGATCGAGGCAAAAGCTGATCGCATCGCGATCCCTCAAGGTCTACTAGAATAGATCTTTTGCTTCGAAGCTAGATGCTTTTGATCATTTGCTTCCGTTTGCGTCTGTCTCTAGTGGTTGGTTGGTTGGTTGGTTCATTATTTACTCTGCAACTGCATAGAGATGGCGTTTGAGAGCCGGAGCTCTATCTGCCCAATTCAAACTTGTCATTTTAGTGTCTCTAGTGCAGGCCGGAACATTGTCAATTTGCCAATGCTGCATCGTTACATGTTCTAGCCTGTACTACAGACGTCAAATACAGTCGAATCGATTCGTAATTTAACAAAAATCTAGTAGACCTCTCGGTGTTCCGAGATTCGGAACTGTTTGATAGCACTGTACAACACCAAGTTTGTTCAGCAATTACTAAAAAGAGTTGAATTTTGTTGGAGTGTGTAGTTTGCTTGTAACGCGGCTGGATGGAAAGCATAATAGCGCCTAAGTACTAAACACGACATTCAGAACGAACAAGATGCTCGGAATTTCTATATACATACGAAGGGAACTTTGTTTACGCATGCAACGTTACGAGAGGAAAATTTTTCAATTTCTTAGTGTCATCGATCGCTAAAGTTCTTTCAGTTTTTCAAACAATTTACAGAGCGTTCGCGATCGCATTCAACGAATTGTCACGTCCAATAGAAGAATACGAAATTGATCCAACACGGAAACGCGCGAAATTTCCATCTCTTTAATCTGTATGGTTTTCATGTGTCTCTCTCTCTCTATATGTATGCATGTATGTATGTATGCGTGTACGAATGTATGTACGTACGTATGTGCAAGAAAATGAAAAAAAAACACCAAATTAAGAACGAATCAAAAATTTAGATTTCATTTTCCATTTTTCTTTTGAATTGTTTCAATCGGTGGAACGTAATAGTGTGAGTTTACGGTTCGAATACTGTCGATAATGAATGACGATGAATGAAAATAATACTAGCGGCTACAACAAAATTTGGAATAACGATCCAACTGCAGAGAACGATCACGTTCCTTCACACGATACGATGCGATATAAATACTGTGATACGATCATAACTTGTCGCCATTGCTTCTTGTAAGACAGAACGGTCGCTCGTTCGTAACATTCGCGAGCGGTTAGTCGCGTTGAATTGTGTCAAGGATTCTAGGTTTTAGAGTACAGGCTTGTGAAGTGTTCGATTGGCAATTAGAATGGCACGAACGGCAAACAAGTGTGTTTCTAGAACTTAAACGTTTGTCAAAATAAATCGATCACGAGGTATCGGTATGTTTTATAGGGGTGGACGGGTACCGGAAGTCGAAATCTCTTCTTCGAAACTCTTTCTTCATTATTGGATCGAATAGTAATTACAATATTGCTGTTATTGACGATGACAAAAAATCAGGTGTGATAAAAGTATTCAACCCGCGTTTAGAAATTTAAAAGAAAATAGTTTTCGTACAATGCGACGCACTGGTCGGGTCGGGAACCCGAACACTTTTATTGTTCAGAGACCCGAACGTCATAGATCTTCGGGTTCCTGATTCGACCCGACTTCGACCTCAGATACCTGAAATTTCCGGATACCCGACCCGAGTCATAAAAAACCGAAATTTTCAGGTACCCGCCCACCCCTAATTGTTCAATGAAGATGTGTGAAACCACGGCCGTAGTACAGGTAGGAACACGGTCAATTTGGCAACGGCGTCTCATTGTCAGTCCGATTGGAAGTGACTTGAACTCGGATCAGCTGATCGGACTGATCCTGTCTGCACGCGATGTTGCCAACATCACGCACTCCGGCCTGTACTAGAGACAGCGGTGATGAAGGGAGTAGGAAGGAATTTGGCCTTGACGAATTGATGAGTTGTGTGGTACACCATACACCGCTAGAATCATGTACGTACACGAGAATTGCAAGGGTCCAGTATTAACAAAATTCGAGAAGAAATGCTGGCGCGACACTGCTGCATTTTCATTTGTTCCAGCATTTCTTCTCGCGGCTCCGCTAAATTCTGTCGAATAATGCGAATATCCCTTTCTGGGATAGTAAGCGCGCTAGATTTATCTTTTATCTAGCGATTGCGACTACGGAGAGGTCCCCAATATGCATAAGCGAGACGCAATTTTGTTAATACTGGACCCTTGCAATTCTCGTGTACGTACATGATTCTAGCGGTGTATGGTGTACCGCACAACTCATCAATTCGTCAAGGCCAAATTCCTTCCTACTCCCTTAAACGCATTACAGTCTTGTGTGTATAAGTTTTCCTCGTGTTCTGTCAATATTTAAACAGCTATTGTACGAACTATCGTGAAAAGCAATATAAAGATTAGCCAGTTTGATCGCAACAGGATTCGAACACGGTTCTACGATGTGAGAAGCAACACTGGGCCAACAAGTACCCTTATGATATTAAGAACTAGAGCAAATCGTGAATCGTTGGCAAATAAAATAAATAGAACAAGGGACGCATGAACGAACGAACGAACGAATAGGTAATGCAGAAACGATAAAATGAATGAGAGAACGTTGGTGGTAATGGCGGTGACCGTGGCAACAACGACGATTATGATGATGACGACGATAATGATTATGATAATGATAACCATGATTAGGGTGACGGTGATGACGGCGACGAGTGATTAAAAAACGAAACCGGAAAAAATGAAAGAAAGTACCGAATGCGAAACTGGCACTAAAATACTATTATAGAATATATCATTATGCAGGCTAGAGTTCTGTTAGAAGTTAGTCTCACCGGCTGCAACAAGTGTTTGCTTCTATCGGCAACAAACTGACAGAAACGCAGGTCGTGGGAGCCAGGAAAAGCGGGCATCCCCTTCATCTGAGCGAGCGAACGAGCCACCAGGTCAGTGACGTCGGTCAGACGCGAACCAAGTTACACGTTAGGCAAGCATTGAACAAGGAACATGTTGTCTGTCACCAGTTGTGCTAATCTGACGTGACCCAGTGCGACGGCTACTCAATGACTACTTATCGGCATTATCGAAACCAATTACAGCTGTCGAGGCTTCCTTCCCGCGATCTTGACTTCTCTCACACTCTCTCTCACTCTCTCTCACTCTCTTATTTGCTCAACCTCTCGCTCTCTTTTGTCGATTTTCGACATTTCGATCAATTAGAATGTATGGTAATCAATGAATACGCAACACACGCGTCATACCTTTTAGGGTACGTTTATGTTGAAGCTGCGATAAGCGATTAGAGCGACGATGAGAGTGCAGTGCAAAGATACATTCTATTCTTTTATAATGAAAGTGTTCAAGTCGAAGCAGCGACCAGAGCTACGCTTACCAGATGATCAACGATACAAGCGTTTCAGAACCGATTAGCGATTTTTGTTCGTTGTTATCGTCGTTCTAACCGTTGACACGTCACCATATCGACGATGGGTGTATACAAATTAACAAGCAAACTGTTTATCAACCGAAGAGATGAAACGAACAATGAAGCTCTCCACATTGATATCGTTTGGCATTAATATACAGAATGCAAGGAACGTTTAAATTTACTGCGAAACTCTTGTACGATAATAATTCTTCTTCTTCTCTTCGCGACTAGAAGAAAGACATTTTTTGAAGTTTCTATCGCAGCTCCAGCATAAGCGTGCCCGCGCGCATTCCATGATCCTTCTCAAGAAACAAGCCTCGAGGTAGCCGTGTTTCAGCCACGCGTATTAAAATGTGGTCTATGTAATGCGAACTTTTTTTTCTCAGATGCCATGCAACGACGCACAGTGGTGCAAACGCGGAGAAACCCACTGTAAGACGATTCTTTCGAAGCGAACGAAGTCGGATGCTTCGTTGTGGTTCAACGATTCACGAGCATAGCATGCCAACGTTCAATATTTTCTATCGATCTTTTCGCACAGATAAATGCACGATAGGTAGCTTGTTCTTTGCTTCTGAAAATCCATCGATTCCAACTACAGAGATTAAACGACGTGATCGAATGCTAGGTCTATGATAGAAATATTTGAAATATTTTTAGTAAATTTTGTCGTTTTCGAGGGAAAGCAAACCACTGTGAGTCGATCGGTTTCTTTGAACATCCTTCTCGAAGAGAGACAGAAACGAAAGACATCGCAAAAACACGCTGTTCGGTACTTTTCGCAGGTTTTCAAAGGTTCTGTCGCTTTCGAAAACATACGAATTTTCGTACAAACTTCCATAAAAGCGGTGCCTGGTCGTTCGGAAATTTTCGCGTCGAAACGAATCGAATTAGTTGCGCGTGCGTTTCGTCGAAATCGGGATAATTGAATTTCGCAGATCGTGAATGATAAAGCGATCGAAATGAAATTCTGAATACCGGCGACCGGAACGATGAGTCGTCGCTTAGCTGTCCGTACACGAATTATTATTTTAATCCAAACATTCCTGGGGTACGTAACGTCGCGCGAGAGAGAAGGAGAATTCGAAAATACATGACTATGTACATACGGAGTAGAGAACATCGAACAGGTGAAGAGTATCAGAATCATCTGGGTTAGGCCGGAGCAAGGACACGACACGACACGACACGCACGATACGACACGTCACGACACGACACGACACGACACGACACGGTACGGTCCGATCCGATGCGATACGTGAGATTTCAATCGACAAACATACGATCGAAGAGTGCTCGATATGTATTTGAATTGCAATCGCGAGTTGCATGGTCGACAGGTGAGAAATCTCGAGGATAACTTACCACGCTGGCTCCTCTTCCGCTCTGACTAGCGATGCCGGACTGGGGTTGGGGACTGTTGGTCTGTGGACTCTGAGCGAGCATAGGTCGATCCGCTGCAGTCTACCCGGAAAAATAAACAAGATTTATTCTTTGAACTCGCATAGCTCGGAGGTAGAGATCGAGGTACAGTAAAGACGCCATCTAAGCCGATTCTGGGTCTATGCTGTGACATGGATAGCGAGGAAATACTATTTTTTTGTGGCCGCTTCGATCTTGCCGAACGTAAAAAAGGACAGCGCATGTAAACACGGACCGCGCTACCGAAAACTTGCTGCACACCGTCAATTAACACGTTCCGTGCCACGTGTACCATTGACAACAAGTTTAACCCTTAGCACTCGAGTGGCGCCTCTGAGGCGCTATTAAAAATTGCTGTACTATTATTTAAAATATTGTTCGCACTATTAGATATGGCGGTATTTAATCGATTACTAAAGATTTAAGTATTGTATGAGGTATTATATCGATTCCACATTTACCAAATTTAAAAAATCATAGAGAATGGAAATATTCTAGGTCAGAAGAGACGTCTGATTTTCGAGTTAAAATAGCTCCGAGTGCAAAGGGTTAAAACTGTCGAATATATTTCCACCAAAAGAAGGTGGCATCATAAAAAATGCAGTGTAGAACAAAGCACGTAGATCGTGCAAAAACGACTCGGTACGGAACGTGTTAAACCACTAAATATAGTTGAAATTATATTGGTGTCATTTTAATTAGAAAAACGCCACAAATTAGTTAGTGAAAGTCGTAAAAAAGTAATGATAAATAAAGAAGTTTTGTAATTGGATTAGTGTGGTTCGAACCGATACACTCGACCCTTTTTTTTTCTTTGTTGACATGCGGATAAGTAAGAGTGACCAAACAAAAACCGCACGTCTGAGGCCGAGAAGCCTCTTCCTCCCTATCCTTGCCCGGGATGTTGCAAGGCCCCGTGTCAGCAAATCACTTGTCAAAATATCCACCTCCCGGGTTAGCCACTCGTGTTCTTGTCTTACATCGATATATCCGACCCAGTATCGAAGTACGTGAATATTTACACTGCTCGGTGACCGAGGCAGCTCGAGCTTCTCAGCCCCTCGCGGGGTAAGCCTCTTAGCGGAAGGGGTAGGCGAAGTGACTTAGAACGACCACCTCCGTCACGCTTAGATGGCGACATTACTGTAGTATGTTAACTGTCAAAAGTGTGTTGCAAAACCAATTTGCGGTTTTCTATGTTTACCTGAATAACCAAGAAACTGGTTGGTTGCACCGCTTCCGGCTCCGGCTGTTTATTCAGATTGATCAGATCGAATTCGCATTCGTCTTCCAACCAAGACGGCAGCTCGAGCAACAACGATATATTCATCTCTTGAACTTCGCGCGGCGTAGCCAATGCCATTAGACCTGGATTCACCTGAAACGGAATACCGTGGATGCAATTCGATCGTCGAACACCGAGGAAACACAGTTTCTACGTGGAGAATAAGTCACCTGGTTCAGACAAAAAGCGCTGATGCTGTCCTGTTCCTTGTGGATGATACGGACAGGCTCGGGTAAGCTCGTAGTTCCGCTGTCGCTACCCTTGTCTTCCGTCGTAGTTCCACGATTCAGATGATCGATCGCGCTGTGATTGCTCTCCAGTATCGACGACAGCGATCTTCGTTTCCCGAACACGGCTCGTATGAATATATCCTGTACCAGTTCTTGCCTGATCAAGAAACACCAGAGTCGATTGGCCGGAGCTGCCGATGCCAACCGCGTGCTGAACAGAAAAGAAAGAACAAGTTGGTTGGTCGATTGATTTGGTTTGTAGACTTGGAATCAATCGAATCCTCATCTTACTTGAACGGTGTATTGCCTCTCTCTAGTAACGATCGATACTTGTGTATCGCCGGTTTTCCTGGTGTAGGCGTTGGGTCGGGTGCACACCCAGGAATGTAATTGATCGGTGCTGGTCCCTTGTTGTCTAATTCATCGCGCAACGTTTCCTGCCACTGGGATACTACCGCCAACGTTCCGTGCGTCAACGGACTGCTAACGGGTAATTCTGAAGGAAATGTCGTCGTTTTTACTCGACATCGAACGGAGAGCTTTCGTAATATCCTAACTGCACGTACCTTGCATCTCTATGCCAGCGACGTTCAAGAAGTCCTGAAGTTGCCTTTGCAGTATCTTCACTATAGCTAATCGCATAACGCACCAACTATGCGAGTTCGGATTCGAGTGCTCCGTATTGTCCTTTGGTTTGATCTTTGGCTTCGAATTGGTGTCGAACACGTCTTCTTCGTCTTCGGACGAATCCAAGTCCGACACGGCCGAGTCGGACGAATCGTAATCGATTTCGTCCGCGTATTCGCTATCTATGCGCGGCTAACTCCGTGGAACCACAACGAAGCAGAAACAACGAAGAATCAAGTCAGTCAAAAGTACAGTCATTCGAATGAAGTACAATAATAACTTACCTTCATTAAAAAGTATGAAATCATGCTCATTTGAGGCGGTACAAACTGTTCCCTGTAAGTGGGCTTGTCCTCTTTCATGTTTGGCTGTTGTCCGGTGAACTGACCCAATAGTTTCATATTCAGCTTTACTCGCTGCTTCGTCAACGACGTCATGGTATTCCATACAGTTCCCGCGGTGGTTTGCGCTTCGTTGGAGGTACTATCGCCGGGTTTTTCCACCGCTCCTGATCCCGATGCCGTTCCACCAGCCTGACCAGTTTCAGACAAGTACGAAATATTAAATTTCCGTACAAAAGCTTGGTATACATTGTGCATAGAGTAAAGGTACCAGTTACCGTGCCCCACCCGGTTATCGGACACAAAACAAACTTTATCGAAATTAATAAAAATAACATGAAGTACCTAGCATTACTTTATTTTTAAAAAGAAAATTGATGTTTCCCCTTCGTATATAAATCAAAGGTATCACAATAATTTTTGTTTAAAATATTTTCCATTTCCGATCATAGAAAATGCTAAGAAACTGTGATACACCAGAGGATAATAAAATAATTATTTTATTGTGCTACGGCATAAAAAAGTTAACTAATTAATTTGTTATCACAAATTTCTTGTGTCGGGTAAATAGAACCAAAACTTCGGATCAGAACTTCGTTAATATTTCTTTTGCTTTTTAACAAATTCGTCCAGAAAAAATTGACGATACAGAAGAGAGGTTGGTAATCAATCGTTTATCACAAATAATGCAAAATGAATAACAGAATAACTAAATAGCCACTAAATAACTGGCACCTTTACCCTACATAATATTTTTACCTGACTCGTAGTGCTCGCGACTCGCAGCAATTTCTTGACACCGCCTCCGAAGAGACAAGACCAAGTACTGTTGTCGAAACACTGTCCCACGAGTCTGAAGAGAATGTGGCTGTCGCAACTCCATAGAGCGTAAACGAACAAGCTCATGTAGGTTGCCACGAAAGCTTCGCAGAGAAGAATGTTCAACTTCGGCGTGTCCTCGTCTTTCTCGCGGGCTAGTAGGGACCGCAAGTTTGTCACGCCAGGCCACTTGGAGGGTGTCGTGTTGATGCACACGCCATCGTCCGTCGAGTATCGTCGATGCTGTCGATTCGAGGCAACCAAGTGTCCACCGGAAAACGCTTCCACTTCGGCGACAGCTGGAAAACTATACGACGACGGTCAATACCGAATTAACGATAGTGTGTCTCGCGGAACTTACCTGTCCGGTTGTTGATGTTTCATGACGAACGTATCGGAATCGCAGAGCGACTGATAGATACAAGCGCTCAGAGCAACCGCTAAATCCCTCATTATAAATACTTCGCTGTAGTGCGTATTTCTCGTCGGCATCGGCGGTTTCCGTAATTCCACCAACGTTTGCAACATGTCGTGCGCGAGCGACTGAAAAGAAGAAAATAGTATCAATCGTGTTGTCTGTAAAACACTTTTAAACATTTTTAAACGCTTTTACATACCTGCAAGTGTCTGACCGGATCTGCTACGACGGTTTTGTTGCAAGCCACGCTGGCGCTCAGCAGAGGCAGCGTGGTGGGGAAAGGTAGAGGACTGAGCAGTTGTTGTTGCGTCTTTTCTTGTTGCAGCTCTTGCAGTAAAAGGACGAGTTCCATTCTTACCGAGGCCAAACCTCCGCCAGATGCTCCATGCAACGAACAATAGGAAAGCAACGTCCGCAGAAGAGTCTCGTTGGCTGAAACCGACGTTCAATCAAAATTTTATGTAAAGGACTCCATTGCGTTCGTATACGCATGTATCAAGCATAAGATATACACCTTTCAACCATTTCTTTCTTCGCACGGCTCTCTGCACTTTAGCCTCGAAGTCTAATTTGTCGGCAACCAATATCTCGTGCAACGTCGGCTGTTCACCAGGCCTGTTGTGCGATTGTATGTCGTCTACCATACTTCCTCCCTCGTCTACGAGCAACAGATACGATCGCTACGATCAACTTCGAACAGTACAACGTTTACGACGTATCGTAAGCAGTGTCGTATTTGAGGCTAGAAATCGTACTAGAATAGTACTTACATTCCGAGACATTGTACGCGTCTCCGTCCGAGTTGATACTGTAACTGCAAAGCTGTCTGAGGGCGTCAACTTCGCGTTCGAGCCACACATACAGTTGATATCGAAGTTGGCCTCCGTCCACTTCGAAACCAGTTGCCAACGTTGACAATTCTTCCATCAGAATTTTCAGACAGGCGACAAATTTCAATTGCTGCGCCATAATATCCAACTGACCCGACGTTTTTCCATTTTTCTCTACGAACAACGACGCAAAGTTGATCATTTGCGCTTTCGCGATACAACGGTAAAAGCTCGCTCACTCTCACCCTCTTTATCCGGCAGTTTGCTGTCATCGGTCTCCTTTCCGTCTAGTTTCATGCTGATGGGGGGACTATCGGGATCGTTGGTTTCGTTGGCGTCGTCGTCCCAGTTCAACACCAATTCGTCTTCGGTTTTGCGGCTCGCGGGCTCGGACCAGTCGAACATACCTAAGGTTGGATTGCTTCAGCGTTCGATCGATCATCCGTCGGAACAAATAAGTACTTACCTGTGCTCTCGTTGGTCTTCTGCGGTTGGTGGTCCCAGCTAATGATACCCGTATCTATTTGAGAATCCTGCTTCCGGGACTTGCTCGGACTGTTCAGTAGACCTTCGAGACAAAGTAAACGAGAGAAGAAGAACAACGCTACAAGCGGAAGAGTCGTGTAACGACGCAACATTCAACTTACTAGGTGAATCCTCGCAATTGGTGTCCATTACTTTGCTGGGCAACTTGGACAGGACTTCGAGAGCAAGCGCGGGACAACCTGCTTTAAAGTGTGCGTGGGCCGTAGTGAAGTACAGTTGCCTTTCCAACGGGGTGATGCTGTCTTCCAAGGTTAGTTGCTTGTCAGGCTGGGTTTTGGTGTCCGCGCCGTAACTAAATCCGGATATCACCACCGAATGTCCTTTCTTCTTGTCTTGCGCGGTGGACGCGATGTATTGTCTGATCAGCAACGGGTGCGTTCGAAGGTAGACGTAAAAGTTGAAAACATTTGGATTCGCTGAAACGATCGGCGAAAGTTCAGCTGGAGTACCAAGATATAAAAACTGTGATGTCGTGTAATATTTTCCTCGTACCTGTCGCGCCTTCGGGTTTATCGGATTCGTCGTTGTACTGCGGATGCAACGTTCCGACATTCGTCAAGAGCAACGTGTTCAACGATCCTGTGTAATCCTTGAGGATCCACAGCGCCATGCTACGCAGGAACGGGTCCGGATGAGCCTTGTTCATGTCTTGATTTTGTCCTTCCTTGTCGCAACCTAAAATCTCTTCGTAGAGCAATCGTCTCATATTCGGAGAAGTAGTGTCGTCCTCGTAGAGCCGAGCGATGACCATGGCCAGCTGAATATCGTTCAATTTGTGCAAACAAACGTCGATAGCGTCCTTGAGCGCGCTCGCTAAAAGAAAAAAGGCTGCGGCATGTTCGAATCTCTGTTTACCGAGCAAAGCGAAAGCGTTCTTCAAGGCTGCCTTCCTCCAACGATCCTCCGTGAAATTGTTCGAGAAGAAGGCGGTCATCCTATCGTCCCTCTTATTTCGGAAAAGTCCCCAGACCAGACTCTTCTTTTTCATGGCGAGATAATAGAGCGCTGCGTCGAGGGGTTCTTGTTTCTCTTGGAAAGCCGCCTTCGCGATCTTGTCGACGCACCGTTTCAATACGGTGTTGCTCCCGATCCACCAACCTACGCCGAGCTCCTTCAACACGCTCCACTTTGGCTGGCCTTTCGCGTAAGAAGGTATCAAGCCGAGCAGTTCCTCCTCGGATTCGGAGTGGAACGCCCAAACGAGGTTGTTCGAGGATACCCCTTGCTTTTGGAATTGCGCTCTTTGAGCGAGCGGAAGGCAACGGATCAAGTAGTTGTAATGCTTCATGGCCAATAAGAATCTAAGGCCGCAATCGTCCAACGAGTCCATCGAGACAGTCGTTCCGTCGGGAACGCCGGTCAAGTTTTCCTTCGCGATCGCATTCTTTGCGGCGTCTATCGCGAACCGTTCCGCAAAATCGACGTTGCAAGTCGACACGGTGTCGGCCAGAGCGAGCAGGTGCATCTGATCGAGACTCGAGAGGCCGGGCAAATGGGTGTGCGTCAACAACCGCGAGAGCAATCTACCTTGTCTCGGCCCGAAGTGAGATATTCCTTGCCGTTCCGGGACGGAGGAACGTCTGTCCTTCTGTCGCGTGCAGTCGAAATCTTCCTCCAGCATGTCGTCCAACGACTCGTCTTCGTCCAGGTTGTTGTCGAACAGTTCGTTGTAGTTGTCTTGCTTATCCTCATTCTTGTGCGAATGCATCAGGTTGGTCTCTTTGTCTGCGATCAACAACGTCCAGAGGGGCAGCGGCGATATCGAAGTTATCTCCGCGTAATCCAACATCAGCTCTTCCGGAATCTGCGTGGTCGAACCTCTCGATTCCAGAGGAGACGTGGTGCCCACGTAACTGACCGACATTGTCCTTGATCGGGACCATGCTCCGCCTCCTCCACCTCCGCCACCGACGCCACCGCCGCCACCGACACCACCGCCACCACCGGCTCCACCTCGCTGCCTCAGACTATCTTCGTCCGTTCTCAACGGACAGGAACTTCCTATGCATCTAACCAGATGCGCCAATATGGCTTTCACCCATCGGATCTTTCCGGAGTTCAGCAATTCCATCAACTGTTTCGGATGATACTGCGGCAGCACCGGGCAAGCGATTCGCGATGCCTCGAACAGACCGTAGTCCGGCATATAATCGAAGTTCAAATTCTCGCTTTGTATTCCCCGTTTCTTCTTCGCGTCCAACATCGTCAAGTTGATGCTGCTGACCCGAGACAGATGCGGCATCGACGACACGTTCGCCAGTCGCCTCTGCGACGTCTCGTGCGCCAACGTCCGCAGATCTTCGTCCCGTAGATTTCGGCTCGCTTGAAACTCGTCCGATTCTTGGTGCTGCAGATTCGAGTGGAAACACTCGTTCTTCGGATTCGGTTTCCATTGCGAGTAAACGTGCATCTCGGAATCCATGCCGACAACCAAAATTCCATCCCTCACCCAAGATATTTGCATAGGCAACGGCGGAAGCCCGTCAGCCGTGGTCAGTTCGATTTTTCGTAGTTTCATCCACCGGATCTCGTCGACGAATTGCGGTTGCGCCAACGACGACGCCTTCCTCAATATCGGTCGGTTGGTGCTCTGCGACTCTTTCATCGCTTTCATGTTGGCTTGCGCGAGATCCGAGCAGACCGGTGTAAACAACATAATCTTCGATCCCACGGCAACCGTCAAGATGTGCGAACCATCCTCCTTCGATACCCAGTCCAACTGTACCAGATGCTTCTGCGTGAGCGGGCAGGTGTTGCCGTTCTCTATGATCGACTTTCGCAGAGACTGAAGCGTACTGAACGATGGAACAGCCAGCAGACCTTTCGGAACCGTGACAACACGACTGTTATTAACTTGCTGATCTACTGGTTTTCTTTTTTCGTTCTATTGTAATCGCACGCTTGAACGTATAGATTTGCATGGATTGTATAGAACGTACAGAGAGGAGCACAACCGAACCAGCGATCACGGATTTCTCGCACGAATTGTGATTTATTATTATTAGACTGCGGATCTTTATGCATTTATATGGCTTATAAAAATATTTAAAAAATGCTGGAGTATTAAATTCGACAGAATTTAGTACGATTTTTATCTATTTTGATTCTACGAATGCTATTACCAATGAAAATAGGATTTTATTTGGTCCCGCTTTCTTAAATGTATTATAAACATCCGCAGACTAATTATTATCTAAAGAAACCGAAATAGAATTCGGCCGTTTATCCCGTTGAGTTGCGCTCTTTGCTGTATTTTAAGGACAGTCGCTCTTTCCACTTACCTGCAGTCGATTTCGTGGTTTCGCCATTGTCGCCGTTCCTCGGCGATCGTACGTCTTCGTGGCTGAGCGTTTGCAACACTTGGGTGAGCCTCTGTTTCTTTTGTAAAAATCTACTGTCGTAAAGGTAACTGAGATCCAAATGCTGGTCCACGGCGATTCTCGGCAAATGTATGTTCTTCAAGTGTATCGTGTCCTCTAGGATCCACTCGCTGCCACCGGTGCTCTCGCACTCGTAAATGGCCACGCATAGGTTCACGTAACGCGAGTCGGGATCGCTTTTTGTCGGTCGCGTAAACGACTTGCCGTACTTGTATGCGCACGCGATACGTCCGCTGTACGCGGCGCTTATGTTCAACGGTTGTCCTGAAACGAAGTTCAACTAAAGTTGTCTAAGCCGTCGCCATTCTACCTCGACCCAGCACAACCTATTCCCACCATTTCAGTAGTCAAAAGCGCTAGATAAAAGATCAATCTAGGCCGCAGTCGTCCTCAAATGTCCCATTTTTTACGTTTACGAGGTGTAATTTGTATTATTCGGTAGCGTAATTTGCATTATAAAGCTGCGACAGCTACATGCTGCCGAATAATGCAAATTACGCCTCGTAAACGTAATAGAACTTTTGAGGACGACTGTGGCCTAGATTGATCTTTTATCTAGCGCTTTTGACTACTGAAAAACCGGCGCATCCCGCACCCTTGCAATCTTCGAAACGATTCTACCCGCTTAACCCACGGTAACGTACCGGTAATGTCGATCGTCGATTCCTGATCCTTTCGCAGCATTTCCCACTCGCACCATTCGTAACAGAGCTTCTCGTCCCCTGGATTCTTTGTCACTTTACATTTCCAGAAACGTATCGTGCTGTCGCTGCACGCTGTCACTATAATATACGGTGCGAAGCAGGCAGGGTATATGGAAGAGCTGCTCAAATGGCCAGCTGCTGGTGCCGCGTGTACCACCTGCGAGGACAATCGGGAAACATGGTATGTAGCGTCTGGCCCACGTTACGAATCTTGTTTACAACCATTGTTACCAACCTCGACACCGTCCGGCAACGGTAATTCCTGAGTACAAGCTTTCGTGGTTGTGATGCGAACGTGACTATTTTGTGGTCGTCTGTGGTAAAGTGTATCGAATTCACCTTGACTGTCGCGGCGCGTTTGACTCGGTCTGCGAGATCGTTTACTCTCCGCGTAATTGTATCGTCCGGGCGTACCTCCCTCTTCTTCTTCGTCTTGCACCAAATGAGAATCCGGAACGTACATCATAGATCCTGACAGCCCTGTGGAATCAAGGGATACCTCCGTAAACATTAATGGACGGAAGAGAACTCTGATTCTACATTCTACATGCTTGCGTGCACATTGTCGAATCTAGTACCGGTGGTCTCCGGCTGAGAGGCTATAATCAACCGCCACATGTGCACCGTTGTACCGTTCTGCGTTCTTTCTAAAACTACTATGTAGAACGGTTCTTCGAAGATCGCCGACTGCTGTAAATCTACCATGGCGTCCAAGGTAGACTCCATCAAACCTAAATCGTTCGCAGACGTATTTACGGCAGACTGTTTGTCGTCGTTTCTATCCCCTGTGATCAACTGTTCTTGAAATACGTGTAGGAACTGTGTGTTTTGCCAGTCCTACGTTCCACATTGAGAAAACACATGTTCGTTAAATAGTAAAACCACCAATTCGTCAGTTCCGATGGTACTCACGTGCGTTGCGTCGGCAATAGCATCCAACTTGATGATGCAACCGGGTCTCGCTGTTGATTGTTGCGACACTAACTCTATCCTGCAGTGAATGGACTGTCTGACACCATCGTCGGATG
Organism: Lasioglossum figueresi; assembly: GCA_028455805.1. Lineage (NCBI taxonomy): Eukaryota > Metazoa > Arthropoda > Insecta > Hymenoptera > Halictidae > Lasioglossum > Lasioglossum figueresi. The sequence continues at coordinate 6,738,650 of CM052198.1, read as the reverse complement.
ACATGTCTGTCGAGAGGCTAGACATCGAATCCTGTTACACGGAAAAAGATAGATCAGCGTACAAGTGTGTTCGAGGAAAATCTTGTTCGGATTCATCTTGACGATCGAGGGTTTCCGTTTACCATCATTCTGCTTCGTCTTTCGCTGCTCGACACTTCCGCCAGGAGCGTTCTAGCATCGATAACGGCTTGATAAACCCTCAAACTTTCCCCGTCGCTGGCAACGAAACACGCGCTCGGTGAATTCGACAGATTGCCCAAGGTAGTGCTCGGCAGTAACGTCGGGATCCAAGCCACGTTGCTGAACGCCGAAATCTCGGGAGAATTGATACGCGCCAATTCCGAGACTCCGCCGCTCTTCGACAAAGGTCCAACCGTGTCCACTCGCCAAAGTATCAACTCGCTGCAAAATCCCTGGAATAAATAGAAGCCAATGTGCAATGAAATATGTACGAGATATTCGCCAGGCATTTTCTATAGTTTGTTTTAGTTCGGTAAAAATTTTTTCTCACAGTGGGAGACACATCTTTTTGGGATGCTTTGTTGAATCCGGAGCCCGTCCTGTTATTCGAGGTTTCACCTGTCTCGTTCTCTCGGCATTGAGATCCGGAACATTCCGGCATATTGTGATGCGACGTTGTCACCAACAACGGTAACACCGGATGACACGTAATATCGTTTACTCGAAACCGATGCCCCGACGCCCTCGACGCATGTCCAATGCTCAATACCTGTCGTCGAAGCAAAGTTGCTCGTAGCTTTCTTACGTATATTATAATATATCGAGTATATAGTATGTTATAGCAAGCGAAACGTGCAATTGAAAATGTTGCAGCACGGTTTATCGAGCAACCAAAACTGCTGCAGTAAATACCTGAGAAAATTTCGTTCTATCGGCAAACGTTAGTTGCCACAAATTCAATGTACCGTTCGAGTGCTTCGACACCATGGAGACGATCGGGCTAGGATGCGTTAATAAATCGTTGACCGTCTCTTGATTCGTTTTACGAGTTTCCAGATGCCCTTCTTTCTCTTTTCCCGAAGCATTCTGACCAGCCCGCGTGTCGTTGGTATTTTCAATATTTTTTAACAGTTCTTGACCCGCTTTCGACGTTAGTGTCGACTGTTCTTCGTCTTGTTCGATCAGACTCGGTAACGGTGTAGCGATTTCAACACCTGCGCCGATACAACATTCGATCTTGTGAATTGAAAATCTCCGAATTCGAAAACGGCGATCTTTGAAAACGCCAATGATATCGCTCACCGTCGGTGGACGTCTTCGTCGACGACTTTGCTACTTCACGGATATTTAACAGAGGACCGCCGGTGTTGTGAGAGTACATCGATACATTGTGACTCATCGTTGAAGCATCGCCGAGCGGAAACGCGTTAGGTATTCGCGTCGAGAACGATATTTGCGCTTGTCGAAACGATCCTGGATGGTATTCGTCCAACCATTCGATGTGCCAAATCAAAAAACTACCATCGATAGGATGAATCGAGAAAAGTAGATCCGGATTATGATGCCAATCCCGCAGTAACGTCTCTATCGTAGTGTCCAAAGAATCCGGAGCATGATTCATCGAAGACGTTATATCCGTTGCGATCGAGTTTATAGACGTGGTATTACTGGATGTGATAAACAAAAAATATTGTGGTTACATGCGTGAACGTTCCTATAATTTCCTCGACGCGAAGATAGCGTACCTAAGACTTTGATGCGAATGCACGCTGTGTGGTAAACTGTGGTGCGAGGAGACTGTATGAGTCGTGTGATGTTCGTCGCTGCTATGATCCTCTTGGCTCATGGATCGGACATTGGTCCCCGGTTTTTGCGGATGTTGCAATCGTACTCCCTTTTCTACGATAGACAAAGTGATGGAGTCGAATCGAATCGTGTCAAGCCGGAGTTATATTCGATACAATAAAAAAGAAGCTCACTCAAGGGACCTTCCTCTTCGAATTCATGCTCCGCGTTCTCCATATCCTGTAGATGCTGTCCTTCCTCTTTTTCTACCACTTTACGAGTCAGCTCTTGCAAAATACTTTCCGCTTGCATCGTAAAGTGCATTTCCTTATTATTTAACCAGTGCAGAATAAAATTTGGTTCTCTCTCTGGATCTCCGGTAATCAAACTTGGTACTAATGGTATGTCTACGATACGATAGGATAAATGAGGTAGATTGTTCACAAGATAAATACCTTCTCGAAAAAAAACCAGTACCAGCAATGTCTTACCAGTTTCCGCGTTGATGCTAGCTGCCAAGTGAAAATGCATTCCTGGATAGTGACCAGAACCTTGATAATTATTGTGGAAGTCGTGTACGGAATACGTTGAGGGTAAAGTTGGTAAGGTTGGAGCCATGACATGACCGGCCTGATGTTGTTGCTTCGCATGTCGACGGATATGAAAACATGTTCTACACCAAACACGAAAAATGTAAATAAACCAGGATGTTTAATTCGTATCACGATTTAGACTTATTGTCAGACAAGAATTCGACCATTTACGTACTTCATGTGTTTCAGCCGTTGCATGAATCGGTGTTTGTGCATATTGTGATGTCGATGTTTACCATGGTGACCATGCCTGTCGGAACCTTCGAACTGACTCATATTAGCTAAACCTTCGACCTCTGGTGGAATCGTTTCAGCCCATACTCGGCAAATATTGTCTCTACAGGATGTAACCAGCATGTTGGAAACGGAACCCCTGCAGGAAAAAATGTTATATAATCGTTAATTTCCTTCGCAAATATTCCTTGCTGCTATGGTCTACTGTACATACTTTGGCATGTATTTGCTAGTCTTGCGCCAAGATAGGTGCGTGACTGCACGCGGATGAGCAACATAAACGAAGCTATAACTATCGCTGCCTGTAGATTGCGAGATGTTTGTATGATCCATGTTCCTCGTTGAAAATACTAAATCAGTTTAAACATGGTTCTTGATTTCCTTTGTATTCCCGTAATGTAACTCGCGATCGACAACAGTCGATAACGGTATATCTCATGCATATAATATATCTGGTAGACATACAAGGATCTTACATTGTTTGTTCTCGAACCAAATTTTAACTAATCTATCGTTAAATCCTGTGGTCGCGAATAACGTCCCGTCCGGACTAAAACTCATCAGATGCACCGGCGTGGCTGTGCGACACTTCCAAACACAATTCCAAGCGCCTGGTTCGTTTCCATTGGTCGAATCTCCGGGCGCAGGACTCTCCGCTTCTCCGCCAATGGAAAAAGTAACCGCGCCAGCTGTAAACGATCGTACAATTTATCAAACGTCTTTTACCGTTTCCAATAAAGTCTAATACAGATTTACACAGGGTGGGATTCTTCTTTCACTCTGAATACTGACGGGAATGTCCTTTCGCGTGGCAATATATAAAATAGAAATCAACTTTGGGGAACAAATGTTACTGCAGCTTCCGTTAAATGAAATGAAATGAAACGAAATGAGAAATGACATAATGAAGTAGAAGCGTACAAATGTCAAAGGATCAAGCAAGTATGCTTAGTAGATGGTGCGTCCAAAGTATGCAAAGGCCAATCGATTTTCTTTAGTTAGCAAGCAGAGAATCGCTTAGTTTTGGTTGATTCAAAACGCAGCTTAAGATATCGGCAAAACTCGTAATCGGTAAACGCATAATACCATATATCTCACAATTGAAATTCAGAAAATTAGCTTTTCCATTGTTCGTGCTTGTATCGAAAACAAACTCACGGTCTGGAAGAACGTTCTGAGTATTTTCTTTCGGTCTGGACGCAACGGTATCTCCTGTTTGCGACAAATTCGCCTTTGCCGCTGCGCACAACGTTACTGTTTTGACTAACGACAAGGATGCTGTTACTTCGATCGGAACAGGCGTAATAACGGACAATGCTGATTATTCTTACGTCTAAGCTACACAAGATAAACGAGAAACGCTTACATTGCTCTTCCTGAAAAGGGGTTATATTTTGATGCCATAATTGTAAAAGTTCTCCTCCGGTTAGTAGCCTTGTCCCTTCTAGATTCCACGACAGAGAACCGATGTGCGATTCCGTTTGTAGACTTCCAGTTTGCACCCATCGATATTCCAATTGCTGCGGATCGATTGAACACAAAAGACACCAATGAAGTAATATTAAAACGACAAAATATATAAGAATAAAGTACGAGTATAAAAGAATTGAGACAAACATGAGAGCAGGTGCTATGAATCAACGGCGTCGGCTCAAAAATGCAAACTTGATTTTCATAAGCTGCTGCTATTTTTCCTGTGTCAGTACTGCAATCCAAGCAGCTGATTCTTATGTAATTGTGTACAGCTCCAGGAATTATCTGAACCCGTTCGAAATTACTAGCCAGAATCACGATATTGCACCCAGCCGCGTACGCCTGCATCAAGTAATACGATCATGACATTGTGCAAGTTTTATAACGATAATAATAGGAAAGCGTGATAAACGTCTTGATAATCAAGGTCAGGAAAACTACGCGACGAGCAACTATTTACTCGCTGGAATGACGATAATAAAAAAATACCAAGACGTATATCTTTGAAACTTAAGAACGTTGCGAAATGTTTCGAATTTTAATTAGTTGATCGTTACGGCAATAACATAAATAATATAGTATAAATAATGAAATTCATTGATAGGAGGATAAACGTTCTCAATGTAGAAATAACTTCGTATACAGTGTAATTGTTTCGAAATGTAAGAAGACTTACCGTAAAAGAGATCCCCTCGACGGAACCGACGGCGTAACACCGATCTCCCGCATTACAGGCTCCACTTAATATTTGATGACAATTCATATTTCTCTCGTAAGACTAGTTCATTCTTCTCGAACCTGACCCGTGAATCAAAAACGTTGCTCGCGACAGCGATAGTCAACGGTTTTTCACAGCTTTCTTCACCTATAAAGACGTGACGTTGTTCGATCCGCGGCCATCTTTAAATGGATTCCCACGGCCCACAGTCCGACACATTGCTATTGCTGCCGGAATCGTGTCGTGTCGTCACTGATCACTGAAGTGAGTATGTATTTCTGATATCTGTGTGCACTTACGTATAGGTGTAAGTAGGTATATACTGTGTACAGACAGAGAGGATACCCTCTCTGGTACAGGTAGATAATATAGATTACATATATCTTTCCACGAACGATTCAAGTCGATTCTCTATTTTTCATCAACGAGAACCGAGCGTATGCTCATAATTTATTTGTTTGTAAGGTGTAAATTGTACAGCGAATCGTTTGAAGTTTCCAAAATCGTACTGCCATCTAGCGAGCGAATTATTAAAATTGCTCAACTAGATGTCAATCGGTGCCAATCTGCCGACAGATTGCTCATTTTTATGCATTTATGGATTTTGAAAATTTAAAAAAAATGTGTGGAATATAAAATTCGACAGAATTTAGTAAAATTTGTATTTAATTGAGATCTGCAAAGGACTACCACTGGAAATAACATTGTATTTTATCCCACTTTCCTAAAACTCGTCTAGACAAACTGAAAGTTGCACAAACATCCGCAGTCTGTAATTAATAATTACACATATCGTCGGCTCGTATATAAAAATTGCCTAAGTCCAAAAAAGTAAGATTTACAGGAGGCGAAAAAAAAGATTTAAAGCGAAACTACTTTGCTTTACACGAAGATTTTTTTAAACTAAGTATGTATATGGACTAGGTGCGCAGCTATTTTTTGTTATTGCAATCTCAATATCGATCAAGATAATAAACATGATGAAAATCATTTTGACACATGCCGTTTCAATTCAATTGACATTTTTAATCAGCGAACGACGATCGATATTCAAAATTAGTGATTGATGAATATAATTTTCTCATTCGATCGATTCTAATCGAAATATTATTTTGTTTTATTTCAAATTGCATACAATTTCATAGTTAGTTTCGTACGTATACTTTTTTCTCCGATATAGAAAATTGGAAAATCTGAAATAGAAACTATTAAATTGTATGCGTATATATGTATATGTACGTTTTCATTCGGAGAGTTGGCAAAGCATCGCAACGCCTCTCATGATCCAGTGTTCCGCTGGTTTTACGGTAGGTAAGGTCATAGCGATCACGAAATTGGTCGAATGTCCTGTGGTTGACAAAATTCCGCGTCGCTCGCTGGTTTTGTACACTGGAGAAAGATAGGTGCTTCCTTGTTTAATGTCATCTTTCTTCACAGGAATCAACCATAGAAGGGGTACATTTTCGTAGAGCACTTTTGGTAAACTTTCATCCAGAACCATCTCTTCCATGTTGAATCTCGCACCGTCTAAAAACAATCCGTACACGTAGACACCGTCTTCCGGAGGAGACTGGATCTGGTTGGAGTGGGTCGCTTTCAATACAACGAAATCAAAATACAGAAGGTCTATGGGTATTTGGTATTTTCTCGCGTAATTTTGTCGACTCCCGGTGAGAAATGCTTGGGTGAAATAAAATCCGGAGATCCAGTAAGTCTTCGGCGGTCCGTCCTCGTACCACTTCTGTGGATCGATTTCATATTATATATGTATATAAGCATGCAGTGCGAATATTGTAGAAGTAGAAAGTAAGTATAGGTCCAGTAAATCCTTGATCTAAGAGAACCCTCTAGTTTCTAGTCCGTTCTATCTTTTAGATTATCTGGTGCTACTATTTCTTTGTGACCTTGCCGATCGCAACATGGAAAAGGACAGCGCCTGTAAACACGAACGACGCGGCCGAAGGCGCACTACATACCGTCGATTAAAAATACAGTTCAGATTATATCGTGTTTAGTGTAATTTTAATCAGAAAAACGCCACAAATAAGTTGATGAAAGTCACATAAAAAAAATAAAGAAGTTTTGTAATTGGGTTAGTACATAGTGGGTGCATAGGGAAATTCGTTTCTCGTAGATCCTACGGTTTCCGTTCTCTTAGATCAAGGATTTACCGTACATATGATATTGGAACGAACTCTATCAATATTAATCATAAAATCAAAGGAATTTGTCCGTTTTCGTTTTCCTATTTCTTACATGTAGAAACTCTAAGCGACGCAATAAATCCTGCACATAACTGCCGAGCGGTTTCAACGACGGATAAGAGTATTGTTTCCATAGTTCAGGTATCTTGCTGGTTAGTATCGCGTCGTAAATATCTTCGAGTTCGAGAGACATCGTGATAAAGCCTGAGGATAGAATAGGATCGTTAAATGTCTATTATCAGTGGAGAATATCGGTATCCGATGTCGTAATTATTGCATTCGTCGAATGTATACGACGGAAATGGAGGTGATCGATTGTAACCTTTGACGGCCCTTTGAATATTCTCCAAACTAATTTTCACGCAGCGAAGAAGCTTGTTGAATCTGCCCATCTCTTGGACCAGAACCGTGTTCATGCTCTGCTTGTAAGACGTTGGATATTTTTCTAGCGTCAGCGCGAGATTGAAAGCGGCAGGTAGCCTGTCCAAAATATCGCTCGCGATGCTACGTACTATCTCGTCATTTGCAGTTTGCCCGGTACCCGATTTCACTGTTTCCTGTTACCAGCAGATGCAAATTCCTTTGTAATCGTTAAGGGGGTAGATTCGTTTCCAGGATAACGCAAAGATGGGGGTTTTCAGTAGTCAAAAGCGCTAGATAAAAGATCCATCTAGACCGCGGTCGCCCTCACAAGTCCTATTTTTACGTTTACGAGGCGTAATTTGTTTTATTCGACAGCATGTAGGTGTTGCAGCTTTATGAAAATAGCTACATGCGCAGCTTTATGCTTCCGAGTAATAAAAATTACGCCTCATATACGTAAAAATAGTAAATTTGACTACTGAAAAATCCCATCTTTACATTATTGAGAAATGAGAAGGCGGCTTTGCTTGCAGAAGTGCGTATCTACACGCGCGTCTGTTATCGTATAAAGATAATGTATAATGTATTATGCGAAATACACGTACAAATATTTATAATAGATATAGATATATAATAAGTATGTAGATGCGTCTAACCTTTTGAGATTCCCAAAGATCCTATGTACATGTCCGGCGTAGGTGTAACATAACATTTTGAAAAGTTAAACGTTCGACAACAGTAGAAGCACAAATCAATTATTAATCGTTTAAAAAACGGGACGAAAAATTGATTCGTCGATTAATTTGTGCGTACTACTATTGTTCATACAGAGAAATCAGTTTGAACTTGAAATGCACAAGGTATACATACCACGCGATCCTGAGATGCCGTAACAAATCAAGTAAAAAAAAACATGACGAATACGACGAGCAAATACAGCGAGAAGAAAATTTCAATGAAACTTTTAGCAAAATACCTGAGTAAGTAGCAGCGAAGAGAACAGAGTACCCGTTTCTTGCTGGTCCTTGATAATGTCAGCATTTTCGTTCATACCGAAGACACTCGGCGCAACGATCGGAGGCAAATTTCTTGTATATTCGACGAATGCTTCGTGTTCTCGAAGGGTTGGACAGTAATATATACTCGAGCTGTCGTCGAAGTAGTACATTTTCTCGACAAGTAGTTCTCTAAAACGCCATTAATCCGATTACCGAAAAACACAGAACACACACACCCACTGCAGGTGTGGCTGGGTACCCGAACCCGAATTTCCGTGTACCCGGCCACCCCTACCTAACACCCAGAGCTAAAGAAAGAGCTCACTTGCAATAAAATTTTGATAGGATTGTGTTAAGAGTTCTGCGATCCCACTCGTCGGTCACCCTGCCGCCATAATTGCATTCACCGGTTAAATATTTGATCGCGTCGAATCGAACGTCTTCGAATTGGTTGAGGAAGACATGCAACTGTAATACGCTGATCCGTAGGTCGGTCTCGTTGAATTCGTACATGATGTTCCAACCGATGGGGCCAAATTTCCGTCTTTCTTGCACGATCGCGTGGAAGAAGCATAACGAATAGAGAAGCTTTTTAAAGTATTCGGGCTGATTGCAAGATTCGAAGAAGTCGGGATCGCTGAGCGGATCGTTCGTATAAGATCTGAGGATGTTGGCTCGGAGCCCTTTCGGTGGCTCGTTCGTCATCTTGACGCTGTTTTCCAAAACGGAGGAAGGAAAGTGCTCGGAAGGATAGCTCGTCAGCCACAGTCGAAATTCGGAATGGATCGTGTCGGGCATCAAACCCTCGCAAATTTTCTCCAAGGTAGACATCCAGCTGATCGCCAGATGACAATTTTGAAGGACGACCCAATTACCGACCATCACGGCTTTCTGAATCGTCTCTTCGGCAACCGGGCCTTGACCTGCCGAGCAGAACACAACCGAACGCGTCGTTCTAATCGCGAGCCTGTCGTTCCGAATCTACGAATCTGTACTCGCCTTGTCCAAGAGAAAGGTAAAATAGCCGAGTCGCAGAGTATCCCTGATCGTCCGCGAACGCGAGCAACAACTGTGCAGGATCCGTTCCAGGCGTCAACACGAACACCAACGGGGTACAGCTATTCGAATCGGCGTAAGACGAAGCAAGATCGAACGGCGGTGGCTCGACAAACTGCGCACCTAGTTCCGCTGAAACATTCGATTCGATAGTTCTTCGCAGACGTAGAAATTTTACTACCGAGGATACCTTCGACGAAAATTTGTATTGCTGGAACGATCTTGTCCGGACGAATACATCTCAGCACCAACATCCTCTCGAATGTATTCAAGTTGGTGTACGGCGGAGGGATCGAACTGTTTTGCGGTTCCTTCGAATCGAATAAGTTCTTCCATTGTTCGGTGCCGCCAGTGAAGTTCGTCCGAATCCCCTGTGCGAACGATACCAGAACAATGAAAAATAAAAAATTAGACAGCGAGTTTCTTCGAAGTTCGTACCATAAAACCTTCTACTTCGTCGAGATTGCACAGTTGGTTCCACTGTTTTCTCGGCAGCCAGGTTGTCGGGTTCGCGTGTGGATTGTCGATACCGATTCCGCCGGTCAAAAGAAACATCCACTGCGGCGCGGACAGTTTACCGCGTTGCTCGATCAAATTGATCGTCAGTAGCAACGAGAACAGTAACTTGTCCTTTTCGAACAGAGATCGGCAGACGTTCGTGTAAAGGGAGAAGGTGAAGTACTTGATCAGATCGATAAGTCGCTGTTCAACGGTTTCCGCTGGTTCCGTGTTATCGATGGCCATCTCGTACAAATTCACGAACCACGGCAACGAGTATTGATACATTGGGTCCACGTTCGCCAGCATACCTTCGCGATAATCGGAACGAGCATTTATCTATGTATAGTCTATTAGGTTGGAGGGAGAGTTCTGTCGTATTTTAAAGAAAACATTTGAATCGATTTATAAAGATATATGCTCAGTATTATTCAATGATATTAATTTCCATTATTTGTGTTTTTGATTTACAAGCGAAATTACCTGCTTATTTAAAATACGACAGAACTTTCTCTCCAACGTAATACATGTACTCCATAATAATATGCGCTACAGTACGATACGCTACGATAGGATACGATACCGGTGGTAAAGAAAAGTACAGTCGAGTGTACCGCGATAGCCGTGTATTGCAATCTAGCAGCATCGATCGATATCTCCGTTTGTTCAGCGGCTGCCTGCTTAACTTGTATGTCGTCGCTCAAATTCTTGGACGACGTTAATACTTCGATGGCCTCTTCGTCCTCCAATACATTCCCTTCGGCTATCGATAGTATTTCCAAGATTTTATCCTCCGTTTCTTTCAGAAGTCTGAGGAACGTTTAAAAGCGATACGCACGATCAATGGGAAAATCTCAACGGTACCGACTGTTTTAAGAGCAACGAACAGCCAACCTTTTATTCGTAGCTCCCTGTACGATCAAGGCATTTTTCTCCGATTCCAAATCCGGTCGATCTTTCGCCACCACGATACCCAACAATTGATCCTCCAGTCCAGTCGTCGTTATCATAAAGTTCAATAGCGTCACTTTAACCGCTATCTCCGGTAAGTAGTGTGGATTTCGTAATCTGGAGGTGATGTACAATCTGCGAACGAGACAATCTAAACGTGATTTTCCTCTTTCGCGGATTTTACGGTACGCAAGGGAGCGGATCGTTTGTCCTACGTAGAGATACCTACTTGAAACCGGAATTGTACTCGATGATTGAGTCGCCGAACTTTATACAAGTCGCTCCGCCCTGTTTGAACGTCTCTTTGAGTAGAATCGGTTCGAGAACGGCGTCTAATTCTTCGCCGACGTGTTCTAACAGCACCGGTTGGCCGAACTGCAACGCGTTCTCCAGCACTCGACCGTAATCGGATTGACTCAAACGGATGATGTTTAAATTATTTTGTCTTTCCATATTTTTGATCCATCTGTTGGCTTGTCCCTGGGGGTCTACGATCAATGGCCATCTTCTCGCGTTTCTAAGTATTAGACGCAGATAAATAAACGCAACTCTCTCTCTCTCACTTAATCAAATCAACGCCGACCGAAAAAAGAAACCTGAAACAGAATTAATTTGGGAAAACTTACCCGACGATAATACCGTTATCGATGGAATAAGCGTCGCTCGGTAAACCGAAAATGTTCCAAGATCTTATTAGAACTGGATCTCCGAGAATGTCTCGCAATTGGAACTCTTGAGTGCAAATCACTTGCAAGTCGGTGCAACGTTTGATCCATGCAGCGATCTGTCGTATGCGGAACGTCATCGTGAAAGGTCCCATGTATGCTACGACGCCCGACGCGATCACAACGTCGCCCGTCAATCGGTGGTACCTATCGAGTACGAGAAACAAATTTCATTCGATTATACTCGGACGTGTATGCACATCGTGAATGTCAGAATATCCGACACAAAATATCGGGAATCGATCTACCTCTCGCCTAAATTGCGCGCAGTTTCCGACCAACGCGTGTATTCCCCACCCAATCCTCCGATTAAATCCTCGGCGCGTTTCAATTTGGTCTCGCAATCGGTTACTTTGTCGGACATGGCTTGAAAAGCCGTCCTTCGCTGTGCCAAAAGTTCTTCCACCCCCCCTTAATCTTTCCTACCCAAGAAAATACCAAATATCGATAAGCAGATCGGGATAGATCGGAAAGATTGACTTATTTCAGAGTATTTCTTCCCGAATCGAACCTGCACTTGGCGCAATTGTTCTCGCTTTGCCTGCAGAGTGCTCATAGCGGTGTCGTAAACCTGTTCAGCTTCCGCGAGAGCCTTTCGCTTCGGGGCGACAACTTTCGATACTTTATCGTACTCCGACATCGCGTACACCCATCGGCAGAGACCCTCGCACGCCGTCGACACCTTTTTCACCTTTTCCGGATCAAAGTCCGGATTAGTCAAGTATTGTTTACGAATTTTGTCGATCACGCTGTCCGGTATATTGTCCTTGTCGAAATTCAACAACGAATCGAGAAACTTCGCGTCGCTCAGCATTCGCAATGCCGCCTTCCAATAGTCGTCGGCGTGCGAGCCGTCGGCTTGTTGAACTCTTTGAGGTTTTACTTGCTGCGGATAAGAACGTTCGGTCACAAGAGATCGTCCAATTATTCTAATAATGGTAGAAATTCATGAAACGGTGAAACGACAACCTTTAGAACGCAAATGGTCTCGATGACCAGTTTGACTCCGTACGGTGGTTGTTTCATGGCCCTAACTATAGCTATATCGGCGGTGGTCAACGTGTCCAAAGCTGCTTGAGCGCGTTTCAAAATCGGCATTGCCTCGGCCAAATCGGCGTCGCACTCGGCTTTAATCGCAGCCGCTTCGCTCGCGTAAACCTGGAAGTTTTCAAAAGAGGATCTTAGAATCGCAAGGAATTCTGGAGAAATAATTAGAAAGAAATTTCGATCGTTTCGTTGAACCTGGGCTGCGGACTCGTCGATTTTCACGATCCTTTCGAATTCGGCCACCTCTTGTCTTTCCTTGTCCACGTCGAGAAGCATTTTCTCAACTTCCTGCGTGGCGGTGATCAATTGCGGCTGCAACAACCTCAGAGTCTCCTGCATCATCGCTACTTGAATTTGCGTCTCGTCCAACTGACTCAAACCACCCTCGTATCGAGTCTTTGCCGCGGTGATCTCCCTGTTCGTCGATTCGATTTCGAGCATGAAAGCGGACCAAGTAGTGATTCAGCAGGTATAATATCGATTAATATTTATTATCCGGTAAATTACTTACTCGCGTTTCTTCCCTAGCAAATCTTTGAAAGTGTTTATCATTTCGAGGTAGGATGTCGGAGTAACGTAAACGTGTCTGCTCAGACGAAGGAAAAACTCGGTGCTCAGAATCTCCGTGGACACGTGAAAGAATTGGCACATGTCGATTCCAGCCATTCGTTCGTGATCCGTCAAGTCGATCATCGACAAGAACCTGGTCGCGACCGCCAACAGAGCGTCTTCCGGCCACAGCTTCGGACATGTAAAGTCAAATAGTTTCTGTTCTATTCTATACAGTTGCGCAGTGAGAGCAAACACTGGCACCGAAGCGTCTTTAGAATTAATCGTGTTCCGACCTGGAGCCAGTCGATGGTGCAGCAGTTGACCAACGCTGGAAATTTTCTGATTCGATTCCGGAAATTGTTGCCGATCGGCGACATTACGACCACGATGTGCATCTGATCGCGAACTATCTGAACGAAAAGATTGAACAATGCCACCGCGCTCCCGTCCGTCTGCACGGATCGGTCGCGTTGTCTGTCTATCTGCTTCATCTGCTCGGATATCTCCGCCAGTTCGTCGGTCACGAATATGTTCGGTATCTAGAACGAATCGATAGGAAAATAAGAGATCCCATTGTACCGAATCTTTACGTTACCTCTCCAGAGTTAAGCATATTGCTGATGTCCTCCAGAAAACTCTCCTCCTTGATCTGAGTATCGGAAAAGATGAAGGTCGAGTGCAGTTCGGTACTGGTGACGCGCTTCAAAATACTCTTGATGTCTTCGTGCCACGCGTTAGGTCCGTACTGTTGAGTGACTTCGACTTGGAAGACGTCGTAGTCGCTTATATGAGACGCCAATCTTGTCAACGACTGTCTTCCCGAACCTCCGACTCCGACGAGAAGAGCGTGAGTTCGCGGTTGTTTGATGATGCGAGAGATGCGGGACAAATGCTCGATCGCGAATCTAACGTGATCCATAAAAATGATTCGTGAAATCATTCCTCGAGATCGCTGTTTCTCGGTGGTTAGCCCTTTGCACTCTTTTGTCGGGTGTGACTCGACATCAGAGAAGGAAAAATATAAATAATTATTTAACTGTCTCATTTTTTAGTTAAAACAGATATAAGTTGCACAAATACAATTACAACAAAGTTTACAAAATTGTTTAAAATATGTAGCAGTTGAGAACCTGTCCTTTTATATAAATTTCAAACAAAACACTTCAAATAGTAAGGAGTTGTTGGCAACAAAATTGAAAAATAATTCGTAGTGCAAAGGATTAATCTCTCTAATCGTACCAACCGAAACAAGACCAAATTCATCGGTTTCCTACTCATCGAGTTGTACTCGGACAAATAAGTTTCCACCGTTTCTCGCAAGTGCTCGAGATCAGGCACCTCCTGGTAGAGACGAGTGTCCATTTTTGTGTCCGCGAAGTCGCAGTACACCAAATTACGAAGTTCCATCTCGGTGATCAGTTGGCCACTCTGCAAAATACCAAAACGATATTAGCGGCGAATTTAATCGAGAACAATCGGATATCCGTAGAAATTAGTAGGGATGGACAGGAGGGGTGGGTAACCAGAAATTTCGGGTACCCAAAGTCGAAATTGGGTCAGGTCGGGTTGGGAATCCGAAACTTTTTATTGTTCAGAGACCCGAATGTAATAGATTTTCGGGTTTCCGACCCAACCCGAGTCATAAAAACCCGACCTGAGGTTCGGGTACCCGCCCATCCCTAGAAATTAGTTTATCGCGTCGCTTCTCTTTCGCTTACCGATTTGTTCGAGGGAAGCAGGTCCTTGAACAAATCTTCTATAACCACGTCCATACGTCTCTTCAAGGTGACGCGTACTTGATCCACCAGCCAAGATAAATCATCGTTATCGATCAATCGATCTCCAAACACTCGGAGCACTTCGTGGACCCAGAGTCTTCTCATGTTTGTTATAGTCGACATTGTCTCTGGAACGGACAGCAATACACCCTACGGACGAACGAATCGTTCATAGTCGCTAGGATACCGAAACCAAACAAGACCCAGACTCAACTCAGACCTGTATGACTCTGGAAAAGTCCCGAAGATTGAAGACGTAGTGACACTTCGTGGGTGTTGGCAGCAGGTTGCAAACGCTTTGCTTGTACACGTCCAAAGTAGCTAGGACGATCTCGTCGATGCACGGATCGAATTCTTTACTGAAACCTCTACGATACGCCAAGAAAATTGAGAAGAAATTGTCAAATCACCTGGGAAGAATATTGATAAACGATGTGTAACGAACGAACCTTGTGTCGAGATGCCAGAGAACGATCTTGCTAAATATCATCGTCATTACCGCGTCCTCGAACTCGGATATCGTTAGGACGACAAAATGCCTCTTGAATCGAGGCGTAACGTCCTTTCCGCCTTGGACAGGCGGAGACATCGCGCACATCAGCTGAACGTCGATCAGTTTCACCATCGATCTGTCTCTTCTATCGTACCTGCAATTAACTCGACGATACTTACAAAACTTACAGTGCAAAGTCTTATAATAGAAAAATGGGGTTTTTCAGTAGTCGAAAGGGCTAGATAAAAGATCAGGCCGAAGTCGCCTAGACTGGTAATTTGCATTATTCGGCACCATGTAGCTGTCGCAGCTTCATTCTTCCGAATAATGCAAATTACTATTAATTCATGGAAAGCTTTGCATTATCAAGAAATGAGAAGGCACACTCCGCACCCTTGCAATCCTAGAAACGTGTCTATCTCCTTAAAAAGTGTCTACCCTCTTAAATTCGAAATACGAGCGAGCATACCACTCTCCTTGGTCCAACCACTGACGTAACAGCTCGATGGGAGGTTGCGCGCCGTAAATTTCCTTCGAAGGCATCGAAAGATCGTCGACAAAGATGATCCAACGTTTATCTATTGGTGCACCGTACACCCCTTTTCTTCTCCTGTCGAGTTTCAGCAGGATTGTGTCCTGGGTCTGGTTCGTCGTAGTTTGCGCGGAAAAGTTTATGATCAGCGGCTTGTTCACCGCAGGATTGTTCTTTTTCAGTAAAAAGTCAATTATGTAAACAGACTTTCCTGTACCGGTCGGACCTACGAACAGCACTGGCTTGTCTTTGTTCACCAACATCCGGAACAAAGCCGTGTACCGTACCGTTTCCACCGTCGGTACTATTATCTGATTTACGGGAATGTCGCGAGGAATCGACGGTCCGTCCAATAGTTCGTCGGTCCACAATCTCCACTTCCCTTTACCCTGCAAGGAGAGATCCGATTTCTCGTCTACCGATCACACCAAAAGTGTCTCGATTTTTCCTTTTTTTTCTCGCTCGTCTTACCTCCTTGATGAACCTGTAGTCGAAAACCGATCCGTCCCGCGGCATCAAAAATATATACGGCTTCAGAGGAGGTTCTATCGGCTTCGTCAATCCAAACAGTTCCTTCAGGCTCGGAGGGAAATCTTTCTCGAGAAAACCGCGATAAATAATACTGAATTGTTCCCTGTAATATCCTCCCATCGTCCCTCCTAGAGCCCAGATACACGAGAAGAAAAACGAGCCCTGAAAAACGTTTCGAGAATATTTTTCGACGACACAGTTTCTACGATTCGAACGGAATTTCGATCGCGCTTCGAATTAACCTCGACTTGTGCTCGAAGATCCAGCTCGCTTATTTCCTTCGCTAGCTTTTCGTCGTGGTATTCGTCGATGAAACAATCCATCATGTAAGTCAGAGAACGAATGAGATTCGCGTCCGGCATCGGACATATTTCCTGTTGCGCCAACAAACAACCGGGGAGTAAAAATAGGAAAAAGGAAGAAAGAGAAAGAAAGGAAACGAATACATTTTCCTCGAAAGTCACACCTCAACGTCGCTGTGCCGTAACCAATACAGCAAGGGATCGCAAAATCTTCGGAAAAGCGAACGGTACAAATAATTTTTGAACCATTCGTCCATCACCGCTGGAGTATCGGCTATCCAAGATTGAAGAAACGGTTTCCAGCCTAACGCTCCCGGTTCCATGTAGATCATGCCTGGATCAGACGCCGTTCCATCGATTTCGTGAAAATAAATAGGTGTGCATAAAACGGGAGAGTTTTCGTACCGCACCGTGAGACAGTGGCCGGCGAGGCCACTTCCAAATCCATCGTTTCGAATATCAGATTCGTGTAGGGGGCCAATTGAATAATCTCTCCGCTCATCAAGCAAAGCTTCTTGTTATCGTCGAGTACCGTATTCATACTTTCTATCCATATCGCATCGATAGGACCGTCGAAGATCAACCACTTACGATCGGTGCTCGTCGAAGTGGCAAAACCACGATAACTGATGGCTAGAACGCCGTCGCTCCATTCGTGAGAAATTGGATCGAATTGCCCGTACAGTTGACCCAACGTTACGGCTTTCGGATTGATCGTGAACACGTCTACTCGATGCTCGTTCATCAAACTCTGCGGAATCACGGGAGCACGAATAAGGATTTGATATCTAGCCAATCTCGTGGCTGAAGATTTTCAACAAAATGTATGTTGAAAATCTTCCTAGCTGTAATATTAATCGTAGGGCAAGAATAAATTAATTTCGAAGGGCTCGAGAACATACTCGCTCCTCGCACAGCTTCAACGCGTTCGCCAGAACTTTGTAAGCTGAAGTTTTTCCACCGAACGCAAGCCCAACGATCATAAATCCATGTCTGACGATCATCATCTCGTACATCTGTTGTATCTTCTCTAAAAAGACGGGCGTGCATTGGAGATTCAATGCTAAGCAGGCATCGCGAGCGCACGCGTTCAAATCGGTGTAATCCGGTTCCGGCAAGATAACGCCAGGAAAAAGATCGGACATGATACCCTGCATCGAAAAATCTGATCGTCGATAAACATTTTCGAGTTGCACCGTCGAGTTCTATCCCGATACGTACATTGAACAGAGGTACATCTTCGGACAAGAATTTTGGCAAATTAACGTCTTTGATGCTGCGCAACACGATAATCTCTTCGTCTTGGTCAGGGTACTTTATCTTGAGATTGCCAGCCGCTACGAGAACCGATTTCACCGCTCTCATCCCGTAATCGTAATGGTTTTGACTGGACAGCTGTTCGGAACAAAGTCTGTAGGTGGTCACGATTTTCACCGACAGCGGTCGTGCTTTATAGAATCCGTACGAGTACAGAGTGTTCTCGCCTATCAAAGCGTAATCGGGAACCTGTAACGATGTCGTTATCTGTATACAGCACTCTAACATACTTCTCTTACAGTTTCGATCCGAACGATAGGATCGTTATCGTTAATCGTCGTTACCGACCATCATAGCAACCGGTCGGAACAACGCTTTGAGATTATCCGGAAGTTCGCTTCTACCGGCGTAACCAGGATTCATCGTGATGAATACGGCACACGTGGGGTCCAAGTTGATATCGGTACCTTCGAATAGAATCCGTTCCTCCCCACTGTTGATGGATCGTTGAATCGTTAGGATTTGCTGCGCCACAACCGACAACACTTCCAAATCGATACGATTGAACTCGTCGAAACAAGACCATGCTCCCGAGCTTGCCAATCCCTGGCAATAACAATTTCAAGCAATTAATGAATTCACGTCCTTTTGTATCGGTTGATGATTTAAAGGTAACTGAATGTCGATGCAAATCAGCTAAAACATGTAATTAAAAATGTTTAGAGTGCATTGGTGGAACATTCTAACACTTCTTGTAACAAAGTACGTTTCTGACACAGAATGTCAAACATCTCATGAAGTACTGACATTTCGATGACCTTGGCTCAGTACTTTTATACGTAGGATAATAAAAGGGATCGATTGGTTTAACAAAAAAAACTTGGGTTGCATTCAAGAATAAAGTGCAATTGCTACTGCATAAAAAATAAGGTCATAGGAAGTGCGGACGAATTATGACATACGATTTTTTCGTCTATCATTTTGATTTCTATTCCCACTTAAAAGAGAGCAGCAACTTGTAGAGGCAAGATAAAATCGAGTATGGGGCCAATTCGTACCTTAAAAAACTTGCCCAACGCGATGTAATCAAGACCGTCGGAGCAATTGAAAACGACGCATTGTTTCGCCACGGCTTTAGCTAAATCCTTGGTAGTCTCGGTTTTACCCGTTCCGGCGGGACCCTCGGGCGCGCCGCCAAGATTTAAACTTAACGCGCTGAACAAGGTTCGATAGCATCTGTCGGTTAACGGCGTTATCACGAGTCTAGACGTGTTGCCTAAATATTCGTACGCATATCTCAACGAAGTATTTATCATTGTCGCGTACAAGTTGTCGTCCTGCGAACCAACAAAGATTAAGTAAACGCGGGATAAACGAGATCACTTTGGTTTTAAAGTTGTTTTTTTTCATCGACAATAGTTTCGATTTACCGTCCAATAATATCGCAACTGAGCCAACCAAGCAAAGCCCGTTGCATCGTCGACGCCTTGATCGAACAACGACTGTACCAGATCTCGGCTGTGAACGTCCAATGTAACCAACGCTTCTACGATAGAACAAATAACGGGATAACAGAACAGGGGATCTCAGAGAATTTCTACACTCTTCCATATGCGGACCAAGGTTCAGTGCCGGACGAAATGATAGAACATTTGATGTATTTGTATATTTCGTATAACACAGTAGGATATATGTACATATTACACGCCCTGTATATTAGATATGTCCTTCAAAGTATCCATATAGAATTGCAAGTTTGTATCTTGTACACGAAAGAAATTAGAGAAAATAATCTAGACATGTATTGATTTTAGTCGAACATCGGAAATATCGAAAATATGTCGGAATATGTACATATATCCTATCGTGTTATACGAAATATACAAATACATCAAATGTCCTATCATTTTGTCCGGCACTGTAATTTTTTTAAAATAACTGTATTATTACAATTTTCTAGACATTTTTGGAAAATTCTTTCTTAGTGATTGGTAGATAGTGGCATTTTTTCCCTAATGATCGATTCGTACCTAAAGTTGTTCGATTCTGTATCGATAACTTTCCACGAACCAGATCCACGATTTCGTGCAACTCGTGCGTACAAGTCTGGACATATTTTCCTAAACTGGCCAAAGATTGCCAGAGCGCTTTCGTTACATCGGCGGTCCAATAAAGTTTGCTGACGCACAGGATAGTCTGTCCAGGCCAGATCAGAGCCCATCGCGATCGAACTTCTTTTAAATAGCCATCCTTTGCTTTGATCACCTGTGACATGTAACACATAAGCAACAAACCGTAAACAGAAGCTTTCAGATTTACAATTCGAAAATTTGTTACGATATTAGAATTCGTGTTCACCTGCGCTCTGACGCTCTTTTTCATAGAAATTTCGAGCTCGAGTAACCACTTCTCCACTTGTCCTCGAGCCGCTTCGGTAGAAATGATGTTCTCGAGGATAATCTCCTCTCCCTCGGACGATTTCATCGCGGTTATCTCCATATCGTAAGTGAAACTTAGTGTCGCGATACCTTCGAAACATTTCTTCAAATGCGGTTGCACTCTAACGCGAAAAAAACCGTAAGAGTCAGAATTCAAATTTATAAATACATTAAAACGTCATCGTTACAGGTACACGTATGTACAGGGTGTATAAAACGTAATGGTATCCGTCCTAGGGGTGAATCTACACCTCTGTAAAATTTGTAAGCACCTATACTTTGCCTTACAAATATATCTGTGGTTGCAAGGAAGAACGCCGCATGTCACAATTTCAAAAAATTCGAGTTTATGCATTAATTGAGTTTTATAGTATAGGATTTACGTATTTACCAGAAAAAAATCATGAAAACAAATTCGAAAGGCTCAAAAAGGTAATGCAAATTAACCGATGTCCTATGTCAGTGCATTAGTGATGAAAACTTTAAACGGCAATATCTCGAAAGTGAAAGTATGTGACATGCGGCGTTCTTCCTGACAAGTACACAGATTATATATAAAATAGAAAAGTATGTGCGTATGTACGTTCGATCCCATCGATCTGATTCGGTGAGTCTGTCGCATGTGTTGTAAATAATAATCGGCCGGTTCGGAGCTGATCCGTGCGCGTTTTTTGTCTGCTATAATAACCTTGTCTGTTATAATAAAATTTGGCAAAAACTTCAACAGCTTACAACTCAATAACTATTTGTTTGCGACATATGGTTCCTTCCAAACCTTTTCTCGATGTAAAAAAAATGTTAACAACAATTTTGCTTCAAGTTTGTTTATAAATGTCCAAAGATCCAGGTGCGTAAATTCAGGACGGATGACTATTACTTTCTACACATCCTGTACGTATGTATGTACGAGCGTATATTTAAAAATGGATGAATTTCAATGTTCTTACCTCGTGGGATCTTTCGTTTCCGACAGTATCTCTAAGAGTTCGTCGTTCGACAAGAAGAAGAAACGAGGGAAATACAACCTCTTTTTCTCCAGGTAGGCTGCCAGACCCTTTTGTATGAGATCGAGCAAGGTTGTACATTTCTTTAAACGTTCGAGCATTTTATCTATTCCAATCACGGACATAACTCGAGGATCGGCCCATACGAGTTGCATGATTTCTCTCCAGATCTATAGATCGCAACGAGCGATAGGAGAACACGATATCACGTTACGACGTTCTGCAAAATTCTCGCTACCGCGACGATATCGCGATAACGTTTACTTGCAACGATTAGTACAAATTACAAGTAAAAGGGCAAATACAAATGAGAAGAAGTTAATTCCATATAAAATCTAATTTAGGAACAGAGTAGGTAAATGTTTCGTGGTTTGCTTGTTCTTGACACTTTACCTACCGGAAGCCTATTATTAGGATTTTCAATAATTGTGCTGTACCAAAAGAGAGCATAGAGATTTTCTTTTATATTGCAATTATAAATGAAACTATCAGATGACGTTATCGAGGGTGACTTGTTAGTTCACAATGAAAATTACTTATTGTTGCTATCGAAGGTTCCATTAAAAAGTGTTTAGCCATGTACCATAGATTTTTCAAAATTATGCAATAATCACCGGTCGGTGATGTGTTAATTAATAGATTGCGGATCTTTATGCAAAATAAAAATTGTTTGTCATTTATTCCCTTAATGATTTTAATAGAGGAGAAATCATATATTGACATCTTCAATTTTTAAAATCTTTTCAGTTTTGCTGAAAATGCATAAAGATCCGATTATTCGCTGTATCCAGATTATTACACCCAGAAACATTATTTTTCACGTTTTCCTGCAAAATGGTCGACTTCTGATACGAGGTCAATTACCGGTGCCTTTATCTTAAATTGCTTAAATGTATAAAAAAACGAACCGTTGCGACAAGAGGTAAAAAAGAAAGGAATTTAAACAAGACGAACTTTGTCCACCGCGCTGAATCGCCGACCTTCCTCCGGCATTTGCTGCTGAATATCGGCCGAAGAGAATATCGGCTCGAGGTACATCCACGTAGCTTGGACCTGCAGCCAATAATCCATAATGTCTAGCAGCAACAGTAATTTCGACTCCCATTCTCTGCGGGGTTGCAGCAGAGAATCGATCGATCGATCAAACAAGGAAATAAATAAAGAATCAGAGAAACCGACGAACAAGAAGAAACAGAAATGTACACGAGCTCGATACTTACAGCGTCTCCTTTTCGAACGGGCGAATGTAAAGGGAATTCTTCATGGTTTGAGCTTTGGTCAAGTGATCGTCGAGGAGCAATTGTATGTCGTCGACGCTCGCGATCACGTATGTACCGGTGTCTCGGTAAGGATTCACCGTGAACTCGATGTCTTCCCAATCTTGATGCATCCGTTGGAGAGCCTTCTCCAAGCTACCCTCCTTCGTCGACGCTTCCGATATCCCTTCGAACTTCGAGACGTAGTCCAGCAAACCGTAATCAAGAATCTGTGCTCGCCGAAAAATATCGGTTTTACATCGCGTCGGTTGCACAGTGGGTGTACAAAGTATTCGTACACCTTTTAAAAGCGAATAACTGTTTTTTAGTTAGATCGGTTTACTAGCTAATGCGTAAATAATTTTTTTTTAAATTGTTGTTGTCACGATTTTCAAATTCTTTATCTGTGCTTGTGATGAAAATTGAATACATGTATTTTGTAAATCTAAGTAAGTTATATACATGTATAAAGTTTCATTGTGAAATCGGTCGACGCATAGAAAGCTACGGGTATCGTAAGATGTAAAAATCTTTGAATTTAAAGTTTGCTGTTCATCTAAATCGCGGATTCTTAGAATTTTTACTATTTTCAATTAAATATCATAATAACCTTTGTACATGTAAAAATAATATAAATGAAAATTTAAAAATCGTGATCTTTAACAATTAACGAAAAATTATTTACACATTAGCTAGTAAATCCTTCTAACGTCACAAAAAATCTCAAGCTGTCGGGTCGAATTTTGAAAAAGTAATTCGTTTTTAAAAGGTGTACGAACACTTGAAATCGGCTTGTACCTTGGCGAGCGTCATCGAATGATCGACCTTAATGGGGAAACCGACTATCTCGGAAACCAATTCCCAGTGCCGACTCTTCAACGATGGATTTCCAAGAGTCATTATAATAGGCATGTGCTCTTTGAACTCTTCGATGCGTATTCGCACCACCTCGGCGAGTTTCTTTCCAATGGGATCTTGTATGGATCTCTCCAGTCTATAAATCGTACGGTAAGCGATTCCCACAGCCGTGTCGATTTCCTCGGGATCGTGGCTACCCACCATTGAATTCATCCATGCGTCGTAATTCGTTAAGAACTCGCAGGCAGCGTCGTACAGTTTCTTGTACGGCGCAAGTTTATCCGCTGTCTAGAATATCGGATCGTAACGAAAAGTATTCGAAACTCGAAACCCGAAACAACTGACCTCTTTCCGCAACGGATATTGCGACAATTCCCAGCCAAATAATTCTTCTTCCTCGTTGAATCTATCGATAGTGCCCATCGCTGCGATCAATTTATTTTCCAACCGCTCAGCCTTCTTCTTATATCGATAGATTTCCTCTATGTTTCCCCAGTACTGTAATTCGTCGCAATGCTTCACGTAAACCTGGAGCTCCCGTTCGAATTGCTCGATTCTCTTTCGCAGAGTTTTCTGGTATTCTCCAGTCTTGCTCGCTACTATTTCTCGGTGTTCCTCGAACACCTCGGAAAGCTTGTGATACCTTGTCGCGCGGTACGCATACGCGATTCGTTAGAATGTAAACGTGGAATATTTCCATCGGTGAAATATGAAAAAGATTAAGAAATCAGTAAAGTCGTGATCTAAGCCGGATCCTCGGTTTCCGGCTCCGACAGATATCGTGTAGGGCTACTATCTGTTCGCAACAATATTTTTGAACTCGTTTGCCGCAGATCCGATTTTTCTTACTCTTCTTACGTACCATTGAAAAGAAAAGTTGTTGGTTTTCAGTTCGACGGGGGTCAAGACCGAGTAATCGGATAGAAAGTTAATGTACACGATGATTTCTTGCAGTCGAGTTTGCAATTCGTTCGCGGTCTCGGTCTCCGAGACGCGTATAAATTCTCGTAGCTGCATCAATTCCATCGTATTTGCCGGCACGCTGAGCGCTCGATCCACGATATGTTGATAGGCGTCTCCAATACTGAATGCATACAACACGATGCAAGAGCGACGCGATATAAAATACAGTAAGTCCTCGACTTACGCGGTTAATTCGTTCCAGCTCTTTCCGCGTAAGTCGAATAATGCCTGAGCGCCATCGCTGAGGGGTTATTAACCCCTTGCCCTACGATTTATTTTACGGTTTCAGTGATTAGAATTTTTGTTGTAGTTCGTAATTTCCTAAAAAAGGAGAAAATTTATATAATATTGTATGCCTACGTGTTCTTCGATAACTATACATTAACAACAATTTATTCGAGTCTGTTCTGAATCTTTATCGCGAGTCTTACACGATATTGTAGGGCAAGAGGTTAATACGATCCGCTTTGTACATATTATACGTATGTACTCGTTTGAAAAGAAAATTCAAATAAACCAACTATGTTCATAGAAAATTGATCACTCGTAAATAGCCGAATGCCTACGCTGTACACAAGTAAATACTTACATATTTTCGCTTCTGTCGCGTACGTACCGACAAAATTATTTCACAGTTCGGAGTTGGTTTTCTGATTCGCTTCTAAGAATCCGCGTAAGTCGAGGACTTGCTGTATACCATAATATAATAATAATACATGGACGATTTTTCGCTGCTGGATCACTTACGCCCTGGATTTCTGTTGATAATCGACGATCATTTTAGCCACCAGTTCGTCTCTGAATCTTTGAGCTACAGAGGCGATAGAATCTATGAGCTGTCCTCTATGAACGACGAAAAATTGATCGAAGCCGGTCCGATGGAATTCTATCGGTATACGCCGAGACAGACGATCGTAGTGTACAATCAGAGCTTTGAAACGCTCGAAATCTTGACCGGAATCTCCGGTTAAAACTTGATCGACTCTCTCGGTGTCTGCGTCGGTCATTAAACTGTTGTACTTCTCGAATTCCGTGATCTGCGATTCGGGACCAATTTTTGATGTGTCGATCAGCCGCACGATTTTCTCCGCACACAGCTTCGTATATTCTTCCGAGATCCATGGCTACGGCGATAAATTAAACGATCGATACGAGACGCTCGCGATTCCAGGTCCGAACTATATTCTATATTCGCATGTACGAGTATACGAGACAGATACCTGGAGTAAAGTTTTCTCGGAAAGCTCGTTGATCTTTAAAAGCGTTTCAACGCGCGGCAACTTGCTGATAACCTCGTGCAGTTCTTGCAGCAACGCTGACAACGCGTCGGCGTAAGCTTTAAACGTCGGTTCGAACGCAACAATCATGTTTCTTATCGCCAGCTTTATATCGAACCCGTAGTATATACTCTACATTGGACAGTGAGATGATGACAATTGAACTTTTTTTCGGGCTGCTCGCATTCAAATATCAAATCAATATCGATCAAATACACCGAGACACACTTACGCCCGCCTTTGAAATGTAATCGATGTACTGTTCCATCGACTGCAAGCGAAGCTTTCGCAACTGATCTTCCATGACGAAAGCGACGCAATTAAAAAATCTTTTACACCTCGATGTGTCGCTTCTCGAAGGTAACTCGTCCCTTTCGTAAGCCTAAAGTGATAGTGGACGATGTTTCAATGTTCCAAAAGACGCGTGCAAACATACGTTACGATATACGGTAAAGCGTTGCTGTACGATCTAGGAAAAATGAATATCCCCCATTGCAGCCGATACGGTATACGAACGTATGTATGTAATTACACTACGTAGAAAATGCTTTACGGTAGATCGGACAGACAGATTTTATTTCGACTGTGCTTATAGCGATATGAAGTACTAGATAACGGATACAGAAATACCGTAGACAATATGGCTTGAACCTTCGGCAACCACTGTTTCACAAGACCTTCCCTTGTCTTGCGGCACATTTTTAGGATGGCATCTTCGAAGCTGCCGAGATCGTACGATGTACCGCATGATGTCAGTTCGTTCTCATCTATCACTTTCCTGTGCTCGAATTCTCGGTACCAGTAATCGATGATACGCCGTACAGCAGGACAATACAAGATAATCAACTTCTCCACCCTCGCTCTGCAACTCTGCATCGAATACTGACCTACTGGCTCTCGACTTCTTTCAGTTTGTTCGCTCGTTCCTAATACGGCAGTCTGAAAATCATACGTAATCGTAAGTACTTTAGCATGAGAACTAGGGGTGTGCGGGTTCCCGCATTTACGGGTTCGGGACGAGTCGTAAAAAATCGGGCGGGCTCGGGCGAGTATTCGAGACATCTGAATGATCGGGTAGCTTGATCGCGTCGGGTAACTTGACCGCGTCGGTTAGCTCGATCGCGTCGAGTAGCTTGATCGTTCCGAGTAGCTTGATCGTGTCGAGTAGCTTGATCGTGTCGGGTAGCTTGATCGTCACAGGTAGCCGGAGACATTCGGATTACGATTACATAGATTGGCCAAATTCGGACGCGATCTTTCTATACTCGAGATTGAACATGCGATTCGTAATTTGCGCTAACGCGATATCGAATTATCTGGAAAAGTACTAAACGAGTAACCAATAAACAATTTAAAATTTTATTTTAAGACAATAAAATTTAGACACATGATTAAAAAATGATAATAAAAATATATATTGATTGCGATAATTAGCAGTAGATAGGAATCATTTTTTAATAAATTCATCTCGATATCTCTTATAGGCCACTGTGTGCGGTCGTCCGAGGCTGTATATCACGGTGCAGCATTGAGTTCAATTAATTTCAATTTCGACAATTTCCAAATGTCCATCTTTTTAAAAACATGAACGTACAAGGGACACTTGGGACTATATCCTCATATTTTTCAAATTTTTAAAAAGTACCCTCCTATGAAAACGT
Source organism: Lasioglossum figueresi (assembly GCA_028455805.1). Taxonomy (NCBI): domain Eukaryota; kingdom Metazoa; phylum Arthropoda; class Insecta; order Hymenoptera; family Halictidae; genus Lasioglossum; species Lasioglossum figueresi. Next base: position 6,711,142 of record CM052198.1, on the reverse strand, counting down.
TGCATTTGTTTAAAACAATTGCAAAATAAATAGTGAAAGAACATTTTTTTCAAATGACATTTTTAGTAGATACTCTTATGTTACTAAAAACTCATTCTCATCGGTTTGTTAGTTCTAGGTCAATTTGCGTGGAATGACTCCTATACATTAAAAATACGAGAAAATTAATTAATCCATTAATAGAATATACATATGTACGTTCAAATTTTAATAAAGGAAAAGGCGGATAATCACATATGTACATACGACGTACAATAAAGATTACATTTTATAGTGTAATTATAATTGATTTCGAATTTCAAATGAGACTGGAGACTGCTGCTGATCGGCTACCCGTGGACGATCAAGCTATTCGACGCGATCAAGCTACTCGAAACGATCAAGCTACCCGAAACGATCAAGCTACCCGACGCGGCCAAGCTACCCGAACATTCAGATGTCTCGAGTACTCGCCCGAGCCAGCCCGATTTTTTCCAACCCGACTCGACTGTCGGGTACACGCAAATGTCGGGTACCCGCAAATGTCGGGAACCCGCACACTCCTAATGAGAACCCTCTTCAGGGTGTGGATGTGGATGTGGATGTGGATGTGGATGTGGATGTGGATGTGGATGTGGATGTGGATGTGGATGTGGA